>JARHVA010004320.1:0-427500 GCA_037957365.1 Torreya grandis | reverse complement strand
AGACAAAATACATGTTTAATAGCCATAGGTGTCTAAACATTACCAAAGGCTTCTTTGTAGATTATAATAGTATGTCTCATGAGCTAAGCAACCACATATCCATTTCAATCTATATTTAGAGACTATACAAGAATACTAATCATAATATAATAGTAAAAAATATAAGTACTATATCCTCTTGTCATTTCCATAAATAGTAAGCTCAATCTCAATCTAATTTCTACATTTATGTTTTCATAATTTATGTCATATCTTATATAATAGTAATAGTCTCAAATTTTATTTTATTTAGATCATCAACTCTAAAATAAGTTAAAACATTCTAGTAAACCTAACCATTCTTTCAAATTCATAAAATTTTAGGTTTCTCTTATGATTTCATCCGTCCTTCTTTGGGTTTCATATATCTTATACTTTAGGATTTAAAATATGATTCTTGATTCTCCCATTTTATCATAAGTCATTATGGTAAATATAATTAATATGGATACTAATAAGGGAAATCTTTATGTTAGACTTGATCATGTAGATTGACTAGAATTAACTCAGTATCTTAAAATAAGCTCACACATGATTGATGCATTATTGCATGTAATCAAAGATGAAATTTAAAATAATGTTAAGTTTTTAACATCTTAAGAAAAACATGATCCTTTATATGATAAGTTTACACATTTTATAGTTATATATTATACAATATAAGTTCATGATACTACTTCCTACTGATACTATCACTATGTCTACACCTATAGTTACATGTGATTCCTAATCACAGTGTGGGGGCAACACAAGTATGTCTTAAAATTTCCATCCCTATCCTTAGTATCCTTAGATATCTTAATTTTGTGCCTCCTAGGATGGATAGTAATGTGACACCATCCATTGCTACATAATTTACTATGCATAATTTTCAATCCCTTATGTAAATTATCCTTAATCTTAAAGTTAAGGTTTCATAATTGAAACAAGGTTATTCTAGATTCAGTCATTCAATAGATTCTAAATAAATTACTACATAATAAAATTATCCCCCAATATTTCCACCTATCCCTTACCAAAATGATTTTTGACACCTAATCTCACATTATATGATGGTAAAGGTGATCTAAAAAAAATGCATTAGAGCCTTCCATGTAGTATGTTTAGATTATGCATCCAATGATAGGCTGTGTACTAAGTTTTTATGTGGAGTATCAAGGACTAATTTGTCATGGTTATATGTCCTTCCATTTTAATGAGTGTTTGTCTTTAGTCCTTTTCTTGATCAGTTATTATCACACTTTTCAATTAAAATTAGTGACAATATATCCTATGCTCAATTTTTGAAATGTAAGCAAGGACCTAATGTACCGATTAGTGATTATATACTTCATTATAATATCATGTTATCTAAGATGAAAATACCTTGGATGATGATGATTTGAAAGACATATTCAAGTAAATATTTCTTGTTCAACTACATGAGTTCATTATGTTCAAGTAGTTTTAATCTTTTGATGACTTTTTCCACATAGTCAAGGACCATGAAGTTAAGCTCCTTATTATGAATAATATAAAGTATGGGTCTAATCCCTCAACTATGTCTAGTTAAAAATTTCATAGAAAATAAAATATCAAATCCAAATCAAATGATATTAAAAATGAGGAAAAAGTAACAGTTAACTCAGTATTACAACCTAATAAATTACTTGTCTTATAAGATCCACAAATAAGGTATTTACCTGATTAATCCAACCTACTAATAAGATATTATAGAATTTAATTGAGTTTAATATTATATTTATCCCTCCCTAAAAAGAGGTTGATACAAATAGGGCAATATCAAAGGAATTTAATGTTAATTTAGATTGTGATTATCACAGATGCATGAGACTCTCTAAATATAAATGTTTTGGGTTAGGACATAAGATAAAAGATCTAATATATGACAACATCATTTAACTCAATGATATTAGTAATTATACAAATGAATCAGTAACATAGGCTAATGATAATGTTGAGTTGAAATTAGTATTTGGTCCCTTTCTAAACCATGGGGTAAAAGAAACCAAGACTAAACTTGAGGTTTATATGAATTATAATGATGAATATAAAAATATTATTTATGGTCTTATTCATATATTTAAAGATACACAAGTACATATACCTAATATCTCATTCAATAAACATAATATTTTTTACAATGATTTTATTGATGTGCCATTTTTATGCCTACATTGACTCAAACTATATACAATGTCATGGTGGATAATGCATCAAGTGAAATTTTTTTGACTAAAATATTTTTAACTAATGTTATACACACACGTGGATTTTATTGTTATACAAAATATAGTGAAAGGATTTGATTAAAAAATACAAAACATTCTTGAGAGTATTGTGTTACTTCTTATCATGGGTCTTGCTATGTTTATAAATTTTTATTGGTTCTACCCAATATAAGGGCATTCAAAATATTAATAGGACATCCATGGATAAATAATATACATGAAATATCATCTTTAGTAAATTGGTGTGTGAATTATATCTATATTATCCATGTGGTTACATTTCCAAGTATCCCATATGATTATCCTATTAATCGAAATATGTTCACTCATAAACCTACCCCATATCCTATTATACAACCTGTACATGTTCATTCTATGATGTATATTCAAAGACAAGTAATTAATATTCCTTTAATACTAGTGTTTCAATATCCATTACATCATATATCTATTTTAGGTTACATAGCAGACATTACCTAGTCAATCACATCATAATTACTTATATAGGATACTTTGCATGATCTATAGTAAACACCATATCATACTTATTATATACATAAAAATTCATATGTTACTATGGCTTTTAGATCTACATATGGTATATAGGATCATATTGGATATGGTGACCATGATGTATATGTTACAATGTGTGATAACTTATTATATTTAAATATAGATACATGTGTTACAATTATTCCATAGTGAGTAACATTCACTATGATTATTTAAGGTCTTATATGTGATAATATAATTGATGGGATCATTGGCTATCATGAACATAATGTAAATAATTAAGGACATGAAATGCCATATGGACAATGAGAAAATCACCAACAATATGGAACTTCAATATGATGTTATTCATTGGGAAAATTTTAAGACATTTGTCACATTGAAAAAGACATGGAAAAATTTAATAATAATATGGAGAGAGTGGAAGAGGAACTATAGTATATCAAATGGAATGAAAATAATGTTATATCTATTATTAAATATACCATAAAAACCCACATCAAGCATCAATACCCTCTATGATAATTTAAATAACAATAAATAAAAGGACATTAGGGAATTTTCTAGTAAGAAAATGAGGGGTAAAAACAAAAGAGGAAACAATGTTTACTGAGGAATATTCATTTGAAAACTAGATATAAATTCTTAAATAATACTAGGAGGTAGTGGGTATCCTTTATGACCTTGTTGGCAAATATTTTTTCTTCAAACTTCTCTTTGGATTTTGACACTTTTTTTTATGATTTTTTGACGAGTGAGGGTTTTTATTCTAATGTTTTGCTATATTGTGGCTTCTTTGGCTTTGACCAGGCTTGTTTCTTATCTTATTTTTTTATTTTTATTGTCATGCTCTATATTTTATAATATTTATAAAATTACAATAGGAGGCCATGTCCCCAATAATGTCCTAATGGACATTCGGGATGAAATTACAATAGGTTGAATGGGATATCATGCCATCACATGCACTAAATCTTCCTATGAAGAGATGGATTTTAAAAATTATGAACCACCATTATGAAGGAATGAGGTGGATTAATTACACAATGATGAGGGAAGTGTGTATCCCAAGCCTCTTTCATATAATTCAAACCCTCCATTTCATAACTATCTATCCATTTGTCTCAGCTCTGTTATCACTACACCAATTAGGGGAGATAGATAAATATTAGAGCCTAACTCATGTTTTGAGGTGAGGGCATAGAAGAAGGTATGGAAAAAGTTAAGGTGGGGGGGGGTCTCATAGAGCTAATGTTATGAATTATAGAACATGATGTTGATGTTTCTTAGGATTTCATCATTGGATGGAATAAGTTTAAAGTGGTAATGTGGGGCATTCAGATCATATTCATGGAGGAATTCATTAAAGAAGCCAATGGAATGACCTATAGAGGCACAAAGGACTAAAAATATTAGACTAAGAATTAGGAACTTCTTTAGTGCTTCTTTCACATAAATGAGTTCATGAAAATTGATAAAAAGGGTTTCCCCTAGGTGGATCTCTCATGATAATGGCTGAATGTATGCCTCTGGGTGATGAGATACATGAGATTAAAGGGTAAGTATACCTTAATATTTTATCATCATTTCCTATAATTAAACCTCTTTCTGGGTTATAAGATCAACATGTCATTATACCTACTTACATCATTAGAATGTATTTCCCTAGCCCACCAAGTCAATGAGTCCAACCCCATTCTACACCAAGGGCTTATTCTTGTTCTTGTTAAACATGGTCAAAATTTACAAGTGAGGGAGGTCCCCTAAGGGTGTCCTCCATTGAGGATGACTCACCAAAGGAGGACCCCACCTTAGGGTCCTACCACTAATCTGTTAGCACTCCCCAAGCCAATTTTTCTAAAACTTTTGTTAAAGACCTACCACTCAAGTTATTTATTCCCAAGCCCAAGATGGTATGTATAGATGAGGGCACATCCATGTAAGTTACTAGGAAGGTAAAATTACTTATGTCTAATTAGTTGAATAATAATAAGGATTAACTTGATAACTTCAATAATAGGGTACGAGAGGCTAGTCTTACCCTTTCTAGCCTTATCTAAGAGTGGAACGCCCTACATAAGAAAGCAAACTTGACTATTCAATCTTTTATCCATTCAATTAAGATAGACTATACCCCTATTAAATAGGCACTGAAGATAATAGAGACCCACACTTTTGACATCCCTATCTTGACCCTTATCAAAAAATCACCCCTGTAGGTTTAAGGCTAGAAAAGGCCATGCATGATCTTCCAAGGAGATGATGTAGAAGGACCTAGAAATCGAATGAGGGAAAAGGTCTCTAAGACAAAGTGGGGAATTATAGAGAAGATACCTGAGGAGGAGAAGGGAACATTAGAGGCCCCCCTCCTGATCTTATTTATTATTGTATTTTTTCTCTACATTTGGTACTCTATAATTTGTTTTTGGTTAATTTTATTATTCAAACTTGGTTGGCTTGTTACTTTGTTGTGTAATACTTTTATGGTTCCTGGATCCTTGTAAAACTAGGTTATTTACTCAATCAAATAAAAATATATTTGTAAAATGGAATGGGCCTTTTCAAAACCCATCTTTTACCAATATAAAAAATGAAAATAATTCAAAATATAAATAAAATAAAAATATAAAAATATTCAAAAAATTAAAAAATATGACCTGTACATGACATATATTTATAATTCACATGATTCATTTATATTTTTTCATCATATACATGATATATTACATATTAATTTTATACACACATGATTTTCACAATATACATGAGTGGGATGTAGGACATATAAGTTATATATGATACATGAATATACAGAAGTGGGACATTCTTAAACCTAGGGGATACTTTTATACATTGGGGGGATGCCTAAACTAGGGGAATCATGGTCCACTTTATAGGTACTATCTTTTTTAACCATTTTATTGATTAAATTTATCTACTTACATTGATCATAGATGACTCACTCTTGTGTATACTATTTGGAGTGATATGTGTTATGGATAATGTACTTTTATATGCTTTGATGATGACATGGATTGATTGTGTATAGTATCCTTGATTTTTCTACGTATGTTTGATGTTGATGATTATTACATTTTGTGATCATTTATTATGTGAAAAATAATATGATTATTGATGTGCATGACATTACACGTTACATTATGTGTCTAATGTGCATTACATTTGTGCTATATGAGTGCCTATTAATGAATATTGCATTATGTGTTCATTAATGTGTGTGAATTTAATTTATATATTTCATTTTTATATGAGTGAATTAATTATATTTTGTCATTTCATGTGTTAGTTTTGTCATTGATTCTCTACCCCATATCATAACCATGTTTTTAAATTAGGTCAAAGTCATTTCATGTCTTAAGTGCATGTGTGCATCATGATCATGACAATATGCATATATGTGTGTGTATCTACATGGTTATTGAGATTTTGGTTTTGTAATTCATATAACACATTATTCTACTTGTGTGTGATTCCAAGATTTATCTCATGCATATTTTGAGCATGCTTACCACTATGTGCATAAAATTTCTAGATGATGAATCACAGATGGTGATTCTAAATACATTTGATCAAAAATATGCACATAGTTTCATCCAAAAATTAGATACTCATGACTATTACCTTGTTCTTAATTATTATATCTACTTTACATGATTTTTTTATTCCCTAGGATACATGTTTCATATGTGTATGAATGATATAATACTTATATGATGACATAATCTAAACATGTTGGCACACAAGCCTTACATGCTTACAATTTTTTTATATAACATGATGCATATAACTCTTTTATTTTGAGATGAGTGATTCATACATTATATCCCTTACCTCAAAATGGGGGCACACTAGAGGGATTTTCATAGAGATTTAAGCCTTAATAGATAGATAATTTAGATTTTGGGACAAATTACATGATTTAGATGGAATATAATAGGATATAATATTATTCATATTAAGATAGATTGTGATTCAAATTGGTATATATTTATATATCTAAACATATGTATGGCAGTTATGAATAATTTTATAGGATCATGATGAATAGGTGATAGATTATATGGCATAATGTGACAACTACATGGTTAGATTATCATATTAGATTATATTATAAAATTGAATAGAGTGACATAAATATTTATGGCATTATATATCACATTAAGTTATATATTAATCATATTATGGTGCATGGATGTTATTCATACATGAAATTTTATATTTTTATGATGGTAGATAAAGTAAATAAGTAAGAACTTTGAGTGTAAAATTTTCCTATAATGGCTAATTCAAAGTTTCAATTTTACATACGAACTTAGTTGGGACTCCATCTTAGTTATAAACCTAGTATAGGTTACACCAAAAGATATAAGATGACATTTTACATCTCCTTGGGGTATAATCACGCATGACATTATCCAAATAAGTGTAAGTGATATCTTGGTTTTCATACTCATAAGTATATTTTTTCCTTTATTTTTCATTTAAAAATTTTCAATGATCTAGAATGGTTCATGTTTTCTCTCATGAGTGGACATTGATTTTTGAATATTTCATTGCAATTTGTTCATGGATAAATTTTGATATTCATGGCATATATTATGACACCAAAGAAGAGGTTATACTTATATATCCAATTTTTTTACTTTATCCTTTTAATCTAGCATTTTAAAACTATATTAAAAGTGGGGAATTTTTTTACACATGAATTTGGTATTAATCACTTTAAAGTATAATTTTTTAACCATCTTTTATATACATGACTTATGCACACACAATGGACTCTTCCTGACATTATGTCTATCTTTGGGATTGGCCTTGCCAAAAAAATCATTCACATAGAGGATCTTCCTATTTTATGCCTAAAAAAGTTATCATCTTAAATATACTATTTCCATATTCAAATTCACTATCTCCTCCATCCTAGATAGTTCTAGTAACAATCAAATGATACTGGTTAAAATTATCATTTACCTTCACTTGCCATGTCCCAGGTTATTGTTGGAGGCTTAGGATACATCTTAGTTGAGCAAAGGATTGTTTAGGTCCTCTACCCAAACCTAGTCCAATATGTGAATGACCCTAGGCTATGGGTTACCTAATCTTGGGTCAGACCTCTAGTGTTTTTAATGAGGCTAGCTCCTTTGATATGATAATATAGTTATTCTCATAAACCTATGCTTATACCAAGGAAAAAGGAAAGGGAAGAAAGATAAAAGGAACAAAACCTAGTGTAAATGGTGATGCACCAAATTTTCAATGATCCACTCTTAGCTTATACACTTTTATGACTAATAATGAATCCAATTAGGATAAGAACTAATCAGATTCTATGACAAGTTTGTAAACATGATTATTTTGTATGAAGACTAGAAAGAGACCTAAAAATTAAAGGATAGAAAGAGATAGGTTCAATAAAAACACTATGGAATTATGACACTTTAAGGGAAATATCACTAGCCAACACTTCACATAACCTAGAAGAAACCAATAGACTTGAAGCAAGGTATATGAAGGACATATAGATGATGAATAGGAAACATACACTCTATAAATAAAACTTGAATAAAGCACACTTATCATTAAAATAGAATATGAGATGTCTTATATTGCTTCAAAAGGGTTTTATAAAGTGATTTTGGTAGAGCTTCGCCATATCAAGCTGAGGGATCCAAATCAAGAGTTAAAAGCTAGTATTTATAGGAAGAAAGAAGGTAAGAGAAAGATAAATTGGAATTCAAGGGGTCATACTGAGCCAAATTACACTTAGAATAACCACCACCATAATCCTTCTTGAGTTTTCCCCTGCATTAATGTCATTGTATCTTTCTCTATCATGATGGAGAATGTGAAGATCAAGACCAGTTATAGGAATTAATCCCCACTACAACATGAATCCTTCTCAAGATCCTCTACATTAATGCCCTTCACTATCTTCCTCAATCATACTTGATGTTATTCATGTTATTAGGTAGTTACTTAAGCTTACTCACTGATGTTCTTTCTTACATTCCTTGCATAGTCACCATTCTACTATTATTTCTTTAATATTAGGTAGTTACTATGAAGATCAAGACCAATTATAGGAATTAATCCCCACTACAACATGAATCCTTCTCAAGATCCTCTACATTAATGCCCTTCACTATCTTCCTCAATCATACTTGATGTTATTCATGTTATTAGGTAGTTACTTAAGCTTACTCATTGATGTTCTTTCTTACATTCCTCAATATAGATCTATTATGGATGAAAACCAATCACCTTATTGGTTTTCATATAATCATGATTAAAAATGAATATCCATAGGATAGGGTCTCTTTAATATTAAAGAGATGTAAAACCTATGTCTATAATCTTTAAAAAAAAATTATAGTGCTTTAATGGCATTAGAAAACTTTGTAGGGTCTACTTTTGGTTATCCACATTATGTTTGATCTTGAATTTATGCATTCTACCTGCTTAGGGTGGTGAAATCCTTTGTCCAAAAATTTTGCCTTCATGGCATCCTCTTGAACTATTATCCCTAGCTTGACCTATGTTGAATTCATTCTCTATTTGAAGTCCTTGGCTTTTGAATTTTAACAACAGCCATCGATCTTGATCTAGGCCTTCTCAAATATGCCATCTATTAGCTCTACATTCATTTTTAGGATCCTATTGTCAACTCTTTGACTCCTTGACCTCATGTACATAGTAGATATCCCTTTTCATGGATCAAATACATACCATTTGTTTACCTAATAATTAACATATTCATGACACTTGGTAGCTTGTCATTTATCTTCAAGATCCACTGACTTGTTGAATTCTCACTCATCATTGATCTAATTTAGTACAATTAAACATGATCCATTGATCTATTTTGGCCCACTAGCCTTGTTAGTTTCTATGCACTATTATATATATATATATATATATATATATATATATATATATATATTTGAGTACCCAATATCTTAACACTTGTCGATGACGCATTCATCTTAGGACCCACTGGCCTTTTGACTTGATGTTTACAGTTGATCTTTAATGCATGATCAAATGTACTATATTACATGTTTAGGACCCACTAGATTTATCAATCAATGCACACCATTATATTTGATCTTAGCTTCTAATATTTAGACACTCGTCATCCATGCATTCATCATTAGAACACTTGAATTTAAATGGCTATTTTTTGTAGATTTAACTTGATGTCTATGTGCACATTTCACTCTATAAGTCTAACTTTGAATCTTTATATCTTGAGATATAAAAGACATCAAGATATGAAATTTGGAAATGATGATTTAGGCATGAATAAATTCACGTCCATGTGATCTTTTGGTTTGAGAGTCTTTCTAAGCATACTTATAAAAAACACAATTGATCTGACTAGTCTATTTCTCTGTGATGTGTGATGATGGTTTGGTTCTTCTAGACTTGTGATTGAACTATTTTTTGAATCTCTAAGACTCAAATGAACTTCTAAGGCTTGTGAAAACTTGCTTCATGTTCTGAAATGATACGATCACCATAGAAACTTGCTTTCTCAAAATTTGACAAACTACACTTTAAGTTTACTTAAGTGTGTCAAAATATTTAAAATTTATATGTGATATTTGAACCACTCATTCCATCCAAAACTCTATTCAACTCATCTATCTAGGTAGAAACTTTGTATGTAGGCCAAAATTGGCCAACATTTTTGGTGACTCATTTGGCTTGACCAGCCTGCTAGTCATGTGTTAGGAATAAATCCAAAAATTGATGTGAAATAATTTCATAGAATCACAATAATAAAATATATAAATAGATATGCATAAAGAATAAAAATAAACATGCAAAAAATAAGAAGACTAGATTTAACATGGTTCACCCAATGTGGGATACATCTACCAAGAAACACTTGATCATATTTTATTACAATCCATGAGAGTACAAACTCCTCTCAGATCAGTATTCTCTAAATTACAATGCACAAATATTATTTGGAGTTATGCTCAACAAACCCTCCTAAATTTGAACCTAAATTCACACACTCTGTTCTTCCTTGTCAAAGCCTTATTCAAATGATGTATTACCTATAAAATATCTATCAATACATAATACATCCACAAAGTGGTATTACAAAACAATGGGTACCAAAACCATGGGCAAAATCAACCCAAAATGGTTTCCTATTAAAGGGGGTCTAAAATTTTTTACGAGGTTTACTACCCCTGAACCCCCATTTATCTTGAGCTACCACTCCTAAACCCCCATTTTTTGGGGGTTACCACCCTCAAACCCTTGCTCAAGGCCCAAGCTAGCCCTAAACCCTGGTAAGAATACATATAGAGTGTATAGTACATTTAAAATGCATAATATTTGAAAATACATTATAATTTTATAAATAGGCTCCACAACACAACAATCTAACACTTGGAGATTGATTTCCTCTGAGTAGGATTCTCAACCCTTCACTATCAACTGTGAAGGCCAATCAAAACTAAACATATCTTTAATTTTTCCCTTGTGACTAGCTTAGTCATCAGGTCTAAAAGATTCTGACTAGTATGGATCTTCTCCAACTTCAACTTCTCTTCCTCCAAATTTGTCCTAATGAAATGATACCTTAACTATATATGCTTCATCCTATACTAGAAATTAGAGTTATTTGGTAGATGTATATCACTCTAACTATCACTATATAGCTTTCCTTCCTCCTACTTATTCCCCAAATATTCAAGAAATTGATATAACCAAATCATTTCTTTACTTGCCTCTTTAGCAGTAACATACTCATCCTCTATGGTTGATAAAGCTGTAAGTTTATGTAGTCATGAAATCCAGCTCACCTCTGTGTCACTTATAGTAAATACATATCTTATTATACTAATCATACTATCTAAATCTCCATCCATGTCTAAATCTACATATCCACACAAAGTGGTGTCCAATCCACCATAGCTTAAAACTATCCCCATTGTCCCTCTCAAATACTGAAGGATCCACTTCACTACCTTCTAGTGTTCTCTACCTAGATCACTCATGTACCTACTTACTTCTCCCACTACATGGGTAATATCTAGCATAGTACACACCATGGCATACATTAGGATACTAATAGCTAATGAGTATGGTATGTGTGACATATAGATTCTCTCCTCCTCTATCTTGGGATACTACTCCTTTGATAACTTGAAATGACCTACTAAAAGAGTCCTTATCAGTTTAGTATCATGCATATTAAACCTATCTAAGACCTTTTTGATGTAATATTATTGGGATAAATTTAGCTTTCATTCCTTTCTATCCTAAGTTATTCTCATACCAAGGTTTTTTTTTGTTTCTCCCAAATCCTTCATAGGAAAGGAATTACTAGGCTATTCCTTGAGTACCTTTATTTCATGCATGTTCTTACCTGTAACTAGCATGTCATCCACATATAGATAAAGGATAATATAATCACCATCATCAAACTTATTAATATATGTACAATGTTTTTAATGAAACCTAGAGTATCCCTACTTCATCATAAAACTATGAAATTTCTTGTACCATTGTCATGGAGCTTGTTTCAGGCCATCCAAGCTCTTCCTTAGTTTTCACACCATTTTCTTCTTTCCTATGACCTCATATCCCTATGGCTGATCCATATACAAGTCCTCCTCCAAATCACCATGAAGGAATGTAGTATTTACATCTAGCTACTCTAAGTGAAAGTCTATTACTACCGCTATCCCAATAACAATCCTAATAGAAGTCATCTTTACCACTGGGAAAAAAATTTCATCGAAATCAATTCCCTTCTTCTGTACAAACCCCTTTACCACCAATCAAGCCTTTTACCTTTTATTTCCTTCATCATATTATTTAAATCTATAAACCCATTTGTTTTGAAATACTGTCTTACCTTTAGGTGGGGTTATTAAATCCCAAGTCTGATTTTTCATGAGAGACTGATGCTCCTCATCCATAGCTTACTCCCACTTCTTCCTAACATCTACCTGTATTGCTTCTTCAAATCAATCTGGCTCTCCATTATCAGTGAGTAATAAATATTTAAGAGATGGAGAAAAAAATTAAGGTTCCCTTCTTACCCTAAAAGACCTTCTCACCAAAAGAGTTTGGGGTTCTTATGGAGTAGGTGCCTAAATTGATTGCTTGGACACTTTATCATCTACAATGTCTTCATATATCATGTACTCTTTTCTAGAATCTTCTTTCTAATCCTACAGCTTCTATTTATATATTATTTTTTTATTAAAGGAAACATCCCTACACCTAAATATTTTCTTGTCCATAAGACTCTAAATCCAAAAACCAAAGTCATCCTCATCATAACCAATAAAGGTGTAGTTTTTAGACTTAGCCTCTAACTTGGTCATATCATCCTTATCAATATGAAGGAAGGATTCAAAACCAAATATTATAAGAAATTAATAATCAATATTATTACCAAACCAAGCTTCCTCATGTATGCTTCCATCTAAAGTAGATGAAGGACCTCTATTTATCAAATATATTGTTGTGTTTACTAATTCTACCCAAAACTAAAGAGGTAGTCTTGCATGTAACCTCATGCTCCTAACATGTTCCATGATAGTCATGTTTATCCTTTCTGATGCTCCATTCTACTATGGATTTCTTGAAATCATCCTCTATCTAAAAATTCCATGTCTTAAATAGTAATCAAAAAATTCATTGCTACAATATACCCCACCATTATCTGACCCGAGATATTTTAACTTGAGACCTATTTTATTCTCAACCAAGGCTTTCCATATTTTAAACATATTAAACACATAAATTTTTATCCTAATGCCATACACCCAAACTTTCCTAGTTATATCATCAATAAAAGTGACATAATAAGATGACTCACCAATAAAAGATACTTGAATCGACTCTTATACATCTGAATGAACCAACTCTAAATTATTCTCCTTCCTCATAGGTCCAACCTTGAGAAACTTTACCCTTTTTGCTTTCCATACACATAGTCTTCACAGAAATCTAAATCAGATCCTTTCAATCTAGGTAACCAATCCTTCAAAATTTGCATACCCTTTTGGCTCATGTGATCAAGTCTATTATGCCAAAAAGTTGCATATGTATCTATAACAACTAAATTATAATAATCAAAACTAATTGATAAATGTAAGGCACCAACCTTATTACCTCTTATTACCATAAGAGCACCCTTCGTCACCTTCCAAGAATCTGCTATAAATGTCACCATACAACCTTCAATGCCTAGCTATCCTATGGATACCAAATTCCATCTCAAATTAGGCATATGCCTGACATCCTTTAGTAACCAAGTGTTCTCATTCTGCATCTTGATCTAAACACTTCTTTTTGCTACTATGCTACAAGGCTCATCATCACCAAGGTAAACATGTCCAAAATCTTCTTGAACATAATCAATAAAATAATGCCTATATGGTGTAGTATGAAAAGAAACCCCTAAATCTAAAACTCAAGACTCAGTAATATTGTCAATGGAGATAATTAATTGAACCTAACAAACATTACCTATTTCCACATTCACCACCTTGGTGTCTTCCTAATTTTTGTTCTTATTCTAAAGAGACCAACAACCTTTCTTCACAAGCCCAGTCTTTCCACAATGCTAGCATACCATCCTAGCCCTTGATTTTGACCTTCCAAGACCATTTGATTTTTCCATGCTTTTTTTTCCTCTAAAATTTTGTCTTCCTTTACTCTCCATCACCAAATCATCACCTAAAGTAGAAGTCTCCCTAGAGATTTTCCATCATATTTCCTCACTAAAGATTACTCCTATGACATCCTAAAACTTCAACTTAGTATTATTAGAGACCAAGTTGCTCACAACCATTACTAGGCTATTACAAATCTCTAGTAAAGAGCACAAAATAATCAAAGCCCTAGCTTCATCATCAAAATATATTTTTATAGAATTCAACATATTCAAAACCATATTTAATTCATTTATATGATCAATAACTAAACCATTTTCATACATCTTCGTATTAAATAACTTTTTTCATTAAAAATATTTTATTATAAGTAGAGGGTTTCTCATATAACTTCCCTAATACATTCATGAGACATTATGTTCTCTTCTCCTATGATATATTAAACATGATTGAAGATGCAAGGCATAACCTAATGGCCCTAAGTGATTTCCTATCAAGCATCTCTCAAGCCTCATCTATCATACTCACTAGTTGCTTTACTTTTCCTCCCAATGGAGCATGGAGGTCCTTCTGATGGAGGTAATCCTCCATCTACATCTTCCATAGACCAAAGTTCTATCCATTGAAATTTTTAACCTTTGATCTATGATCATCACCCATAACTCCCACTTGAACTAATAACCCTTCCTGTGATTCAACACTTCAACAAATACAACCTAGAGCTCTGATACCAGTTGTTAGGAATAAATCCAAAAATTGATGCAAAAAAATTTCATAGAATCATAATAATAAAATATATAAATAGAGATGTAGAAAGAATATAAATAAGTATGAAAAAAATAAGAAGACCAAATTTAACGTGGTTCACCTAATGTGGCCTACATCCACCAATAAACACTTGCTCAAATTTTATTACAAGGCACGAGAGTAAAAAACACTATCAGACTAATCTTCTCTTAGTTAAAATACATAAATTTTGTTTAGAGTTGCACTCAACAAACCCTCCTAAATTTTCACTTGAATTAACCCACTTTATTCTGATTAAGCTTGCTCATGATGACTAGACACATGAAGTATTACTTATAAAAGGATTCTACCTAACTCCTAGAAACACTTTAAAGTAATGAGACACACACACAAATGATAATAAATAAATAAAACACATTGAAAAATAACCCAAATAGTATAAAAATAATAAATAGAGCAATGTACAAGAGCACTTGGAGGTAAATATAGACCTATATACTTATGTGTAAAGATCATGAGATAACACTGGTAATAAAATTTTAGATACCTCTCATTGATAGGGATGGGAAGGATCTCTCCATTAAACCTATCAAGATCAAATGAATTTATTTCCTTAAAACTTGTGATAACATAAGGCCCACTCTAAAGACTATCAAAATTAGAAATTTTCCCTGATTTTGCATGGTCCTCATCCCATTTGAGGACTATATCACCTTATTGGAATGTCTTTGAGGAAGCTCTCTTGTCAAATGAAATTTTAAATTAGTGCTAATTGGACAACATAATGTGAATATTAGTGTCCTTTATCTCCTCTAGTTGTCTTAGCTCATTCAACCTTATCTACATAGCATCATCCTCTAGGAGTTCAAGTTGATGTGCAAGCTCTAATGCAGGAAGTTAAAGAGATATAAAAAGTTTAGATTATTTCCCATAGACAAGAAATTATGGAGAGTTTCCAATATATTTATTATATGTCACTCTATCTTCCCATAGGTTAGTCCTCAATCTAGTATGGCACTCCCTCTGACCATCTTCTATAGTTCTCTTGATAATCCTTAATAAGTTCTTATTTGTGGACTCAGGCTAGTCCATTTCCATGTGGATATTAGTTATATGATTCCTTGAGATAAATTCCATGTGAAATATCCCACTCACAAAACTTGTTGCTACTAAAGTCCAATGCATTGTTATAAATGATTGTAGAAGGCACACCAAATCTAGTCATAAGGTTATCATAAACGTTCAAAATAGAATCTTTATTAGCTTCATTGAAGATAGTTGCTTCAACCCACCTTTTAAAGTAGTATGTAGCTGTAATGATCCATTTATGTCCTTTACTTTAATGGGGTGTATCATCCCTATGAAATCTAAGCCCCATTACATGAAAGGTTGTTCTACTTATATGGGTTGCAAGGGAAGGGCAACCAATTTCTGCTTGCCAATAAACATTGCACATTTTGGGAATTTATTAACCTAAGAGTGTGTATCTCTAAAAATTATGGGCCAAAAGTATCTATATATAATTATCTTATAGGTTTTGGTCTTGGAATTAAATTTCCCACCAGCTAGACCATCATGGAACTGCTCAAGTAGTTTGTCTATTTGGCATGATTCCACACACCTCAAAAGAATGCCTGCTATGTCTCTCTTGAAAGTACTCCATCTATCAAGACATAAGGTATACTTTTAAACCTAAATTTATTTATATTGGATATATATAGTCCCATAATACATTGGCTTGAGTCAAGAAATCTAAGTATATCATGTGTCTAACTAAAAGGTGTGTTGTTTGCAGCTGCCTGTTGGCTATCATGGACTACCAACACTTGATCTTTATCTTATTTTACCTCTATGATAAGATTTTCACATAGCCCTCTTCCCATTAAAATTTTTTTAATTATAAATTCAAGGTCATAATCCATACATCTTTCCATCCATCTATCTCTTTTCTCATTGAGGTCTCTATTGATTATCAACTCTTTAATACTTGGGTGTACTACCATGAGTATGATCTTAATATTGGAAACCATGTGCCTAAATTTATTCTAACATATCACTACTAAAATCACATATTTATATAAAAATTTATACCTCTCCTCATACCCCTCTAAGGCCTGACTGAAGAAAGCAATAGAGTATTCCAAACCTTGCTTATTCTATTGCATCAACATGCCATAGATTGCATCTAATGTAGAGAAGGCATAAAATTAGAATTATTTATTAAAATCAGGTTTAAGAAGTTTAGGGTCATGATATATTGCCTCCTTGATGACCCCAAAACTCCTATTACCTTCTTTGGTCCATGTAAATTCCTTACATTATCTTAACATGTGAGAAAGAGGCTTGACCAGCTTTATAAAGCGTGGGATAAACATTCTTATAAAATTAATCTTTCCTAAGAAACTCTATAGACCTTTCTTGTGCTTGGATAAGGGTAAGTATAAGGTGTACTCAAATCTTTTAAGATCTATGGAAAGACCATCCTTATAAACTACATGGCCTAATAACTTGCCCTCATGAACACCAAAAATACATTTTTTAGGATTAAATGACACACCAAATTCTTTGCATCTTTCAAATACTAATCTCAAGTGAGAAATGTGATCATATGGGTCCTTTGAGAAAATAGTGATGTAATCCAAGTATATGAGCACCATGTCATTGATTATACATTCAAAATCAATGTCCATTACCCTCTAAATTTTTTTTATAGCAATGGATAATCCAATTTGAATTTTCATTTATGCATAAGTTCCCCACTTTGTGTTGAAGGTAGTCTTATGCCTATCTTCTTCCTTGACCATAATCTGATTATAACTAGAGTAGCCATCAAGAAATGAGAATCTCTAAGAACATGTAACCTTTTAAAGAATCGAATCCATTGAGGGTAGTGAGTAATGGTCTTTTAGGGACACCATATTGAGATCCCTAAAGTTAACACATAATCATATTTCCCCATTATTCTTCCTCATTGGCACAAGGTTTTACACCCATGAGGAATGTTTAATGGATAATATTATCTTTGATTCAACAAACTTAAATAAATCTTTTCTCATCAACTCCTCCACTTTTGGGTTGATAGGCCTTTATTTTTGCTTGACTGGTTTTGCATTACTCTCTAGTTCAATGGTATGTTGTGCAAGTTTAGGATCAAAACCCTTCAAATCATTGTATTTACATGAAAATATATTAGATAAATCTTGTCATAAAGGAACAAATGAATCTCTCTCTTTTGTTGTGTTAATCTTTCCTAACTTCAAAAATTTATCTTTAAAGATCTCTATCTTTTCATAATATTCCTCCTTGGTTGAGATACATGCCTTGCCTCTTATCACTTTGTCATCTTCATTTAAGATGATTTATAATGTCACAATCCCCTTAGGTATCTTTTTAGACCTCAACTGCACTATCTAATCATTATACTGATGTTGGAATTTGTTTTAATTCTTATGGCAAAATTCTACCTCCTGCATCAAAAAACATATAATTTGATCATCATTATCAAACACCTACCATTTCACCTCATTTTCAAGTTTAGTCAGCCTACATATTACCTTGATATTATCTTGACTCTAGTTTCCTTTGACTCCTTCTACAACCTCATACTGAGCTCCAATGGTTGCAAGCTTATCTGCATGTTGATTTACCTTTCTTAGTATGGATTGTATATTGAATGTCAAGAAGTCCTCTATGAGATCCCATACATGATTATAAGATTTCAAATTATGGTTCTTAATTGTACTTATGATTCTCAATTTTTTCACAATGATCTCAATATCACCCTTGAATTAAAGAAGTTTGACACCTCTTATTCTTTCCTCTTACAAACCATGTAAAAGAGCCTCATATTCAGTTATGTTTGAAGTGCAACTAAATTGAAATCCTATAATAGAATAGTACTTTTGATCTGAGGGTGAAACTAACATGAATCCATCTCCACTACCACTATTTAACCTTGATCCATCAAAGAATAAATTCCATAGACTGTCTTCCTCTTGAGTGGTGTTAGTTAGTCAAGGTATAACATTACCCTCCTCATGCATACAATACACCCCTAAGTTTGCTTCTTCAATATTAGTGTGGGAATTAAATCCATGATTGTCAACTTCCCATTCATCTAAGTATAGGTATGAAATGCCTTCAAGATGGTCATGAGGTTCTTTATCACTAGCATCTTGATCCTCATCTAATATGGTACAGTTGATGTTTGTAAGATTAGGCATATAGGGTTCTAGATGGAACCTAGAGATAGGTTTTAACATAATAGTGACCCTAATCCCATTTCTGGTCCTAAAAACCATGTATAACAAATTAGAATACAAATAGACCCTGATATTTATAGTAAAGTCCATATATAGGCATAGGGAAAAATATGGGGGTAGGTCTACAACCATTACATCCTGAGTGATGACACAATTTGGGCCAGTTTCCAATGTGATTTTAAGATATTTCTTATATCTAATATTTTAGTGGGGGAAACATCCAATTAGATAACACCTTTTTCATTAGGCACATACTTAAGCTCAAGCTTAACTACTATGGATTTAGGCATAACTGAGGTTGAATCTCCTCAATCTATCATACAATTATGCACTAAATAGTCCCTTATGATGACTAACAAATAGAATGGAGTGGGTTTGACAACCTTAAGGGGATAAACAAAATAATGAACTTGATCTTAACTAGAATCTTGAATGGTAACTTAAATTTTATTAGGTTGACTACTATTTGTAAGGATATTATTCACCTTATCAGTTGTTTCATTCACATGAGAAGGCTTAGAGAGCTCTTGATAAAGAATATCTTTCTATCTTGAAATAGATAGAGAATCATACATAGAGATAATGATGTTAGCCTTTTTCTTATGATCCATAATATTGAAAGAAAGACTAGTGCCTTTGAACTGCACCTTGGAAGTAGAAGTATCACTTCACACTTGAGTGACATGAGGAACAAAAGGAAACTTCTATTACTACCCATGATGTTGAGGTTTTTTTTTAGAGTTACAAGATCTTTAACAGTTACATTTGAAGGGGTAGGCTGTTATATAATTTATGGATATGTTGAAGGAGCCTTAGGTTACCCCAAATTGTCATCAAACATCCTACTCTTAAACCTTGTATGGGCTATAACTAGTTTATCTACCCTTTGTGTAGTTTGCCCCATGTTTGTTGCTACATGCTCAAACATATGCTCCTATTCTTGGAAGTTCATGCATGTGGTGTTAGCTAGTTCCTTACCCATATTCCCTTATTGTTGAATATGAGATTATAATGGTGTTAAGGTAGGCATATTACCTTGATTCATTAGAGGACCTTATGGTCGATGAGGCATTGTGTCATGGTCTCAAAATGAAGGATTATAATACCAACTAGGATCTGATATATTTATCCACTTGTAACCATTACCATATCATTGAACTAACCTCCTAATTTACATTGACCCTCTTTTGAAAGGTTGTCTTGTATGGGGACCAAGGCTCTTAAATTACTTATAGCTATGGGGTTGTAACTATTATAAGATTTACCTTGAGTAATTTAGCCTTAGGTTTGTTGATTTCATGGATAAGGGGGTCTATTATAATATTGAGTAGGGTATTGGGCTTGGAAAGTACTTTTGTATGGCCTATATGAAGTTTGTTATTGTCTCTTTATATCCACTAGCTTGTTATTTTGTGCCTTCAACAAGCTCTCAATCCTTGTAAATTTGTTCACTTGACTATCATTAGGTTGGGCTTGATTGTTTAGAGTGGGAAATGGAGAAATGGTAGGGGGGTTGGTAGAAGCTTAGGAAAAAGTGGCATGAGAGGTCTTGGCATGAGTTTCCCTAATTGTATCAAAAAGTGTTATGCCCTTATAGATATCTCATAAGCCCTAGGCAGAGTTGTTCCACCCATAAATTAGATAATGACTGTAATGTATAAATTTATGCTCTCAAATAGTAAATAAAAGCATAATTGGGAGTGGGTTTAATGATGATATGGCTTTTGGAATCTATAGTTGAAATCAACCATAGATTATTGGGATGCCCTCTTGATTGAGGTGAGTTATTCAACTAATGACACATGGTCACTTCTATCCTCAAAATGTTTACATAGGTACTCACCAAACTCATCCTAAGTATTGATTGATGTATGTGATAGACCCTTATACCATTACATGTGTTTTCCTTTCAAGGATGTGGTTAGTGGTCTCATGGCTATATTATCTTATATAATATTATGTACTAAACAAAGGTTTGCATTGTCAGCTATGTGATCTACAGGGGTGGTGGATTTTTCTCATGTAAATAATGGTAGACTCTTCAAAGATGAAGTAGGGATAAGAGGGTTTCCACCATTGAAGGGTATAAAATCTTGCATTCTAGGCCTTACCATTTACATAGTGGGGGTTACACTGCTTAAACCAATAGGATGACCAATAGATGAATATTTATTTTGGGGATAAGGACATGTCTTATTAAATCTTGATATTTTATATGAAATAGATGGTATCTCAATGAATTCAAGGGGAATACCTTTACTATATGACCTTCTAGTAACCTTTGGCATGAGAGGTATTATCTAGATGATGCTATGAACTTTACAACTTGGAGAATCTTCAACTTCTAATGATGGGGGATGTCTCCCTCTACTAAAAATACTTATTCTCAACTCTAGACTTCATTTATGACAAAGAGAATGGGTCCCACTAGGCATACCAAAAACTATTGGAAGCTTAGGTTACACCCTATCTAAGTAGAGGATTGTTTGGGTCCTCTACCCAAACCTAGTCCAATATGGGAATGACCCTAGGCTAAGGGTTACCTAATTTTGGGTTAGAATTATAGGGTTTTTAACAAGGATAAATCCTCTAATATGAAAATATATTTCTTCTCCTAAACCTATGCTTATACCAAGGAAAAGGGAAATGGAAGAAAGATAAAAGGAATAAAACCTAGTCTAAATGGTGATGCACTAAATATTTAATGATCCACTCTCAGCTTAGACACTTTTATGACTAATAATGAATCAAATTAGGACATGAACTAATCACATTCTATGACAAGTTTTAAAACATGATTATTTTGTATGAAGTTTGGAAAGAGACCTGAAAATTAAAGGATAGAAAGAGATAGGTTTAAGCAAAACACTATGGATTTATGACACTTTAAGGGAAACCTCACTATCCAACACTTCACACAACCTACAATAAACTGATAGAATCGAATCAAGGTACATGAAGGACATACAAATGATGAATAAGAAACATACACTCTATAAATAAAACTTCAATAAAGCACACTTAGAATTCAACTATAATCTGAGATGTCTTATATTGCTTCAAAAGGGTTTTATAAAGTGATTTTAGTAGAGCTTCACTATATCAAGCTAAGGGATCCAAATCAAGAGTTCAAAGCTAGTATTTATAAGAAGAAAAAATGTAAGAGAGAGAGAAATTGGTGTTGAAAGGGTCATTAATAAGCTTAATTCCACTCATAATAACCACCATTTCAATACTTCTTGAGCCTTCCCTTGCATTAATGTCACTATATCTTTCTTTGGCATGATGGAGAATGTGAAGATTAAGATCAGTTGTAGGAAATAATCCCTATCACCGCATGAATCCTTATCAAGATCCTCTACATTAATGCCCTTCACTATCTTCCTCAATCATGATTTATATTATTCATGTTATTAGGTAGTTACTTGAGCTTGCTCATTGATGTTATTTTCAACATTCCTTGCATAGTCACCATTATTCATTACTTCTAAATCTTGAATATAGATCTATTATGGATGAAAACCAATCACCCTATTTGTTTTCATAGAGTCATGGTTATAAATGAATATCCATAGGCTAGGGTCTCTTAAATTTTAATGAGATGTAAAACCCATGTCTAGAAGCTCTTAAAAAGTTTTATAGGGCTTTAATGGCACTAGATAGCTTTGTAAGGTCTGCTACTGGTTATCCAAATCATGTTTTATCTTGTATTTATGTATTCTACCTACTTGGGGTGTGAAATCATTTGTCCAACATTTCTATCTTCATTTCATCCTCTTAAAATATTTTCCCTTGCTTGACCTAAGTCTAATTCATTCTCCATTTGAAGTCCCTGGCTTTTTACTTTTAACAATAGTTGTTGATCTTGATATGGGCCTTCTCAAATTGTGTCATCTATTAGCTCTTCATTTGTTCTCAGGAACTTATTGTTATCTCTTTAAATCCTTGACCCCATGCACACCATAGATCTCCATTTTCATGGCTCAAAATAATATTGTTGACTTACCTCATAATTTTCATGGTCATGACACTTGGAAGCTTCTTATTCATCTTTGAGATCCACTGACTTGTTGATTTCTCACTTGTAATCGATCTAATTTGGTAGAATTAAATGTGATCCATTTATCTGTTTGGGCCCACTAACCTTTTAAATCATCATGCACCATTATATCTCTATTTAGGTACCTAAGATCTTGACACTTGTTAGCCACATGTACATCTTAGGATCTATTGACATTTTGAATTGATTCTCACCATTGATATTTGATGCATGATCAAATGAGCTTTGTTAGATCTTTAGGACCCACCGGCCTTATCAGTCAACATGTGTTATTATATTTTATCTTAGATTTTGATATTTGGACACTTGTTAGCCATGCATTCATCCTTGGAACATTTTAATTTAAATGGCTATTTATCGTAGCTTTAACTTGACGTCTATGCACCAATTTCACTTTGTAAGTCTAAATTTAAATCTTTATATCTTCATATATAAAAGATATCAAGATATGAAATTTGTAGAATATGATTTAGGCATGAATAAATTCATGTAGATGTGATATTTTAGCTTGAGAGGTTTTCTAAGCATACTTATAAAATGCATAATCAAGTTGACCAATCCATTTATTTGTGACGTGCGATGACGGTCTGGTTCTTCTAGACTTGTGCTTGAACTATTATTTTTATCTCCAAAGTTCAAATGAAATTTTATGGCTTGTGAAAACTTGCTTCATGTTCTTGAATGCTATTATCACCATATAAACCTATTTTATAAAATTTTGACAAAATACAATTTAAGTTTACTTAAAGTGTTTTAAAATATTTGCAAGTTGTATGTGATCTTTGGACCACTCATTACATCTAGAAATCTCTTTAGCTCATCTATCTAGGTAGAAGATTTGTATGTAGGAAAAAACTAGCCAACAATTATTTAAATAATTATGTTTCAAATTCAAACCCTTCCCTTGGTTTGACCCACATGTTTTTCATGTCAAATACATAGGGAAATTACCCCAATACTCTTTTATACATACACATCAATCCTAAGTCTTTTCTTATCTAACCCTCACAATAAAACCACTTGTAAAATCACTTGCACACTAATGAATACATCTAAACATTCTTGATTAAATATCATAAAATGTCCAATGTTAAAAAACCCTCAAAGAAACAATCACTATTTAAGTATAAACACATAAAATGAGGTCAAAGTTACATATTAACAAGTGTTTAAATCCAAATAGGTTGTTAGCACATCAATATTAGTCAAACATACACATAATTGGGATAACGAAATGCAGTGTGAGCCCTCTTCAAATTATTAGAATTTATGAAATATTCAAATACTTATTAGGGTGTGGTTGGGACTATATAACCATCCTTTCTAACCCTTTTTATAGGCCAACAAAGTTTCAAAATTAAATCTAAGGTTTCAAGGTGAAGGAAGACAATTTGAATTTATGCATAGGTCTAAGCATCTAAAATCACATAGAAAACATATTGATATGGAGGCACAATGACCTATGGTGAAACATAGTAGAAAGAATATAAAATATGGTTTAGTAAAATTGGACATATTTGGTAGCTACATGCATCTTAGCATTACCAAAAACATCCTAGTATACTTTAATAGTATGTCTCCTGATCTGAGAGACCACATATCCATTTTAAATTATATTAATGACTGCATAAATAGTGATCAAAATAAAATATTAAATATGCTAAAAACCTTATCCTCTTGTCATGTATATAAATAGTATGTTCAATATAAGTATAATTTAACATTCAAATATATGTAATTTATGCCATATCTTATATAATTTGAATAGTTTCAAATTTTAGATTGTTTAAAGAAATAAATCCAAAATATGTTAAAATGCATAACATCAATTTCCTTAGGGACTGCTACACAATAATTTTTGAAATTAGTTTTAGTTATAGTATCAAATGTTTGTATGTCAACATCATTGGAAGGGTTGTCATTACAAACATTGGCATTGTCATCACACATATTATGAACATTAAAATCATGTGCTTAGTCATTATGAATATAATAATTCATGTAATCAATAACATTAGAAGTAGGATTATCCCTAGCATTTTTCATTTTTGAATTAATTTAAGAATGAGTACTAAACAAAGGAAGATGAATAAAATAAATGGTAACACCACTAAATCTGGCACTTTTCTTTAAGGGATGGTATATTTATATATATTAATTAGAATAACATATAAACATGAGATAAGATAGGGATAATGGTGAATCAACTAGAAACACACAAAAATACAAAAATCATATTTAAAAGGTGGTATATTAGACCATGTAAGGAAATGGAAAGTAACAATCTAACCCTATGGGTTTGATATAAAATAGAATCACTAAACAATAAGAGGTACATTTTTTATTTGAAGGTACACAAGCATATATGGCTAAGTTGAAACAATTGAGAACAATCAAGATATCAAAATTCATATCTAAAAGGCAAAATCACACACAAGAGGGAGAAATATCACCCTAATAGGTTGATAGATTTGAATAATAGAACATGTTCACCAAAATGTTTTAAAAAATAGTGACACAAGGGATAAATGGCCACTATGTAATGGTAAATCAATGTCACACAAAAGATATCTATAAAATTACAATAAAATAGATATATGAATTACCCTAATGTGTTGAAATTAGGAATTATGATTACAATTAAGAATTTGAACAAGTAATGATAATGAAATAGAGAGATAAGTGACTGAAAAAAAATACACCTTGGCATTGTAGTTGAATTTTGAGACTTGAAATATGCTTCTCAATCTAACTAGACTAAACATCTAGAATTTGACTATGATCTAGAAATGGGACATAATTAGTGGAGTTTTAATTTGACATATGACATTACCATTGATTCTAACCTTCTTATATCAATTATGACATGTTACTATGATTATGATATTTATTTATGATATCTTAAAACTTTATTATTTATTTCAATGGAAAGTTATGAATAGAAACCTAGCTTTTATTATTGGATTTTATTAGTAGAACTATTTAAAGCTAACCTTATTTTTTATAACCTTAGTTCACAACAAATTCATAATAATATATAGATTTGAATCATTAGTGTATTGGGAACCCTCTTGATGGGTTATATCTACACATATTGCATGCTCATATCAAGGTAATTTTGGTGGTTATGAGTGTTCCTAATGCAGATGGTAGACATAACTTCACCTCTTCTCCCTAGATAACAAAATGTAACTATATGCTTTACTATTACATTATCTTGGTACAAGTGTGATGGCATAAGGTTTGGAAATATTAATATGCAATATAGGTTCAATGTGTTGATTCCTTTGAAAAATGTGTAGAACTCTTAATAAGGCCTTATCAATAAACATTAGAGACTTGGATTTTAAGAGATCTAGATGATAAGAATCAATGTTAAATCACTACAAATATACATGTGTATTTAAGACTCTACATAATTATTGACCAAATTTTTACCTCAAGTCAAAATTGGTCACCCCCTCTAAATTAAAACTTTCATAGGGTTCTTATGTGGTCTTTCCATGACCTATATGGTCCCTAAAATTATTCATAAAACCTTATTATCATTATTTATGGTTATTTTGGAGAAGTTAAGGTGATATATTATTTTGGTCATATAGTGGTCTAGACATGTCATGGGGAGATAAGGCTTAGTCAAGTGGTGTCTTAGGTGATTAAGAGTTTATCAAAGTCATTTCATGTATTAATCATTAACATTTCAAGATGTTTTGGAATGTTTAAGGATCTTTTATAGACTAAAGGTGGTGAAAATGAAGGAAAAATATATTTTTGACTAAAAATAATGTATGTCAAAGTTACCTAAGTGAAAAATCCATAATACACACCTTCCAAGGACCTTGGATGACTTACACAACTGCCACATCTATCAGAGAGTCATACAAGGGTTAGAATCTTGAGTTTCAACAACATCTTGAGGAGTTAATAGTCTTATACGAACTTTTTGATGTCACTTTCAAGTGAAAATAGTTTTAAATGTCCCTTGAGATTATATAATTTATAAAAAAGTGTGGGAAGAAGTTTCAAGTCTCAAAGTTATATAAATATCTCTCTCTCCCCTCTATCACTCCATTCATAAGATCTTTAATGTCATTTTCAATTACATGGTACAAGTCATATAGGTATAGTTGTGGGATAATATTTTATCAAAATTTTGGGACCCCTATGGGATTATAATTTTTTGTATTGATCATTGGATTGAGATCCTTATCTTTATGAATAATTGCTAAGGATCTAGACTTCTTTTTTAAGGCTCAAATCCCCACAAGTTGAGTTTTGAGTAACTCCAAAACAAGTGTGAACTATTTGGCTTCATGAAACCAATTGTATTGAGTTATCATATGTATTTATATGTACCATACACATCCAATCACCATGTTGGAACATGTGGGTGGTCTTTTTGAAAGAAAATTTTCTCTTATGCATAGTTTACAAGTGACTGGCAATATTTTTGTGATTCAAAGTTCTCCAAGTGGTATAATAAATATAATTGATTATTAATAATATTATACCATCCTAAAAACCCATTAATGTCCATATAATCATTTATACATTTCGTACTAATTAAATAAAGGGCCATACTTTCATTCACCCCTTGAACTGTATTCTATGTGCCTACATAACAAGTTGATTTGAGTGGGTTTGAATACATATTTACAAAAATATTTAGAGTTTTGTTTTCATATTATAATGTTTTAATGAAAATTAAAAATTATATTTTATTCCATAATATCCATTTTTCACTTTTCAAAGCTTCAAACACAGGTTTGCAGACCTACAAGTCTGTAGGCCTATAGGTCTACAACTTCAAGATAAACTCAATGGTGTGAATGTTAAAAGTATATATACCTATCCATGAAGATATTTTTTTCATTTAAAATTGAGGTCATAAACAAATGAATGTTTCCAAACACCTAAAGTCAAATAAAGTTGAAGATAGGACAAACAAGCCTAGTAAAATGCACCTACAAGACTGTGTGTGTGGACAATGAATGCAAAGGTTGTGACATATTTTGATAATGATATATGGAGATTGAAATTAAATTAGAAGAGACCTATAATTATCATTAATCACTTTAATATTATAATGATGTAATTGAAATAATTCCAACTCAAACCACATGCTAAAACTTTTTAAAAAGTCACCTACAACCAGTTGAGAGGAGTTGTATTAAACAATGGGTTGATAAAGTGGATTTTCAAGGAATTATGAGGTCATAATACATTAAAAAAAAACATGATATATATATTTGGAGACTTAGATAATGATAAGAGATAGTCTAAAATATATTATAATCAAATCCCTACAATGGTCACCTACAACTAGGTGTAGACAATCAAAGAAGAGGGAATGCTTTTGAAGTATAGGGGTTTGGGTAAGTTGAAGGAAACTAATATATTAATGGTGTAGTAATAATTTTTAAAATTTCCATGACTCACAATCAATCCTTAAAATTATATAAATTCAAGAAGACACCTAATTCACACCTACAAGTGGTAAGGAAGAGATAGGCTAGTTTCAAGCCTAGAGTGATGGAGTTTTAAAGTTTTGAGGTTCTATGAGATAATTGAATGGATCTAAAAACACAAAAATATTGAGTTAAAACTACAATCAATCTATAGCTTCATTTTAGATAATAAATACTAGTCAATCCTAGGTCTAATCTAGAGTCCTCATCTTCTACATACTAGCCCAGCCTAATTGATGAAGTACACTTAGTGACATAGGGGATAAAAGGTATAATAATTATGAATTGAAAGTTTTATAATGGTAAAATTTATCTTAACTTCCCTGAATAAGGTATAAAACTCCCCATAATGGTATCTAATGATGAATACTTAGAAAGAGACCACATACAGGCCTCCTTACAAAGTCAAAGGAAATTTTATTGATTGAAAAGTTTTGATGTTTGAGACAAAGGAATACCATTATAAGATAGTATCATGGTGATAACATATCCTCACACAACTCTCAAGCCCACCTAAACTATAAGAGAACAATGGAAATTCTACCTACTTAGTCTAGGTAATGTCACTAGCTTACTCATTCTTGAGAAGTTTGTAATTGTGTGGAGAGATCTAAAAGTATATAGAAGACTAGAGAAAAAAATAAGGTGTTTATATATGCTTGAAATATGATGATATAATTCCTAGTATCCCTCAAACTCAACAAAAAATATGAAATGTTAACAAACCCTATTCAAGCCTAATAGGGCAAATTGAATGCACAGACCTATTAGGCAATCAATGATGAAGTCAATTCAGTTAGAATTAGCATGAGGACATTGAAATATAAAAATATGGTGATGGTTATGAGTATAAATTTAATTATAACCTAGACCCTTAACAGTGAGAGAAATGGAGAAAAACAATCAACTAGGGTATTTAGTGTAAGATGGCTTAGGAACCCTAAACCTAAACAAATGAGTTAGATAGAGACATAATGAATAATATGGTGAATATTGACATTTTAATATGAATATTTGGATGTCATGGACCTATGTATGTCATTATATCTCAAACAAAACTTAGGAAAATTCTCACATACCTCAATTTTTTCTCAGCCCTCACAAAATGCCTACTAGCAACCCGATAGGCTATCTTCTTTTACTTGGTATGATTCAGAAATGGTTAATGGGAGCTTGGTATCCTAGGTAAGCTATCTAGACTATTTTAATTGCATATTAGGGAATTTATTTGTTTATTCATTCCCAAAGCTCTATGAATCATCCTTAAGACCTTAAGGCACTTTTAGGCTGCCTAGGAGGCTAGTTTCAACTTGATGAGCAAGAAATGCATTTTTGTGCCTCCATATGGGTTGTAAAAAATTAAAAATGATCTAAAACATATTAAAAACTCCCTTGATCATTATTCCATGCCATTGGTTTGTACAAGAATGTATAGAATAAGCCTTAAAAGGTTGTTTTATGTTATTTGGGAGGTCTGTACAAAGCGTCATAAATCCAAAATTGAAATGGAGAATGGGGAAGAGGAAATATAACTAAATCACACAAATTTTTTGGGTTTTTAATGTGTGGGAATATTATAGATCCAATTTTTAGTCTTTAAGTAGGGAGGCCTAATTTTCCCTACACAAGGAGGTTTGAATAATTTTAGAGTTATAAGGAATGAGGCCTAATTGGAGCTTTTGGTAAAGAATAAATCTTCGGGGTTAGTTTAAGACTTCAAAATGGATTTTTTTAGGTCTGATATTATTTTAATAGGCCATACATGAAGATAGGATGTGTTGAATAATAATATTTCAAGTTTGACACTTGTATTCAAGATTGGCCTAAGGAGATGAAGAGTCCTCTAGACACCTAGCAATAAAATAAAGTGATGTGTCAAGGAGAAATTGAAGGGGTCAGTTGATATGTGTTAATAGTATAGAAAATATGTAAGAGAACCTAATTTTACCATCAATAAGTCCACTTATCACTCAAAAATTCAAAGCAAAGGGTAGTTTTGGAGAGCTAGTCAAAGTGTCAAGTAAGCATTCTAACGCCTACACCACATAGACTAAGGGAGAATCTTAAGAGGATAAACACATGGAATTTATGACCTATTAAGGTATTTCAATAAATCATCTCTTTTTTTTTTAACTCGTGAGACACTTTTCAACTCTCTCTCTCCCCTACACCTTTCTCTTTTTCTCTCTCACTTGTGCTATTTATTGAGACTTAATTGGCTAAGTTTATATCCTCCACATATGTATGGAAAATCCCTACCTATTTTTCACCTTTAATAAATAAAAAACAACTTGTTTTACCTTATCCATGGACTATTTCAATGTGTATGCTAGATTAGTTAATCTTTTTAATTGATAGATTCACTTCCTTGGCATGTTGTCCTTATTTGCATTCATATTTAGTTTTGAAAGTCTTTTTATAGGTATCTTGAGGTGTTAAAAATGAAGTGTGTATGAGTTTAGTGAGTTGTATTTTCAATAGTGTCATGTCATGACATATTTTTTAGTCCTCATAGCTCAAGATTGCTTTACAAAACTCCATGATAAATACTAATGTAGAGAGATAGATTTGGATTAGTGTCATGTAAAGGTTAGGCTCTTGTTTGAAGTCAAATTTTAGTTGGTTGGTAGTGATAAATTTACATTTGGTGCATCACTTAATTAGGTTAGGCTTATTTCATGTTTTCTCTATCTCTTTTCATCCAAACAAGTTAGTAGCATGGGTGATGAGCTTCAATAGACATATCAAGGGAACTAGCCCTTCAATATAGAGGTTTACTCCTACTATAGATAGATCATAGGTATAGGGGTGATCCTATTATTCCACTCAATTTGGAGTAGGCTTGAACTACCTCTCCAATGGTGAAAAATTTAGTGACAATAGTTTTGTCACTCTCAGTGGGGCAAGGTCCAAAGTTATGGAAGAATTCTTGGTGTGTTCTTTTGCCTATCATATTTTTGAGGTATTCAAAAAATACCAATGGTGACTTTTAATTAAATTATATGGTTCTAGTATCTTAGGTACTTATTGTGAAAATTATTTGATAATATCTTATGTTTTCATTTGACTTATGAAGTTGGGATGGATGGGTTTGAAGAGAACTTCTACTATATACCTCCTTATCAACCTTGTCATGACCCCAAATATGTGCCTCAATATCCATATCAAGCTTGTTACCCTCCTTATGAGTCATGCCACTCCTATGGTCAGCATATTCTCCCTCTATATGACCATGATGTTGTTGATCAAACTTTTGTTAATGAGTATCAAAAAGGCTATGAAGAAAATGAAATTATTGTTGAAGAAGATGTACCTTCTTATCAACCTCAACATGACTCCTACTAGCCCTATGATCCATATCAACCTCAATTTGATTATTATCAACCTTTTCATGATTCATATCAGTCTTATGGTTTTCCTACATTTTCCTCATATAGTTTCAATTACACACCTCAATAAACTTACCATGACTTGTAGTAGTCAAAATTTTCTTTTCCTTCTTAAATTCCATCTCAATCCAAATCCTTATTGGCACTTATGCCAAATCTACTAAAATCAGAAAAGGTGATGAGAATATTGGATAGATAACTTGATATTATCCCTATTCATCTCATATAAAGGATGAGGAAGTCAGTTTAATTCTTGATGGCTATGTAGATGTTAGTTGAAGAGGAAACCCAATATGCCATCAAGAATGAGTTGTATGAAATGAGAATTTATATCTAATGGTGGATAAATAGATTAAAGAGGTGGGAAAATCAAGAGTTTGAGGATAAATTTGAAGCTATTGAAGAGCCTCAATAAGGCTATGAGGAAAATTAAGTTATTTTTGAATAATATGTCTCTTCTATTACCCAAATCGACTTGTGATCTCTCCAAGACTTAATTCAATAACCCAAACCCATTCATGATCCATCCATCACACCTCATACTCCCTCTCCAACCCATGAACCTATTAATAACCCTCCTATCACATACCTTTTTAAATAAGAACTTATACTATGAGAAGTAAGTGAAGAAGATCAAGCCATAGTTATAGCTGATGAAGAAGACAACTCAAGTGTCTATGATGAGGAGTTCACTATTGGTACTCCCATTAGTGAAGATAAACACAAATTAGTCTTATTTAATGAATAAATATATGATCTCAATCATTTTTAATTTTCCAATGAAGAGGTTGATCATGACATGGAATAGGAAGATTTTGAGAGGAACATCATAGTGAATGATTTTGTTAACACTATTGAATATGATCAAAAGATTGGTTTTTAAAAACTAATAAAAAATAAATTTGTTTCTAACTCCATAGATAAAAATTACTTACAATAGAAGTTCAAAGATATATGTGATGAGTTTGAGGATTCTCAAAAGCCTACACCCCCTGTTGGACAATTTGAAGAGATTATTGGAGATTTTCTTGATGGTGTGTTTCAAGAAGAATATCTTATACCATCCAAGCTTGTTGAAGTTTCATCTAGCCTTAAAGTTGAAGAATATATAAGTGAGTAAGTTGAGGTTAAAAAAATGCACAATGGCCAAGAAAATTAACTTGAATAAGCTACCTTAAAACCTCATTATTAAATATAAAGAATTGGAATTCTTGACATCCCTATGGTTCTTGAAAATAAATAATACAAAGATGATTGGAAGAATTATATTAAACTCCTTCAAGAGATTGAAAGACTTTGCAAGGATATGTTACCTATTGAAGATCATATTCATAAGGATATTGAATAATATGTCTCCATTTAGGATAATGATGAAGATTGGATTGATTATACAAATATACTTGAAGATCTTGATGAGTTTACAATAGCTAGTAAGAAATTTGATGTCATTCAAGATCCCATAAAAGTCAAAGAGGCATGTTTAGATGAATAATCATTAGTTAAAGTTGTAGTTGAAGAGCATAATGATATGGATGTTGAATTAAAAAAGGAATTCACCTTCATAGGTGATTATTTTTTAACTTCCATTATTTCATTTGAGAGCATGCCAAAAGGATTGGCAAGCATGAAGGAGATGAAGTGATGCAAGAGAATCTAGTAATCAAAACACCATTTTTAGTTTTTGAAGTGATATATGATATTTAAGGGTCATATTTAATCTATTTTTGAATTTAAGTGTGTGTTAATTATCCTCTAGAGTCCATATTTTTTCTTAGAGTCATCTTGAGTCATCAAGAGTGTGTCTTGAGTGTATTAGATTTTTCCCTCCAAAAGTGATAATTTGAAATTTGAAAATCTAGACTAAGCATAAAAGGCCATGGGTATAGTATGAAGTGGTGAGGAGAGATAATGTTTTTAAAATGGTCCAAGAGGTCATGAAAAGAGTGTTTGAATACATTTTGATGTCTAAGTCCTTAAGTCCTTAAAATCAAGAATCATGTTAAAAAGAATAACTACCACTCTTACACTGAGTTGGCCCTGTAAGAGTCTTGTTGGTAACTAAAAACAACAACGTAGGTGTTGTTTGAGAATAATATTTGTATCATGAGAGGATAAATTTGTGTGTGTGTGTGTGTGTGTGTGTGTGTGTGTGTGTGTGTGTGTGTGTGTGTGTGTGTGTGTGAGAGAGAGAGAGAGAGAGAGAGAGAGAGATCAAAGAAAATAAGATTGTATACCTTTCAAGAAGGTGGAAAAGTCCATTCATGGATTGTATATGTAATGAGTGATGGTTCAATATAATAAATAAAAGTTTTATGTTGTGTTTACTCTACCTTGATAAGTATATTAACTATTATTTATTATATATTTTCTTTAAAAATCCCTTTAGGCTATGATCATATCACATTTTGTGCGGTTATAGGCCTGAGTACAATAATGCATGTTACAGTCAAGAAAGAGAAGAATGTAATGGAGTTGATGAATATTATGAATGAAGGAAAATCTATGGTATGTTAATATTAGAAACATTTTATATCTTAAAAATATATTTTTATTGAATATAGTGTTATGAAGTGAAGAAACTCAGGAAATATTGGTTTCTACCCTCAAATTCTATACACACCTATGACAGTCAAGTATGAATGTAAGTTGATGTTTCTTAAGGTATATATTATGTTTATGTTTAGATTATGATATGTATATGAGATTATGATATATGGTATGGTATATTAGTTTGGTTTAAATTTAAGGTTAATTATAAAATTTCAATGCACAGTCCACACGAATGAAGGAACCCTGTTTACACAGTCAAACCCTTGTTCTTACTTATTCAAATGTCAAGAATAAAGTGTATTAATTTTATAATTTTAATGGGTATTAAGTTAGTTAAGTATTAATATGAGTGTAAAGGAAACAAGTCTTGATAATATCCCTTTGAATTCTTGGAACCTTTTGAAGTGTAACTGACTTCTAAACCCTTACACAGTCTTTCATAAGGACACAAAATTTTATGTTTTTTTAATTATAAGATACAAATAGATTAAATAAAGGTCATTAATAATTTTCAAGGTGAATACTATTATCAAAAACATTTGGAAGGTCATAGAATAGTTTGAAGTGTTTTCTAAACAAAAATGTTGTAATTTGACCTCTCTCAGCCTATAAAGTCAACTAACTAGGGTTTGGAAATAAAAATTATTATATATTTCATTATAATCATGTAAAAATGGTAGTTGACATAATTAAAAGGATTAAAGAGTATTTGGTTAGGTACAATACTGGCTAGTATGGATTTGGTGACCAAGCAAGTCCAAGGAGGGCTAGAACTTAGAAGGCCTAATTGACAAGGAGCTTATAAAAGAAGTGGTAACTAAAAAAAGAGTTAGAATTTAAAAATTCATGTGAGGTATTTATAATATATAGGGTTCCAAAATATGGTCTTATATATTTAAGAGGACTTGAAAATTATTCATATAAAGTAGATTTGTGAAAAAAAAGGTTATAAGAGAATTATGCCACTAATGAGTTTAGGTGTGTAAGTGAAGGATGGAGAGTGAATGAGAGGTTTAAAGAGATGAATATAAGTTTATTATGACAAATTAATTTTATCCATGGTGTTAATATGTGTTTATGAGACCTAAAATAAGATTTGGTGTTGTGTGCCTTAAGTTGTGAACCTAGTGTGTGAATGAGTGAAAGGAGAAGAATCAATGAATAGAATGAGTTGATGGGATGAATGATATACTTGATCAGGTTATAATGACATTTATAAATGTTTTCAAAAGTTTATTATTGATAGGTTCAAATAAAATGAGGCTATTAATCCTAGAGATCAATTAAAAGTCTCTTATTGAATATTGAACCTAGTGGACAAAGAAAAACATCTTGAGTTGATTCAAGCAAGTTCATATCTAGGGATGCTGATTTTGAGTCTTTTTATTATAAACTTATGCATCATTTGGTATCAAATCAAGGTAAGCTATTGGTTGAATTTTTTTTTTTGATTTATTAAAAGCTTGTTAATTTGAGATAGGCAAAGAATGTTATGAGGATTTCATGAGATGAAATTGCAGAGGTATTGTGGGAGAAGAGTGTGGTGTAGGTATGACATATTATTGTCAATATGGAGAAATTGTAGATTGGTGAAGATAGAAACTAAATCCCCTAAGTCTAATATGAAGGACTTGAAACTATTCAAGAGAGATATAGATAAGATAGAGTAGAAAGAGCATTGAAGTTCAAGAGAGAGAAGAGGAAGACTACAATTGAGATTCAAGGGATATATAAATCCCTAAACAAAGGACTAGAGAAAGATAAGAAGGCACATGAGAGATATAAGAGGCAATCATGCAAGCTTTCTAGTGATAGGTCTAATCAAGGCCTATAAGGTGAAGAAAAAGAGAGAAGATGGATCTAGAAGAGGAAGTAAAAGAGATAAGAAGAGAGTTAGGGCATATTTTTAAGAAGATATAGCTCATGGTGAAGCTCATGAAGGATTAAGGAAGCTGATGGCATGGCTATAGCATGAGGAAGAGAGTGAAGTGGCAACTAGAGCTACTTATGAGAGATAAAAGGCATGAGATGAGTGCCTTGAGAAAAGAGAAGAATAAATATAACATATCCCATAGGGGTATGAGGGATGAAGATTTAACAATAGATAAAGATGATAGTGAAGTTGAGAAAAGAGTTATCATTGAAGAGAACATGGAGAGATGAGTGCTAAGAGAGGCACTTGAGAAATAAATTAATGAGAAGAGGAGAATGCATATGAAAGATACATTCATCGAGACAATGTGGTCTATTATTTTATATTATAATATTGAATTTGAGTATGTGTATGTAGGTATAAAGGAAATATGGATGAAGGTCAAGAATGAGACCTAAATTTTTGAGAGAAGTGGGTCGAATGAAGCACCCATCAAGATGAAATAAGATGACAAGGTAAAAGGACAAGTTATAAAATACAAGATGATAAAGATTAAATATTCTTAGCATGCTAAAGATGAGATGGAAGAGGAGTTTTATGATACCTCGATAAGCATTACATCCAAAGAAAGAGATAAATATCCTAGAGAAAACATGAATGCAAACCATGAAGATTAGGGAGAGAAGATAATCTTGAAATAGTAATTCAATGAGGTAAATGAATGTTTGGGACTTGAATTTGATTGTACATATGAGAAAGAATAAGCTAATATACAAGTTGGATAAATAAACAACAAATTACAGTCCTTAAAGAGAGTATAAGATCATGGTTATGTATTTATTATGTGGATCAAGGCATCAATTGGTGATATAGAGAACGTAAACCTAAAGCAAGAGGTCATGCAAGGTAAGAATATAGGTGGAAGACAGGAGCAAGCAAGGAGAAAAGAAACAAAAGTAAGTTTAAATAAATTTGACATGATAACTTATTAAACAAATAAGCATGAACAAGATGAGAAAAGAAGAAAACTTCAGTCCAAGATTGTACAAGGCAGAAAATGGATTATGAAGAACATGGAAAGGGGTACATTCTAAGAGAGGATTAATAAAGAGGAAAGTTGAAAACCCAAGAAGAAACAAGACATGGTGGAGTAAAATAAAGATAAAGAGAATAAGATGTATCTAAGTAACTTAGTGAGGAAACAAGGTGAAGAGTGTGAAGAGAGCACAAGCATGTGGAAAGGTAAGCAAGTCATTTATGACAAATATGATGATGAATTATTTGATTCAATGAAAGAGATCATGTAAATAGACTATAAGGCATGGAAAATAATGATAATAAGCACAAGTGGGAAGCAAGGTGAGAGTTCACATACAAATATAGATGAAGCATTGATGAAGAATGAAAACTTTTTGAAGAATGAAGAAGCAATAATTACATATGTTAGTATAGGATATAATTTTAAAGAATATGAAGAATAATGTGGTCCAAAATATGATGAAGATCATGGAGAGATATATTTTATCACATTGAATGAGGAATTAGAGATTATAGAAAATATTTTTATTCCATTAAAAGGGTTGAAATCAGGTGAAGGATAGCAATAGAAGTTCATGAATGAGTTTAAAGTAGAGTCAAATGAGGAAAAGATTAATGGCATAGGTGCTAACAGCTATGTAGACACTATCACAACTCTTGAACAAGAAGAACCAATAATGGATAATATGAATAGTGTAGGTATGGAGTAATACTAATGATATGATTCACAATAGCCCATGATCAAGCATGACAAGGGTCAACAAATGAATCCAACATAGGGTAAGCATATATCTAACTTGCATAATGATATTGTAGTAGATTTGGATGAATCAAGGAATGAGGAAGGTATTGGAAAAAGTTTATAATAAGTGCATTAAAAATGTAATATAAATGAATATGATGAAAAAACTGATATGGAGGAAGGTACAACTGATAAGAAGTCTAAAACAAGCATACAAGCTCACAGAGCTAGTGAAGAGACAATTTGGTCTCATGACACTCATATAATGCATGTGAAAGATACTATTTGGATAGGTGAAGATGAATATAAGGATGAATATGTGTATGAGAACCATGATTTTATTGAGAATGAAATGGAAACATGAATACTTGTATCTAAGAAAAAATTAAGGAGAAGAAAATGGAAGAAAAAATCAAGGAATAGAATAATGAAGACTAAGTAAGAAAGGATTGAGAAATATGGACCTAAGAAAATAAAAGAGGAAAGTAGAAAATAAATATAATCAAAGGAAAACTGTAATAAGATAAATAACAATGTCATGTTGGCATTCAATTTTTCTCCCTCCTAGGGAGTATGATGCAGGAGCATCTAGTACGCAAAACACCATTTTTAGTTGTTGAAGTGATCTATGATAGTTAATAGTTGTTGAAGTGATCTATGATAGTTAAGGGTCATAGGTGATCTATTTTGGAATGTAATTATTTTTTAAGGATCCTCTAAGGTCCATATGTTTTCTTATAGTCATCTTGAGTCATCAAGAGTGTGTCTTGAGTGTATTGGAATTTTCCCTCCAAAAGTGACAATTTGAAAATTCAAATTCTAGATTGAGCATAGAAGGACCATAGGCATAGTATGAAGTGCTTAGGAGAGAGAATGTCTGTAAAAGAGTCCAAGAGTTCATGAAAAGAGTGTTTGAAGGAATTTTTATGTCTAATTCATTAAGTATTGAAAATCAAGAATCATGTTAAAAAGAATAACTACCACTCCTATGTTGAGTTGGCCATTTAAGAGTCTTGATGGTAACTACCAAAACTAATGTAGGTGTTGCATAAGAGAGAGAGAGAGAGAGAGAGAGAGAGAGAGAGAGAGAGAGTAAAAGAAGATTGTATACCTTTCAAAAAGGTGGAAAATTCCATTCATGGATTGTATATGTAATGAATGATGGTTCAATATAATAAATAAAAGTTTTTTGTTGTGTTTACTCACCCTTGATAAGTATATGAACTATTATTAATTATATATTTTCTTTAAAAATCCCTTGAGGATATGATCATATCACATTTTATGTGGTTACAGGCCTGAGTATAAGAATGCAAATTACAGTCAAGAAAAATAAGAATGTAATGGAGTCGATGAAGATTATGAAGGAAGGAAATTATATGGTACATTAATATGAGATAAATTTGAGAAATTATAGACTCTATTTTTATTGAATATAGTTTTTTGAAGTGAAGAGACTTAGGAAAGAGTGATCTCTGGACTCAAACCCTATGCATACCTATGACAATCAAGTATGAAGGTAAGTTGATGTTTTTTAAGGTATAGAATATGCTTATGTTGAGATTATGATATGTATATGATAGTATGATAAATGGTATGGTATATTATTTATTTTTAATTCAAATTTAATGGTAAAATTTTAATGCACAATCCATAGGAATGAAGGAACCATGTTTGCATAGTCAAACCCATGTTTTTGCTCAGTTAAATGTCAAGAAAAGAGTGTATGAATTTGATAAGGTGAATGGGTATTAATTTATTTAAGTATTATTATTATTATTTTAAATGAAAAAAGTCTTGATAATATACCTTTGAAGTCTTATAACCTTTTGAAATGTAATTGACTGCTAACCCCTTACACAGTCCTTCATAAGGACACAAAATTTTGTGTTTTATTCATTATAATATATAACCATATTTAATATAGGAAATTAACCATTTTTAAAGGTGAATAATTATATCATATACCTTTGGAAGGTCATATAATAGTTTGAAGTGTTATCTAAACAAAAATATTGCAATTTGACCTCTCTCGGCCTATATAGTCAACTAACTAGGGTTTAGAAACAAAAAATCCTATATCTTTCATTATATCTATGAAAAAATGGTAAAAATTTGTAATAACATGTATTTTGACATGAGGAAAATTATTCAAGAGTTTTTAGTTAGGTATAGTATGGACTAGTACAGAGTTGGTGACTGAGTAAGTACAAGAAGGGCTAGAAAGCCTAATTGGTAAGGAGATTACAAAGGAAGTAGTATATAAATAGAGAGTTAAAATAAAAATTCATGTGAGGTATTAAAAAGATATATGGTACCCAAATATAGTCTTAGATATTTAAGAGGACTTGAATATTTTTCATACAAAGGAGATTTGTGAAAAAGAAGCCTATAAGGGAATTATGCCGCTAATGAGTTGAGGTGCGTAAGTGAAGGATGAAGAGTGAATGAGAGGTTTAAATAAGTTAAGAAAAGAATATTATGATAAAGGAAGGTTATCCATGGTGTTAGTATGTGTTAATGAGATGTAAAAAAAGATTTGGTGTTTTTTACCTTGAATTGTGAACCTAGTGTGTGAATGAGTGAAAGGAGAAGAATCAATTAATGTAATGAGATGAGGGGATGAATGAGATACTTATGCAGGTTATACTAACATTGATAATTGTTTTAAAAATGTGATTAGTGATAGGTTAAAATAAAATGAGGCTATTAATCCTAGTGAGCAATTGAAAGTCTCTTGTTGAAGATTGAACTTAGTGAACAAAGCAAAGCATCTTGAGTTAATTCAAGCAAGTTTAGAGCCAGGGACGGTGAGTTTGAGTATTTTCTCATAAACCTCTAAATCATGAATACATCAAGAGAAAATATAAAGAGACAACTTATTTCATGTCATTATTCATTTCATGGAGAAAAATATTGTACAAGCTTCCCCTTTGATCCAAGAGGAAGAAGTTGTTTTCAGGTTAGTTGTATATAGTTAGTTTCCTTATGTTGTTGTGTTGTTACATAAGTCTTTGATAGCACATGTGTGTCTTATTTATTTGATTTTTGTCTTGTTGCCTTTGTTTTTATGTATTTTTAAGGTCCATCATTTTTTGTGTCATGATCAAAGTCTGGTTAAGTCTGAAACTAAGTGCAAGTGACTCCATTTCCCAATGGACGGACAAGGCTACTAGTCCATTTAGCATTGTAGGCATGCTACCCCTATGAATCAATAAGAATGTTGAACAAATTTTGACCTCAATATAAACTTTTACACCACATCTAAATTGAAACTTTCATAGGTTTGTTATGTGTTCTTTTCATACTCTATATGGTCCCTAAAATTCTTCATAAAACCTTATTAGCATTGTTTAAGGTTAGTTTGGAGAAGTTAAGGTAATGTCTTATTTTGGTCATATAGTGGTCTAGACATGTCATGGAGAGATAAGGCTTGTTAAATTGGTATAATAGGTGATTAGGAGTTTATCAAAGTCATTTCATGTATTAATCATCTTCTAATAACATTTCATGATGTTTTGGAACATTTAAGGATCTTTTATAGACTTGAAGATGGTGAAAATGAAGGAAAAAGTTATTTTTTTAAAAATAAAATGTATGTAAAATTTACCTATGTGAAAAATACATACCACACACCTTAAAATGAACTTTTATTAGTTACAAAACTTCCACATCTATCAAAGAGTTAGACAAGGGTCAGAATCTTGAGTTTCAATGCCATCTTGAGGAGTTAAGAGACTTCTACGAACTTGTTGAAGTCACTTGCAAGTGAAAATAAGTTTTATAATGTCCCTTGAGATTATAAAGGTTATAAAAAAATCATGGGAATAATTTTAATGTCTCAAATTTTCATAAATATCTCTCTCTCCCCTCCATCACTCCATTCATAAGATCTCGAAGGTCATTTTCAACTACATGGTATAGGCCGTAAAGATAGAGTTTAGGAATAATATTTTAGGATGATTTTTAGATACATATGGTATTCTAATTTGTGTCATTTTTTTTGGATTGATATCTTTATTTTTATGAATAATCACTAAGGAGATAGACTAATTTTTAAAGTCTCAAATCCCCATAAGCTAAGTATTATGTAACTCCAAAACAAGTGTGAAATATTTGGATGCATTAAACCAATTGGATTGAGTTATAATATATACTTATATGTATAATACACATCCATTCACCATGTTTTCATGTGTTTGTGGTATTTTGGCAAGAAAAGCTTCTCTTGTGCATAGTTTGAAAGTGATTGGAAATATTTCTACGTTGCAGAGTTTTCTAGGTGGTATAATACATCTAAGTGATTATTCATGGTATTATACCATAATAACATCCCATTAATTTCTTTATGATTAGATAAACATTATGTAATAGTTTAATAAAGGGTCATACTTTCATTCACCCCTTGAAATGTGTTTTGTGTGCCTCCATAACAAGTTGATTTTAGTGGGTTTGAACACGTATTTACAAGGATATTGAGAGTTTTATTTTCATAGTATAAGGTTTTTATGAAAAATAATAATGATATATTAATCCATAATATCCATTTTTCACATTTTAAAGCTTCAAACACAAGGTTGCAGACCTACAGGTCTGCATGCCTATAGGTCTACAATTTCAAGTTAAACTAAATGGTTTCAATGTTAAAAGTATTTATACCTAGCCATGAAAAAATTTTGGTGGTTTAAATTTGAGTTAATTAACAAATGAAGGTTTCAAAACACCTAAAGTCAAAGGAAGTTGAAGATAGGACAAACAAACCAAGTAAAATGCACCTATAGGACTATGCGTGTGGACAGTGAATGCAAAGGTTGTGACATATTTTGAGAATATTATATGAATATTTAAATTAAATGAGAAGATATATCTAATGAGAATTAATCACTTTCATATGATCATGATGTATTTGAAAGAAGGCCAACTCAAACTAAATGCTCAAACAGTCACCTATAGCTAGTTGAGAGGAGTTATCTTGAATAATGGGTTGATAAAGTAGAGTTTCAAGGCACTAAGATGTCCTAAGACATCAAAAAAAATATGAAGGATTTATTTAGAGACTTATATAAAGATAAGAGATAGACTTAAACCTCTTATAGTCAGATCCCTATAATGGTCACCTACAACCAGGTGTAGATACTCAAATAAGAGAGAATGATTTTCAAGTATAGAGGTTTGGGTAATTTGAAAAGACCCTAAGCTATTAATTATGTATAAATAATTTTCAAAATGTTCATGACTCAAAATAAATCCCTAAAAGTCCATAAATATAGGCAGATACCTAATTCACACCTACAGGTGGTCAAGAAGAGATAGGCTAGTTTCAATCTTAAAGTGATGGTGTTTCAAGGTTTTGAGGTTCTATGAGATAGTTGAGTGGATCTCAAAATAAAAAATTCTTAAGTTTAAACTACAATCAATCCATATCTACCTTTGAAACAATAGAGACTAGTTAAGCCTAGGTTTAATCTAGTGAATATAGTCCTCATCTTTTATAGGCTATCCTAACCTAATTGATGAAATACACTTAGTGATATAGGGGATAAATGTTTGATAAGCATGTATTGAAATTTTTATAATGGTATAAGTTATATTAACCTCTAAAAATAAGGTATAGAACTCCCCACAGTGGTATCTAATGATAAAGACTTAGAAAGAGGCCACATACATGTAAACTTACAAATTTAAAGGAAATTTTTTGATTGAAATTTTTTTAGGTTTGAGAGAAAGGTATAAAATTTTAAGAGAGTCTCATGGTGATAACATAGCCTCACGCAACTCTTAGACCTACCTAAAGTATAAGAAAATAATGGAAATTCCTCTTACTCGATCTAGGCAATGTCATTGGCCTACTCATTCTTAAGAAGTTTGTGTTTGTATGGAGATATATAAAAGTCTATAGGATACCTGAGCCAAAAAAATGTTTTTAGATATGATTTAAATATGATGATACAATTCCCAGTATCCCTCAAACTCAATAACAAAGACAACATGTTAGCATACCCTGTTCAGGCCTAATAGGCCAAATTAAATACATAGACCTATTAAGCAGTCAATGATGAAGTAAAGTCATTAGAATTTTTAATGTTTACGTTGAGACCCTAAGGATATGGTGAGGGTTAATCACATACATTTCATGATAACCTAGACCCCTAATAGTGAGATAAATGGATAAAGATAGTCAACTAGTGTATTTGGTGTAAGATGGGTTAAGAACTATAAGCCTAAGAAAATGAGTTGTCAAGAGAAATAATGAATAATAAGGTGAAAATATAGATTATAATAATAATAGGTTCATGTTATGGACCTATTTAGATCATTTTATCTCAAACCAAACTCAATAAAACTCTCACAAACCTCAATTTTCTCTCAGCCTTCATAGAATGCCTACTAGTAGCCTGAGAGGCTTTCTTTTGCTTGGTATAGTTCAGATATGATACATGGGAACTTGTTATCCTAGGGTAATTTATTTACCCTATTTTACTTATATTTTTTGGAATTGGTTGGTTGATTGATTCATGCCCCAATATGTAGTAATCATCCTTAAGACCTTACGGCACTTTCAGGCTACCTAAGAGGCCAGTTTTAACCCGATGAGAGAGAAATGGATTTATATACCTCAAGATGGATTTTAAAAACTTAAAAAATTCCTAAAAAGTCTTAAAAACTCCATTTATCATTACTCCATGCCATTGGTTTGTACAAGACTACACAGAAATATATGGAATAGGCCCCAAAAGACTATTTTATGCTATTTAGGAGGTCCGTACAAAGTGTAATAACTCCAAAATTGAAATGGATAATGGTTAGGAGATAATATAAATTAATAACATGTTTATTTGGGGTTGTTAACATGTTATAATTGTTTATAGTGAATTTTTATTCTCTAGGCAAGGAGGCTTAATTGAGGCCTAGTTAGTAGAGAGAAACAATAGAAAAAGATACATCCACTCACTTTCTAATATGTAAATTGAACATGAAGCTATAATACCATACTAGGTATTATAATATGCTTTCATATTTTCAATAACATCCATAATTTTATATACATAAGGAGGTTTGCATAATTTTAGGGCTATAAGGAATGGGGCCTAATTAGAGATTTTGGTAGAGAATGAATCTTTAGGGCTAGTTTGAGACCTCAAAATTTATTTTTTAAAGTATTATATGAATTTTTTAGTCCATACATTAATATATGATGAGCTTAAGAATAATATTTCAAGTTTTGACACTTGTATTCAAGATTAGTCTAAGGAGATGAAGAGTCCTCTAGACACCTAGCATGAAAAGGAAGTGACGTGTCAAGGAAAAACTAAAGGGGTCGATTGATAGGTGTCAATAGTAGATAACATATGTAATATAACCTGATCTGACCATCAAGAAGGCCACTTGTCACTCAACACTATAAATCAAAAAGTAGTTTTGGAGAGCTAGTCAAGGTGTCAAGCAAACATTCTAATTCCTATGTCACTTAGAGTAAGGGATCATCTTCATAGAAGTTAAACATGGAATTTAGGACTTTTTGATGTAGTTCCATAACTTGTTTATTTTTTTTAACTCATGAGACACTTGTCAACTCTCTCTCTCTCTCTCTCTCTCTCTATATATATATATATATATATATATATATAAACTTAATTGGCTAAGTTTTTCTCTTCCACCTAGGTATGGAGAATCCCTACCTATTTTAATCCTTTAATCAATGAATAAAAATCTAGTTTACCTTCTCCATGAACTATTTTAAAGTGCATGTTAGACTAGTTGATATTTCTAAGTGATATATTCACTTTCATATTCAGTTTTGAAAGTCTTTTTACATGTCTCTTGAAGTATTCAAAATGAATTGTGTATGAGTTTAGTGAGTTGTCTATTCACTAGCATCATGTCATGACCTCATTTTTAGTCCTCCTAGATCAAGCTTGCTTCACGAACCTCAATGAGAAATACTAATGTAGAGAGGCATATATGGATTAGTTTCATGTGCAGGTTAAGCTCTTGTTTGAAGTGCAATTATAGTTGGTTGGTAGTGATCAGTTTATATTTGGTGTATCACTTCATTAGGTAGGTTTATTTCATGTTTTATCTATCTCTTTTCATCCAAAAAATTTAGTATCATAGGTGATGAGCTTTAATAGACATATCAAGGGATCTAGCCCTTCAATATAGAGGTTTACTTATACTATAGACAACCCACAGGTCTATGGATTATCTTATTGTTCCACTCAATTTAGAGTAGGCTTTAACTACCTCTTTAAGGGTGAAAAATTGAGTGATAACAATACCACATTTTTTCATAATAAAACTATGGATGATATTGATACATCATAATCAAATAATAGGGAATTCTGATAATATGGAGAGGAACCAAAAAATTATGAGGGTTAGAATCAATAAACCACCAATTGTGACCTAACAAGAATAAAACTCAAAACATAAATCAATCTAAATAGAGGATGAATACATAATACTTCAATGTTGTAGATTAATATATATAAGGTGTTGTGAAGATACATACATGTCTCAAATACATGAATGGTCCAATGTGGATGGGAAGTGTTTCATAATAACCACCTATACAAGAGAAGGCCAAATTTGATAATGCATAAAAAATATGCAATGGAAAGTAATAAAATTATATATATATATATATATATATATATATATATATATATATATATATATATATATATATATATATGGCTTTAATATAGTTGCACCACTACATTAGTTTAGAAAAAAAATACTTCTTTAAAGAGAAAAATGAGCTTCAAACACTACTGTATGCCCAAGATATTATGTTTTTTTATCACCTTCTACAAGAAAGCATAAAAAATTACCTATGATAGTTAAATTGATATCAAATTTAAATTTTTTAATGTTTTTTTTAATGTTTTATTAAATGAGGTGGAAACATTGTGGGAACTAGGTGGCAATTGGTGTCAAAATGGTGTGGTAACATAGTGGAAAATGGTATAAGAACTGTGATGGGGAATAATGTGTGGAAATGTGTGATAATTATACGGTGAGTGGTTTTAGTAATGGGGTGGGTAATAGTGTACATGATAAAATTTTTTTGGAATGGACATCTTCAATTATTTATGAATATATATAATACAAATTATTATCACACCAATCTATTGAATGAGATTTTAACAAGTAAACTTGTGGGGAGATGTATGGGGAATGGTTTTGGGAACAATTTAAAAAAAAAAATAGTGTGAAAATGGTATGGGAATATCATGGTGAATTGTGATGGAATAGGGTTTAAAATGGTGTTGGATCAAAGTGGGGAATGGTGTGGAAAACCATATGGGAACATGTCTTCTCTAAAAAATTCCCACAATTGGTGATAAATGGCTTCAATATAGTTTAACCTATATGTTAGTCTTAAATAAATATTTATAGGAAGATAAAAATGATCTAAAAACTCTAATCTATATAAAATAAATATGGTATTTCTACTATCACATTTTTTTAGCCAGAAAAAAAATGTCCTTGTAGCAGTAAAATTAATGCCAAATTTAAACTGGAAAATGATTTTTGGAATGGTGTAGGAAATGAAGTGACTAACTATTTTTGGAATGCTATGTCATTAATTTTATGGTTAATGGTGTGGGAAGTTTTGTGGGGTAATATTTTGTTGATATTCCTAAACATCTTATGCTTATCACTCTCAAATCTTCAAGCATATCTAGACATCTATTGCAAACCAAAATATGGTGGCATATCTAAAAATTCACTTATAGATGGTTTATTTGTAATTAAATTGTATATGGTCTACCACTAGACCTTTATCCCATTGTTTCCCATCAAAATACACTCCATGAATATGGCACATCCTCATAACCATCACATTCATCCTTTCTAAAACTTTTACCATAATATTCCTCAAGTTTATTTCAACTGTGTATATCCTTTTTTAATCCATTAGAATGAATGGTATCTTTCCTAATAATACTAACTTATATATACATAATTTAATGTTAAAATATTATAACTATTCACCCATAAATTACAATTTCAATAAACTCAAATTATACTACTCCAACTCATAATACTTATACCAACCTTATATCTTCTATTTTTCCACTAGCTTTTCAATCATTTTCCATGAATTAATATATAATTTATATTATATATAATCCTCAATTAGATAATAAAATTATAAATTCTAATCTAAAAATATTGAACACATTATAGTAATGTATAAAATATATACGCGAATTATTTTTTCTCACCTTTATAGATCACTAGTGTTAAATCCTCAAGTTGAATCAATAGCTCTAACATAATATGTTGAACTTATCTATCTCCACTTCATTCACTATAAAAAAAGGTGGCTCTAATTACATCAACCTCATATTCATAAGTAATATTATATTATAACCCATGCACTAGGGTCATCGAATTACTCTCACTCACAACACACTAGTTAATTATATTTACCCTACTAGTTTTGCCCATCCTATCAAAAGCATATGTTGACTCTCTTTTCCATGAAAGTACACAATTTTTGGGAGACATAAATTAGGGCCCACAATTTTCCTTAATGGAATATTCCACATGGATTGGGTTTAACCTGGGATCTTTAGCAAAGTCTAAATCTTATTATTTTACACTTTGAACTTCATTAGATCCAATGACGCTAATGATTTATTTTTATCAATATCCATCTGTGTTATCATTGATTCCCTAATTAAGCTTCCCTAATCATATATTCACCTAATCAAACATAGTTTATCCTTGATCTTCCACACATTTTCTCACTTTAATATCATGTTTGTGGTTACATACATATTAATAACTCTAATCTAGTAAATAATCTCTATGTATGACATTCTTAGCATCATGTACCTTAGACTCAAGATTAAAATTAATGTTTTCATGGAATTAAATCAAATACATGATCTATAAACTAATGAATTTTAATTTTATATTTCCATTTATAGATATTATATGAGACATGACTTCACAATTTCTCAATGTTCATTAGCAATCAATTTGAGTTTATAGAAGAGAAAAAATCCACAAATGCAGTCTAAAAAAAGGATTTAAGGTGTTCATTAGATTCATGATGATTACTAATATTCATAAAATTTCCATATCCTCTCTTTAATTTTTTATTCTCTTTATAAAAAAGGCATAAGAACTCGTTCAATCAACATCCTTAAATAACTCCTCTAAAAATTATATATTAACTATCTATTTACAAAATAATTAATCATTTATGCAATCATATATTGAATATTAATTAATATCAAACATTTACAATGTTATTTTACATGTAATATACTATAGTGGCAATCTATTCCCAATCTCCACACATCATATTAACTAAGTTCCCCATTTACATAGTGCACCGAAACTATTTTCCCAATATTTATTCTAATTTTCTAATCCATAATGGGTAGAAAAAATAAGAACATAATGGAGGAGCCCTGACCATTATCCATGTATAGATAGAAACATACCAACTAAGTGTTAAGCCATACCCTAATATTTCTCCTAGATGAAAGGTGACTACCTCAACCAACCAATTATAAGGTCATCCTATGTAAGTTTTTATTATTACTTAGAGGAGTTTATAAATAAGTATTGATATATTTGGCATACTATGAAGTTTTAATCCTATTTATTTTTCTCATAAATATGTTTATGGGCCCATAATGGTGTGACAAGGTGGATTCTATCTATCACTAGTCAACAATAAATGTGTAGACAAGTTAATGGAGTTGTTAAAAAGTGTGATATGTGACAAATAGCATCCCAAAATTGATCTCTCTCAAGTTTTTTTAGATAGATATATTTATGATATATGTACTATTTTATCACTTATATATATATATATAATACATCTAATTTCAAAAAAAATAGTGTATTCTCCAATAAATATAAATTTGTAATAATTTTATTTTAACAAACATTTATGGTTTATCCTTGATTTTAGGTGGTGGTTCCATATATACCCAAAAAAATTGAATACCATATATCCTCTCTAATTTAAAAAAAATAAAACTTTAATTAGATCTTGTAACAAAATCAGAGGGAAAATAAGTATTTATTGTATTTATGGGTTAAATTTAACTATTATTTGAATGTTTTTTATTTTTTCACTATAGAATATAGTGGTGTTTTTCATGAGATTATATGGGATGAAAGGGAAAATTTTGGGTGGACTATCAAATTTTATTAAGGATTATGATATTGTCTATTTGAAATTATAATTTGTGTGTGTGTGTGTGTGTGTGTGTGTGTGTGTGTGTGTGTGTGTGTGTGTGTGTGTGTGTGTGTGTGTGTGTGTGTGTGTGTGTGTGTGTGTGTGTGTGTGTGTGTGTGTGTGTGTGTGTGTGTGTGTGTGTGTGTGTGTTATTTTGATGTTTCCTTATTTAAATATGAACAATCATAGGTTTGAATGAAAAGGTTAAATGGATAACCAACATTAAAACATTACTTGATTAATAGGGTCAAGTACCAACTTTGACTTCTAATTGTATTTAACCTATGTACAAATGAAAATTCAAAAATATGAAAACTAACATAAATAAGAAATAAAAAAAATTAATGTTTAGCATGTAGTTGAATTATTTAGTCATCATCCACTAGACTGACATAGTATAATGCAAATTAAATATACATGAAACTTATATGGCCATGTTTTTTCTAATGTTCATGCATGCATGGAATGCATGTAATATGTGATAAATTTATGTTCAAAATTTTAAAGATTGATTTAAAAAACACTATTTATTTGAGTAAGTTTACCTTGGGTATGGTTGATATAGTCTAGGTATACCTTTGTTCTTTAATATAATAACCATGGTGTGTGTGTGTGTGTGTGTGTGTGTGTGTGTGTGTGTGTGTGTGTGTGTGTAATATTGTGACCTATATCCAAGGAAAAACCATAGGCGAACTAGATCTACATCTAAACCATACCCAACCTTGCCAGTATGTACCCAACCCTATCAAGACATATTTGGGTAGTACTCACAGTGAACCCATAGGGAAAATACATTATTTAATTTATTTATTTATATACACTAAATATCTTTGAATGGTGTTGGGTCAAAATATTCTTGTGAAATCATAGATTTTAAAATTGTATTTTTATTTTAACATCAATTTTTGAAGTTTAAATTGTTTGAAAAACATGAATTTTTTTAACATTACTTTAATTATAACTATGGAATTTTTCAAAAAAATAAAAGATAAACTAAAAGTTTAACTCAATTATATTTAGGATAGTCTAGGTATTCCTAGGTTCTTCAGTAGAATAACCCTAGTATACTCAGATCATCACAACTATAACCATGATGAACTCATAGGCAAACCAAACATGTATCCAAAATGGGTACAAACTAGACTGGTACTAGGTGGGGGGAAAGGGGTGAAATTAACCATCAAACTTTAGGATTCAAATTGTTTATTTACATATTCTACCCAAAAAAAAATGAATAAATAATCATGTCTTTATCAATTTTATCTTAACATTCACCCAAATGGGAATTTTAGTGTGGATATGGAGATCAATAGAATATTAAATGAAATTTGTTTTCACCCACATGTTTTATTGGTGTACTTTTAGTTTTATTTTATGAAAAAATTAATATGGATATTGGCCTAAGTTCATCCAATAAATAACCTAGGCATGCCCTACCATATCAAGGCATACTTGACTTTACCCAAATGTACTTGACCCTATCAGGAGATACCAAGAAGTACATACATTGAACCCACAAGGATTTTTTTAATAAAAAATTATGTATGTAAAATATTGAACCACACATAAGTCAAATGAGTTATTTGAAAAAATTCCTTGACAAAATGTGATCTCATTACCTGTAATCATTATTAGACATGCATAAAATGGGTTCATTGGAAAATATAAATAGTTGATCTTGGTACAAGAATGGATATAGGTAAGATGGTATGGATATTTTTCCCTTCTTCAACTTGGGTACACCTATATAAAATATATATAAATATTAAAAAAATATAACCAAATAAGAAAATTAACCACATAATATGCATAGAACAAATAAAATAAGTTAAATAACCATGAAATAGTTTAAAGCATTATTTTTTAGTAGATATTCAAGGATGGAGGGGCCCTCACCCATACAAAGAAAAAAAATCATAATTCAAAAAATTGAGAATAAGAAAGGGGACTCAACATTTCTTCTCTCATAATGGGAAGAACACATAATTTACATAATAAAAAAAACTGGTTATCGGGAAATAGATGCAAAAAAATGACATAGTTGGGGAACCAACAAACTTTTAAAAAAACAAGAAAAAACATCACTCAACAAGATATTAAAACTGCTCACTAAAATATATCATAGAGAAACATCTCTATCCATGCAAAAAAAATCAACCATAGGAAAAAAGCTCCCTCCTTCCTTTATAGGAAAAAATAACTTCCATAATCTAGTAGGAGTTGTCACCAACAGAGGGTAAATCATCATGTTGTAGTCTTTTTGGTTCTATCCTCCTACCTCTTTGAATTTTCTTACCATGGATTTATATTAAGATATGATTAGAATCTCTCTAGAATAAAAACCCTCATCACTCTCATGAGGGGTAGACACATCCCTCAATTATTCCAATAAATTTAAATTTAATTCCTCCAAGAAAGAAAAAAATAACTTACCTTTACTTTTATATGCCTTCTTCTTCAGGATGCCTAAATCCTATAAGCCAAAATTAACCTTGTTTCTAGTCAAAGAAACTTGCTTCACCTGTGAATCAAAATTGCCCTAATTTTTAACTAAAAACTTTAAATTTGTCTATTTATTATCCTAATAATAACCCTTTCTATTCAAATCCTCTATACTAGGAAACCCAGAACCATATTTATTAGAGAGGGACAAACCTTTAATTGGTTGTCTATCTAAAAATGAATGATATTTTACTAGACCTGATAAATTATTTCTCAGAAGACCTTCACTTGGTTTCTAATTTCCATCTCTTGATCACACATTTCTTGTGAGAATTAATTCTTACAAAAAATTGTAAAACCTTCACAAATAGCTAGAATATAGTGACCAACTTTATTAACCCATGTTTTAGTATGATGAACAAATGAACCTTTAGAATGTTTCATAGTGTAATTTGTTACCTTGTGCCTTAGTTGGTTGCATCTAAAAAATCTATAGGGTAGACCCTCATAATTGATTAATTGGGTCCACACTCTTTTCAAGTGAAATTTTTTATTGAGTGATGCAAGGGTTTGAAAAGATTCACACAAACTCTAAAAAAATTATTAGGATGATTCTTTGTTTCCTCATTGATTTTAACAAAAAACACAAATTTATCAACAAATTTTTTTACCAACCTTGAGTCTCTTATAATCACAGGTAGATTATATAAGTGAATCTAAACTTGAACTCTTGAAATTTCCATGATAGAGGTTCAAAAAATGGAGACTAGTAACTTATGGATAATTTTTTATTCCCAAAGAATAAGTGATCATTGTCGTAGACAAAATTTCACTCATCCACAAAGGAAACAATAATCATAAAAAAACCCCATTTTCAATCATAGAGAAAGAAGGCTTAAATATATTGAGTAAAACCACTTGTGACCATCAAATTAAAGTAACTGTTGTCACCAAATCTTGCACCCTAGAAGAAGTTGTTTAAGCTTCTTCCATATTTGGCCAACATGGGAACATTTATAGGTATGTGGGTGTACCTATATTGGAAATGAGCATCTAAATTTAAGGGCTAGCTCCCTGAATGTATCTTGTAATGCTCTTATCTATGCTAACTAATTACTTATGGGGAAAAGAGTTATAAATTGCATGAATTGAACCTATTATAAAGGAGGTGATACACTGAATGTTCAAAGATCCACTCTCAAGATTGAACTCATTAACACACTAATATACTATAAATAGAACTAATGCAATGTATACAATGGTTTCCAAGTAATAATTCTTCACCTAGAGGTCAATTTGATGGACTTAGGCTAGAGGGTAATGAGGGTAAGGCTTGATTGGAAGCACTTACAATAAACTATCCACTCTATCCCTGAGACATCAACATTAAGACACACTATATGACCTACAAGAAAAGTTTATTAGCACTTAGGTTGAACTTGGAGCTGTAAAGGGAAAATGACAACCGATTTTGCATATCAAACAAATACAAAAAACTAAGCATAGATTAGTAAACAACTAGAAAATGCTCTATTCATTACTCCAAGAGGTGAAAAATATAATTTTTGGTAGAGTCTCATCATACCATCCTGAGGGATGATTAACAATAGCTCAAAGGCTATATTTATAAAAGAAAGGAACCAAGAGAGAGGGAGTTTTGGCATTGAAAAGAGGAATCAATGACTTCAAACATTTAAACCATAGTTACAATTGCTTCTACAAATTATGCTCATTCATACCTTTTGATTGATCCAGGTCACTTCAAGTGGTTGCATAGTTATATTATTCCCTCATTGATGTTCCTTGACAGTTGCAATGGTGAGATCAAGTTGTTCTAAGTTGGGTCCTAGTATTAATGTAGTTACAACCATTAGATCAATCTATTAGAGAAGGGTCATTTTCATGCAATTGGTCTTAGAGATGAAACCATTGGGGTCTACATGTATGCCTTCATGATATCCTTTAAAATTATAGCTCTTTTTCAAACTAGATCATGCTTAAACTCATCCCCATGTTCATAGGTCCACTATAGATGGAAAACCAATCTCAAATTATTAGTTTTCCTATAGTCATTATATTAATGACACTCTACTCAATGTCTGGTTCTTATTTTGATGACAAGATATCTAACCTTGATCTTCATTATATTCCAAGGTCTTATTTTGCCTCAATGGAGCTTTGATAGCAATGTTTCATCCTATTTTAGTTCAATCTAGGTTTGTGCTTGAGATCTACCCTTGTATTTTCTTTGTTTGGGTCAAATTTTGATTCATTGACCTTTGTCAAAAATATTGGATTTGAGCCTTTGTTTATTATATATTAATATATGACTTAGTCTATTGACATTTTGACCTATCCATGTAGCATTAATCTTGATTAGTATGATCGAGTAAGAGCCAATGATCATGCCATTGACTTTTCAACTCTTTTCAAGTTAATGCCACTTGGTAGTCCCATGTTTGTACTTAAGATCCACTACCAATTTGCCTGCTTTATGTACTTACGCCACATGGTTGCCACTTGAGCTCCTTGACCTTTTTACTCATCTTACATCATCAATATCCATTCGCATGAAATAACACAAACTATTATATCTTCTTGAATTTAAAAACAAATGGTTATTTATCATGGTCTAAATTTGATGTCTACACAACCATCATTTGACATCCACAAGACCATCATTGACATATGTATGACCATCAAATTTAAGACCCTCATGGTTTTTGCCATAGATTAAAGTTGACATCTGCACAAAAATATCCCATTTTTTGACCAACTTTGAAGGCTAAGATTTAGAATCGAAAGGTCATAGAGGCATAAAATTTGTAGGAGATGTTCTTGATACTAAAAATATTGTGCCCACTTGATCCATTGGTTCCAGGAGCTTTCTAAGTATATATACAAAATGTTCAAGTGAGATAATATGTGTGTTTTACATGATGTCCATGTGCCTATTACTGATTATTTATATCTACATGGATACTTGTTAAGGCTTTAATATGATGCTCATGTAAACATCTTACTCTACATGGCCAACTTTAAGGACTTAGATCTTGAGATAGCAAGCTCATCAAGACATGAAACTTGCAGATCATGTTCCATGATTAATAACCTTGATCATGTGTGTTTCTTTGTTCAATTAAGGCCTTATGAGATTATTTATAAATGCACAAACAAGATGACTAGTGTGTCTCCATGTGATGTGCAGGATGGCTTGGCCCCTTAGACTCAACAAGATAAAATTTGAAGGCTTAGATGTTGAGATAGAAGACTCATGAAGATATGAAACTTGTAGAGAATGATATTGGCACTAAGGAAATTGATTATGCATGGTTTTATGGTCATGAAAGGCTTTTTTAGCATATTTATTAATTTCACAAGTAAGTTGTCCATCTGGTTCTTCATGATGTCCTGATGATGATCTAGCTTCAAAAAGCTTGTTCCTAAAAATTTTAATCTCCAAATGATTTTTTGAGGCCTATATAAACTTGTCCCTAAACTTTAATTACATTGATCACCTTGAAGACCCATTTGGATCCTTTTGTTTACCCTATAAATTAATCTGAATGCACTTTAATCAAGATTAAAGTGTTTCAAAATCTTTGTGATCAATGTGAGACCCTTGGACCAATCATTCCATCCAAAACTTTGTCCAAGCCTTTTGTTTATTTGATCAATTAGGAGCTATGCTTATTTCTCTACATCAAGACCTCTTAGAGATTTCACTACATCTAGGAAGTTTTGTATGTGGGCCAAAATTGGCCAACATTTCTAGTGACACATAGGGAAGCATGCCTATTATGCTTGAGAACCCAATCCATTTTACCTTGTCTATTCTATTAGGCATGGAGTCTCCTCTTTGGTCCAATACATTGACCTAGATCTAACACTAGCTACCAATCTTGTTCTAACCCCTCTTGAAACAAATGAGGATCAAAATAAAGAGAAAATTAAAAGAAAATGCCCAAGGCACTTATTGAATGGAAACACACAAAATAGAAAGGAAACCTAACCTAAACAAAGCAAGATATGTAAATAAAGCACTCACTTGGAATAAAATAAAAACAAAAAAATGTGCTAGAGTAGCACTTGGAATAATTTGGCCAAGCTACTCTAATTATGTATAGATTAAAACTATATGTACCTTTCCTCATAAATTAAAATTAAAGTTTGAAAACCTTCTTATATCTTGGGATGAGAAATTGAATGAGGCATGCATCTCCTTGACACTTGGCCTTGGTACCTTCTTCTTGTTTGTTGTATCTAACAACTTCATTAGCATGATCTTCAATGAGAACCAAGGAAATCCCTTTCTCATATGGCTCTTAAACTATGGCCTCCAATAATGGTTCAACAAGACATACCTTTTTGTTTTCCATGATACTCTCAATGAGGTTGGGCTTCTTCTTAGCTACAAGTTCTTCAAGCTCCTCAAGGAGCTTTGCATAGTCCATCCAATCTTGGTCGTTGTCCTCCATGAGAAAATCTTGTCCACCTTCTCAAGTACTTGACCCTCAAATGATCAAAGATCTTCAAGCTCTTAAAAGATCTTCATTTATAGTTTCCAATCATCTTTGTCCTCCTTATCATCTATACCCACTACTTTATCAATCTTATATTTTTGATGTATGAGATCATCAAGTTGATGTTCTTCATGATGTAGTGCATATGAAGGTGATGCAAAATTAGATAGAGGTATTGAGTCATCCCAAAGAACTATGTCTTCCACATTAGTCTTATGAAACTCTCTTAGGACTCCAACTTTTTAAGGATTGACTTGACCTTCATCCTTGATAGTACACTCCACTTCATGCTTGAGATGGTCATCAAAACTTCATTATCAGACATGGAGTCTTCTTCAAGTACTTCCCTATTAAATTCTTAGTCGCATTCATTATGTACAGCTACAAAAGAGTCTTTAATATGTTTCTTTTCATTTAAGAAGGTAGAATTACACTTTTGATCACCAAAAGGAGTCACTATAGTGATTTCCTCTTCATAATCACTCATTAGATCTTCTTGGTCAGCCATGGCTTGGATTTTTGCCTCTTCACTTACTTCTCTTAAGATCAACTCTTCCTCAAGAAAGGGTAAGGTGGAAGGTTGATGAATAGGCTCATGTGAAGGAGATGAAATATGAGGTGTAGTGGAAGGTTTATGAATTGGAGATGAAGTGTGAGGGGTAGGAGAGGGGATGTGAGTGGATTTAGGAAAGAGAGATGCACTAGTAAGCTCATAAGGAAGTGATTTCTTGGGTTGATTAGAAGAAAAAACACCTACATCAACATTAACCTCACCTTACCAATAACTTTCTTAGATTTTTTCAATAGCAACATGTTCATTTTTTATCTCTTTATCCTCCCACATACTTAGCCTATCTATTGAGCATTGAAATCACTTATTTACCAAGTCCATTGGTTTTTTGATCTCCCATTGGGTTTTGTTGAGCTCTTCAAATGTCCATAACTTCTACATGTAACCTTGGGTAGTACTTCTCAACCATTCTATGAGATGATCAAGGAGTACATCATACTAATCATCCCATGCACTCATTTCATACTCATTATCTAGTAAATATGACATGGATGACAATAAGGAATTGATATAAGATGGAAAAAATGAAGGAGGAGGATGGTAATGATGAGGATCAAGCCCAACTTCATTTTTTTGTATTCTAGCCTACAAGAGTTCAATTCTTGCATTTTGATACCTTGATATAGAATCCATAAAAACATCTTATTCCTCATGACAAGTCTCATAGGGGTACTCTTGGGGTTCATAGGCATCATGATATGGTCGATAGGGATAATATTGGGACTGATAGGGAGGAATTTCATGATAGGTATTTTGGTATCGTTATTCATAAGGTTGTACAATAACATGGTGTCTGTATGGGGGTGAATGGAGGATTATAGGGCTACCATGGCTCATAAGATTGATAGCCATTTTGATAGGACTATTAAGGAATATAATGTGGTTCATAGCAAGGCTAATAGAGAGGTTCATGATATGGGTATTCAACATAGATATTCATATCAAACTCATATTTCAAATAAGATACAAAAATTTATCAAAAGATTCAATGAGATATACCTAGGCTGCATACAAATAGATGTTATCATTAAGAGTCACCATTGGTTCTAGATTGCTTGCTTCTAAAAGCTGATTAGAAAAAAGACACAACAATAATATTTCCAATCTCTTAGACCTTGGTCCTACTGAGCATACCATAACTATTGTCACCAAATCTTGTACCCTAGAAGAAGTCATTCAAGCTTATTCCAAATTTGGGAAACATGAGAACATTTCTAGGTATATGGGTGTACTTATATTGGAAATGAGACTCTAGATTTAAGGGCTAGCTCCCTAAATATATCTCTCAATGATCTTATCTATGCCAAATAATTACTTATGGGGAAAAGAGTTAAGTATTGCATTAATTGAACTAACTCTAAAAGAGGTGATGCACTAAATGTTTAAATATCAACTCTCAAGATTAAACTTATTAGCACACTAATAGAATATGAATAGAACTAATGTAGTGTCTAAAATGGTTTACAAGCAATAATGCTTCACCTAGAGGTAAATTTTATGGACTTAGGCTAGAGGGAAATGAGGGTAAGGCTTGATTGGAAGCACTTACAATCAACTATCCACTTTACACCTAAGACATCAACCTTAAGACACACTAGATGACCTATAAGAAAAGTTTATTAACACTTAGGTTGAAATTGGACATATAAAGGGAAGATGATAACCACTTTTACATATCAAATAAATACAAAACACTAAGCATGGATTAATAAAAAATTTAAAAATGCTCTATAATTCTTGGTAGAATCTCATCATACTAGCTTGAGAGATGATTAACAATATATCAAAGGATATAATTATAAAAAAAAGGAAGAAAGAGAGGAGTTTTATCATTGAAAAGGGGAATTAATGAGTTGAAAAATTTAAACCATAGTCATAACTGCTTCTATAAATTATACTCATTCAGACCTTTTGATTGATCTGAGTCACTTCTAGTGGTTGCATAGTTACATTTTTCCCTCATTAATGCTCCTTGATGGTTACAATGGTGGGATCAATTTATTCCAATCTGGTTCATGACATCAATGTAGTTATAACTATTAGATCAATATATTATATCTTTTTCCTAGTGTTAACTATCTTCATTGGTTCATCATAGCATGTAAAAGTGGAGAGAAGGGTCCTTTTTATGTAGTTGGTCTAGGAGATGAAACCATTGTGGTTTACGTGCATGCCTTCATGGAATAATTTGAAATGGTATATCTTTTTCAAACTAGATCATGCTCAAACTTTTCCCCATGTTCATAGGTCCATTATATATGGAAAACCAATCTTAGACTATTGGTTTTCCTATAGTCATAATATTAATGACACTCTACTTGATGCCTTTTCTTATTTTTATGACAAGATATCGACCCTTGATCTCTATTAGGTCCCAAGGTCCTATTTTGCCTTTATGGATCTATTTTGGAAATACTTGGTCCCATTTTCATTCAATCTAGGTCTGTGCTCGAGCTCTATCCTTGCATATTTTCTTACCTAGGTTGAATTTTGATTCATTGACCTTCATCAAAAATATTAGGTTCAATCCTTTGTTTATTGGATATTGATATCTAACTCAACCTATTAAAATTTTGACCTATCCACACACCATTTATCTTTATCAATATAATTTAGTGAGATCCATCGATCATGCCCTTGACTTGTCAACTCTATCCGAGTTGGTGCCACTTGGTGGTCCTATGTTTGTACTCAAGATCTATTATTAGTCTACCTATTTTATTCACTTACACCATGTGGTAGCCTCTCAATATCCTTGAAATTTTGAATCATCTCACACCATCGATCTCTCTTGGTATGAAATAATGATAACCATTGGATCTACTTACATTTGAAAACAAATGGCTATTTACCATGGTCTAAATTTAACATCTACATGACCATCATTTGATGTCTATAGGACCATCATTGATGTCTATGTGATCATCAAATTTAAGACCCTAATGGTTTTTTTCATATCTTAAATTTTACATCTATGTGAACATCTCCCATTTTTAAACCAACTTTGAAGGCTTGGATCTAGAAGTGAAAAGGTCATAGAGGTACCAAATTTGCAGGAGATGTTCTTGATATTGAAAATATTATGCCCACTTGATCCATTTGTTTTAAGAGATTTCTAAGTGTGTTTACATAATGTTCAAGTGAACTAACCTATGTTTTTTTCATGACATCCACATGATTTTCATTGATCATTTGGATCTAAATGGCCACTTACTAAGGCTTGAATTTGATGCTCGTGCAAATGTCTTACTCTATGTGGCCAACTTTGAGGACTTAAATCTTGAGATAACAAGCTCATCAAGATATGAAGCTTGTAGATCACATTCTATGCATAAATAAACTTGATCATGCATGTTATGTTGGTCATGAGAGGCCTCTCGAGCTCATTTATAAAATACACAAACAAGCTAACCAGTGTGTTTCCATGTGATGTGCTGGATGGCTTGGCCCCTTATACTCAGCAAGATGAACTTTGAATGCTTAGATCTTAAGATAGAAGACTCAATGAGATATGAAACTTGTAGATAATGATCTTGTCACTAAGGACATTGATCACATGTGGTTTGATGGTCATGTGAGGATTTTTGAGCATATTTATAAATTGTATAAGCAAGTTATCCTATCTAGTTCTTCATGACATCTTGATGATGGTCTATCTTCAAAAATCTTGTTCCAAACTTTTGTAAATCTAAATGATTTTCTGAGGCCTATGTGAACTTGTCCTTGATCTTAAATTGCATTGATCACCATGAAGACCTATTTGGATCCTTTTATTTTCCCTGTAGATTAATTATAATGCAATTTAATCAAGCTTAAAGTGTTTCAAAATCTTTTTGATAAATGTGAGAAACTTGGACCACTCATTCCATCTAAAACTTTGTCCAATCCATTTGATCATTTGATTAATCAGGAGTTATGCTTCTTTCTCTACATTAGGACCTCTTAAAGACTACACTACATCTAGGTAGTTTCATATGTGGACCAAAATTGGCCATTAGTAACCACAATGGGGGATTTCTTTGAACATATAAAAATAAGGGTTTTAACTCCCAAACCTTGATCCATAACTTGAATCTTATTATCATCAATTTTAAAGTCCAAAAAATCCTTTAATAAAATCATAAGCACATCTCCCAAAGAGACCTACTTGTAACTTGTCTAAAGTAATCCCCCTAGATCCTTAGCTACCACTTCATCCACATATTTTTAAGGTGAAATACATCAAGGAGAATTTTTATACCTAGAAACAACCCACCCCCCACCTTTGAAATCATATTCATCTTTAAAAATTGATATCTAGACTAAAAAAGGAGTCATGTTAGGGTTAGTTTGTCTAAACTGAGACTCACAAAAATATCTGCATGCTTGAAAATGGTTAAAAAAATTATGAAATTAAATAAAAACCATATCTCTATCTGAAATATCATTTAGTGATCCTCCTAAACTTTGTATTCCTTCACTTCTTCCTATCTAATCCTTTGCACCATGTTTCTCCTTGCCCATGATTGTTGTTTCCCTTTTCAAGGTTAGGTTAAAACTAAAAAAATAAATATCCTCCATGTTAATTTCATTAAAATAAATAGTTTCTTTATCCATAATTTATCTAGGTCTATGACCCATCTCCTAGATTTTCTCCTTACCTAACACCTAAGTAAGATATCCAAACCCAAGTGCTTGGGAACCATCTTTTACTAAGCATATCTACTTCAAAATTATTCATAATCCTTCACTCTTATTTGTTCACCTTTCACTCAACTTTGATCACCTTAATTTTCCATCAAGGAATAAAAATCAATTATTATTCAATAGTTTAAAACACTATTAATAATTCAATTCTAAATGAATAAAATATTCAATTGTTGAACTTAGAATAAATACATAGTGTAAATGTATACACAAAAATAAATATGAATCAACATATTTGTTATATAATATATTTTTTTATAAATAAAATTTTCCATGCCCTATAATCTTGTATTATACCCTCAATCATAACTATACTACCATTACACATAGCCATGTACATAATTGAATAAATCAATCAGTTGAATAGGTTGTTTCCTGTTATTTTTCCCTCTCTACATACTTTATAAACAAAATTACATTATAGGTAATATCTAAGAGGCATAAAAATTTAAGAGGGATCCTAAAGGCATAAAATCTAGTTAAAAGAGGTAAGATCCAAGATTTGTAAACATAGATTGGGATCTATTATCTAAAAGTTTTGGTAAAGCAAGATAAAACAAAGATGGAAAAAACATATGAATAAGAAGTAGGATCTAAGAGGTATATAAAGTAATAAATATCTATGGTTGAGTAAGTAAATTAATACTAAATTATGTATTCTAGATGCAATATAAGAGGGATAGATTGATAATGTAAATAGTTAGTGTTGTCATTTTTCACCATCTTTCACAAGGCACAACATATATCAGATCTCATGCAACAAATAGAATACCTACTATGTTATCTTAACATCTAATTCAAAAATACATAAAATTTCACCCAAGGCACAATAAAATAACACCAATAACCCTGTTACAAGAACAAATCATAAAGACAACCAATTTCATCATCTTCATATAAGAAACATCTAAGTATACAACATATACATCATCATATAATAACACTTAACCAAATCATCCATCTTCACTATCATATTCATGTTCTTAGTAAAAATCATACATTAAATTATTTTCCATCAAAGATGATATTCATTCACATACATCATTCAATTATATTTATCATAACTTTATCAAACCCTAACTCCACTCTTTCTCTAATCACTCAAACTCGACATTTGTAAACTTATAACCTATTTGATATCTTGAATGATTTAATGAGAGGTTAAGGCTCATATTTATATCATTCATAAACCCCTTTGACACTTACCAATTTTTTTATTCAACTCTACTTGTTCATTGTTTGCTAACTATCATGCCACATTTCCTATACATTATAATATTCCCTTATTTTATCTTTGCACTTGTCTTATGTAGTAGTATATTCCATTTCTCTAATGATATATTATTTTCCATCCTCGACCAATCCTCCATAATATACATTTTTCTTATGTCAATGTTTATCATCAATCAATTATCATTCACTATATTTCTTCATGTGTTTATTTCTTATTTGTGTTTCTTCTCAAACATGTGTTTTTTCAATTTGCACATTGTGCATCACCCCTGTATTCTTCACATGTGCATATTTCCCATTCCTTTATTATTGATCTTGACTATGAACATCATAATTATCTATGTGAATCTTCTAATTTTCACTCGCTCATCTTCAATTATTACATTTTTTCCTTATGTGTTTTTTATGGTCAACATTTCCCCACAATACATTTAGTAATTGTACTTGATTATGTGGGTAATTGCATAGAATTGGGGGAAAATTATGTGGACATTATCCCTAATACATATGGATTATATACTTAACACATATGAATTATGTCTATAATGTGTACACATTAAATTAATTTAGACTTAGAAATACTGAGCCATAATGTGTATGCATTATAAAACATACACATTATGTTATGTTGGCATAATGCATATGTGTTATAACACGTATAAATTATGTCATCCTAGAAACAAAAACATAAAAGGGACCAAACCCACATTTTATATCATTATCACTCATTTTTTTATGCTTTACCCTTATCTAACTAAATTGAGATCACATTTTTCTTGGGGGAGGATAACACATGTTGCAATTACCCATTACCTTGATAAATCAACAATAAAAAACAAACCTATTAATACTATATTTTTCCAATTTTTTTATTTGTGTTATTTTATTTTTAAACCCAATTTTTTTAATATATCATTAAATTCTAAGAGGATAGCCTCATAACCCTCCCTAAGTCTCATATCCCCCTATAGTTACACAAGACCCCCCAAGAATTTTTGAGGATTTGGCTACACACATAGTTAAACAATTAGGATAATGAGGGACCCCACTTCTACAAACACCCAATGTATCTATTTGGCCAATACCCTATAGTCAGTATTAGGTAAATTTAACTTGATAACAAGTCAAATTAATATATGGGCATCATATAGGGATAAATGTAGGGATTACTATGTTGAAAATTTGTCATCATGTAATGTGAAGGATAAACAAATATCAAAATATGTAAGTTCTACCTTATTATTTGACCCAACAACTAATTCACCATTCCCATTATCAAAAAATTATTTTTTGATCCATAAATTCTAGCATAATTTATTAGAAATATTTTTTGGGACTAATGATGAATGGTGTTTGATTATCCACCATGTAACAAACATGAGGTACAATTGTATTTTTTGAGTAAAATATACTATGAGTTTGTCCTTAATGAGATTCCAAACTTTTTTAACTACTCAGAGTTTTAGGGCCAAGGGAAAGGCTTGATATAATATAGAATATGTTCACATCATGTGCTTAATCAAACTATAAGTATCTCTACCTAAAAGACACTTCAACCCAAGATCCCCTTTACAATAACAGAGGTCATGTATATTGACACTTTTATGTACTTATTGTTCTTATTGACACACTCATTCAACATATGAGTAGGCTCTCTAAGAATAATGTTAAAGATACTCTACCTAATGTGTATACTTGACTTCATTATTACAAATGTTTTGGTGTCATATGAACTGGACCTTTAGACGATGATGGTGGTGATTTTGAGGGCTTATATACTATAATTGTGAGTGATGAGTTTTTGGCATGTACATTTTATGTGTAAAAATATATCACAACATATATGTAGGTATTTTTTATATTTGACATGTTAAATTTTAGTTATTTTTGTATTTAAAATCTCATAATTAATTTACATATAAATTGAATAATGTGTGTGTGTGTGTGTGTGTGTGTGTGTGTGTGTGTGACACACATGTGCATGTGTGTGTATTTATGTTACATGAGGATATAGTGCCATCATATTCAAGGTCCACTCCTAATTTTTTGTGTTAGTCAATGTTTACATATGCACAACCAATTTTTGGCCATCTACGAGTGCATATGTTGATGTGACTAAGCCAATGTTAAAATATATAGAGGTAATTTTGAGTTAATATTTTACTTTGTGTAAATATTTTTATTTATATAGATATATGATCTTAACTAAAAATCATACATATTCAAATTAAAATTTGAATCATTGTGATCTATGAATGCAAATTATATGTGTTATATGTGTTGAAATATGTAGAGAGAAAATCCATAACCTAATAACCCCTAGTTTAATATATACCTTATAGGATGAATAATATATCTTTGAATTATTTAAATAATGACCAACCTTATAGAGAGTATCCTTTAATCTTTAATCATGTTTTTCTCCCATTTTTTTCAAAACATATATTATTCCTCTATTTCTTCTAATTTTATATTGATGGTGTTCCTTCACCTTCTCAAACTTCTTTTAATGCTTCACAAGTTTATTGATTATCATATCTTCTTCATATTGTTTATTAAGTACTCAATATTTCATTACTACCTATAGTAACACTACTTATCTTACAATCCTTAAATTAGTTTCCTTGTGTGATTCATGCATACTATGTAATATCTTAAGTTAATTTTTCTATCATGGAACTCAAAATTCAAGTACACTACTGTTAAATAACACACTCTTGGTCTATTTTATTCCTAGGTCCTCTTAGACTATTTTCCCCCTGATTTTGTGTTTAGAAACACACAAGTGCACATTACATGTATATAGGATAAAAAAATCAAGAAAGTTGGTAGAGTTTCATAGGTTAAAAGTGATAAAATTTTAAGTATAAGACCCAAATTGAAGTGGCTAAGTAAAATTATTCTCTATTTTCCTCAAATTACATCATTTCCATTTGATTATGTAAGTGAAAATTCATACAAGGATTATGTTTTACATCACCACAAATTATTTTTTAGTTAAATTTCTTGTTGATTTCCAATTTGTATAGAGATAAAATGGTTTTGAAAAATATTTTAACTAATTATGGGTTTAATAAAGGAGATAAATTTTCCATTTATCTTCAATATTTTATATAAAACTAAGTGAGGTTGTTTATTCAATTGATGACCAAAGTGGAGACTCCTCCATCTCTATGAGCTAAAATAGACACATGCATTTCTACTATAATGACATCTACATAGGTACTCACTAAATTACATGGAAACTTATAATTTTTAATTGTAAATATAATTTTTTTAAATAATTTTACTAGATAGATAAGAAAATATAACTTATGTGAATGTATTATGTATGCAAAATTCTCTAATGACATCTGATAGTCTCATTCAAATGATTAATGATCAAATTGTCATTTTATATCCGCATTTCACATGACTCTTTATTTACCTCATCTTGTCACTAACTCTATTGAACATTAAACATATATTGATTGTGACCATTACTTACAATAAGTGCAGATTAAATTATTTTTGTATTCTAATTTAAAATTAATTTATAAATTTGGTTGCATGTATAGTATGTAAATTTTATAATAATATGTTTATTTAAACATATTTAGATACATGAAATATATGACTGTATAAGGACCCATACTCTGACCTTGGAGGAATATAAGGCATCTAAGGGATCTCTATCTATGAGTAGGGTATCCCAGGAAGAGTCTTATTTAAGAAAGGAAAAGAGAGGGAGACTATTTGATGATTAGTATATCTTAGATTATGTACTTTTTGGTATGCCTATATGGCAATGTATACATTTTTGGCATTGTATGTGTTTATGACATTCACCCGACATTATATTATATTATTAGATGATGTGATTTTTTGTATCCCTATATGGCAATGTATACATTATTGGTAATGTATGTGTTATTGGCATTGTATGCCTATATGGCATTCACTCAAAATTATACGATGTTCTTATTTTGTATTCATTTAGTAAATTTATGGATACATATACGTGTGTGTGTGTGTGTTCACATTTTGTGGTTATCATCTTTATATGTATAATTTGGCTCACATTATTATTTTAAAACTAAATTTAATTATCGTATGGCCATAGTTATATATGACCATATTCAATATTTACTTTATGTAATTTATTAAAACTAACTTACAATCTTTCAATATGTGTTACAATTAAAACTATATTGGAGAAAATAGTATAATGTTTGAGATAGAGTCATATATTATTGTGAAGTGCCTCTTATGATTAGGATACACCATTTATCACTATTATAATGTGTATATCCTTGATACAATAGTTTAATATCATTTGGGACTTGATATTCACATTTTATAATCATTGAATTTATATACATACCACATTTATATTATAAGTACAATTGAAATAAATAATGGAATACTCATCTCTTTCATACCTTCTTTGGATTCCATTATACATTTTACTTGTTTGATACATCTACCTTTATTGAAAGGTTGCCTTCTTATTGGAATAAACTTTCATTACCAATGTAATCATGAATTTATGGTGTGTTATATCCTTCTCCATATAGTTTTTTCCCTTCTTTTAGAGACTCTTCTTTGGCCCTTTGAAGTAGTGAAAATTTACAATTCACATGTATCTTGAGGCTTTGGAATATTTTGGTGGTTATAGATATTTTGTTTCACTTCATAATTTTTTTCTCTCTGTATCCACTAAACTCATCTTTCCCATTTATTCTCTTCTCATCATATATATTCTCCATTATTTCACAATGTGGAAACATTAACAACAAATGTTTTCAAACTTGAAGCAGCAGTTGAACAACTCTACTTCTGGTGCTTCATGGTTGTAAACTAGAATTTTAAATAAATATGGGGTGGTATAAACATCTAGTACTAGGTTATTGGCCTCCCATAATTCTTATTCAAGAGACCCACCACCCATTTCATCCACAAGAACACCCATCCCAATATAAGAAAAATAAAGTTTTTTAGCCTAACTTTAGGCATGTGTAAAAAATAAATAGTGAACCATTGGTATGAAATTAAAAAACCCTCACGTTCATGTTAAATCTCTATAATTTAAACATGGATAATGTTTATGTAACCTTCAAGACCAATATGTGGTACAAATTGTAGTAATCATTCTTGAAATGCAATTTTGTTGTAGTGAAGATACAAATTATTATTCTCTAACTAATACCTATAAGTGAAATTCCATCACTTATAACACATATTTAAAGGAAAATGACACATGATCCCATGACCTTTACCTCCAAACCCACCCAAATGTGTGTTTTCACTATTGTTTAGGGGTAAGGAAACATTGACAATAAATGTTGTCAAAGTTAAAGTGGTAGTTTGAGAACTCCACCTTTAGTGCTTCATGGATGGAAAATAGAACCTAAGGTGGTAGATAAATTTAATTAAAATGTTATTATCCTCCCATAACACTTATTCAAGAGACCCACCACCCATTCTAGCCTCAAGAATACCCTTCCCAATATAATAAAAATACAATGTTTTAGTAACTTAAAGCATGCATAAAATGGAAATTGTAAGTCATTGGCACCAAAAAAAAAACCATCGTGTATGTGTTGAATCCCCCTAATTTCAGCCAATATCATGTTGACATAACCTTCAATACCAATTCAAGGCACAAATTTCAATAACATGCCCTGAAATGTAACTTCTTTATAGTGAAAAGATAAGTTCTTATCATCTAACTAACATTTCCACCTCTGGGACTTCTAGATGCAAGTTCATTTGTTTAAACATGTCTATAAATGAAAATAACATGTTATTCCATGACCTTGAACTCTAAACCCACTTGGATGCGTGTTTTCAATATTGTTTAAGAGCATGGAAATACTGACAATAAATGTTGTCAAAGTTAAAGCGTCAGTTGGATAACTCTACCTCCAATGCTTCATGGATCAAAAAATATAACTGACAACATATCTGAGGTGGAAGATAACATTTTATACCATGTTCTTAGCCTCCCATCACATCCGATCGAGAGACCCACCACCCATTTCAGCCTCAAGAACACCCTTTTGTAATAATTGAGTACTTATATTAAGCTTCTCTTAGCTTAAATAATATGAAAATCTTTACTAATAGTTCAACCATGTGAAGGTGGAAGCTTATTTGGCTAACCTACAAAAAAATTGTAAGTAACAAAAAAATAAATTTATATATACCACCTACAAAATCAATCAAGTTTGGTAAAATTATATATATATACATTTGAAAAGTTAACATACCTTATAATTTCAATTCAATGAACCACTAAGATCATCTCTAATCTTGATAATAGAAAGAATAACTTCATGGTCTGACTCACAAACTTTTCATAGGTTCTTGTTTAATGGCCTCTGATGATATTTTACCAATTGAATATTTATTGCAAGAACCAAATTTGAATAGTGTAGTATCTTCTTATGTGTTTCAAAGTTTTTAGATAACCATATATCTAAAAAATTTATAGGATATTTTTCAAATCCAAAGTCCAGTGACAACCACAAACCTAGTGGGATAGTCAATGTTTTCTCTATCTATGACTAGGGAAGTCAAATTTTTATTTTCCTCTACACACCAACATAAGTATTAATATGTTCCCTTTTCATTTTCATCATCATTAATAACTATAAAAACATTCCCTATATCCAGATAGATAATGAGAATAAATAGTACATAATAATTAATATTCCACATGGTTTCACTAGATTAGATACATGATCAAAGTCATGTAATGATGTCATATTTGTAATATTTAATGTTAGTGGAACCTAATATGTGTAAATTAGAATTAGATGTATGTAGTTCCATTCATCCACCCATAATTTTAGCTCACGCTCATTCCAAAATAGATTCCATGCATGTAGAATAAAAACATGCCAAGTGGCTTGTATGAATAGTTTAAGAACCTACATTTGAGCTATGAAATGAGTGGATCTCACATGATCCTATTATAGTCATGAAATCCTCATAATTTTCCAAGTTTTCTTCTTCCTACAACTAGAAATATCTACGAACAGTAGAATTTTATGGAGCAAGATGGCCCAATTTTTCATTACACCATTCAATAATGGCTATTTCATTAGTCAAAGTAACACCATCTTCAAACTTTAATTCCTCTCTTATAATGAAATTTTTTACACATGATCTAGCAATGTCATGTTCTCTTTTTCCATGGCCAACCTCATTGAAACTTCAAATATGTTCTACACCAATGGTAATGTGCATCTTGCTTAATCAGTAAAATGTCTATGACTTATTAAATTATGATGCATAATTATTTGACTAAATGTAATGCTAATTTAAATTATTATTCCTCTTAGTCAACTATCCATAGAACATCTCAAAACAACTTTGCACATACTTTGTATAATGTGATCGATCATCACTAACATATAAATGGTACTCCCTTAATATTCTTTGATCTTACTCTGTATTATTAGGTGCATGCATGAATGTTATATGCATAAATATGGTAACTTGTATTGATTTGTAATACTATTAATGAACATCCATTGGTGGTTTGAATGTGTAATTATCAAAAAATTCAACTATTGAAATAATGGGACCAAGTGGGAATGTGTCCTTGATTAGCTTTAAATTTTCATCTAACCATATATCCTTATGTATGTTCCTTGTATACTCATAAAAAAAATTTTCCCTAAATTTGACCATAAATTTTGAAACAAGTACCTATTTTGTAACAAGATCACACCTTTTAAAATTTTTGCCATGTTTTACTTGATAAGTCATAGATTTGTATTTTCTTAAAACAACTAATTCCTATCTAATTACACTTGTACTCTATTCATGGATACAATTTTTTTAATTTTGGAAATCCATAAAAAATGTTGTGATTTCCATCTAAACATGTTTTTTTATAAAAAAATGTCCATCTAGTCTTTCACAAAAAAATATTGGAATAAATTCCCTAGCTGATTTTGGTGAAACTGATATGCCACACTCCTGAAAAATGTTGTTAGTATGAAATGTACAATGAGTATGGAGAAAACATCATAGTGCATTAAAAATTCAACATGTTGCCTATAACAACAAGTGGTGCATGTATGATTTATTTTTACATAAAATGGTTTGACCATCTCAAAATATCTTTGAATAATAGAAATTTATGGATATTTTTACAAAAAAATAGAGTAAAATTATATTTGAATCATATCCAATAAAAGTTTTAGATGATATTCATAGTTATGATAACCAACTCTTATTTTCACTACATCTATTATATTGGGTGAAACTCTTGTATTGTCTTTCGAAAATGGTACAAGTAAATATTTGAGAGAATCAATTATAACCTTGTCCTTTCATGGAAATATACTAGATAATTCCCAAAGATTAGTGGTATTGGCATCATTAAGTCTTTGGCATCTTCCAATTATTGACATTAATGTTTTTTATTTATGTCCAGTGCCTAGTTAGTTTTTGAAATAAATATTTTTTTCCCTGTTTGACCACTTACTACATAAGTTGTAATTATATGTCAGATAGCATTACAATATTTGTTGCATGATTTCAAACCTACAATATGATATGTGTCACGTATGTTTTCAATAAATTTTTTATTCTCATCATCCATGTTAGATATTCTTAGTCCTAAGGTATACATTGTAGGTCTCATATTAATCAATTTCATCAATGAAAAAAACACTTAACATTTTTGACTATCAAAATATAATTTATCAAATAAAATATCCCAATTTTTTTAATCTATTCTTCTTAAATGGCAGTCAAACATTTTTTTATGCATTGGTTTCAAAATGTTTTAATCAACTTCAATTAAGTGCTTGCATTTTCTACACACAATCCTTGGAGGTGTTGCTAATGGTGAAATTTTTTGAGAGGGTGTTCCAAAATCATTATATTCACTACTAACTTAATCATTTTTATTCTCATTTTTTAGTTGTGGGATGACATTTTATTCATTTTTACATTCATAATTATGTGTTTCCATGAAACTATCTTCATTTATAAGGGTAAATCATCATGCATAAATTCATCATCAACAAAATCAAAAACTATGTACTTTGAATGTGGACTTGTAATGTAATTTGAACTTTTTGGTAAATATTCAAAATCATTATTATCAATTTCATAATTATATATGACATTTGGCTCATTAGGGATAGTGTTTATACCTTGTCTCAAGTGAAATGCTTGCATTCATATCTTTTGTTTTTCTCACAAATCTTCTAATTGATCTGGTATTTTTTGCTTTAACTTCTTCATCTTATTTTAATGATCTCTATCACCCATGTATAAAAAAATAATAATTTGATTCCCTTTGATGGTGGGGACCCAAATAATAATTTAATTCATCTTTTCTTCACCATGGAAAATGTAGAATGATGTGGGGACCCCATTATTTTGTGCATGATGAAAATTTTATTTCAATAGATGTGGCATTCAATATGGTTGATGTGGCACCAATATGGCTACTAGAGAATGTCTGATGAGACATGCCACCATATTTTCATTATCCATCCCTATTAAATAGTTGATCTTGATTATAATGTAAAATTTTTATAATGATGTTATAACCACTTCCCCACATGATTTGGCCCTAACTCCTTTTTAGTAACTATTATTCTTAATCATGACCCAAGATCTATTTAGGTACAATTGTCAAACTTAATATGTGACCCGCACCTATCTTTCTTCAATAATGTCACTTGGAAGCTTATCCACTTGCATTGACTAGATAACCAACATGTGCTAGTCCAATTTCACCATGCCTATCTTATATCTTTATTGATAGTGGTTGATCTTGTGCTCTAGTAACAACTTACTAGAACACATAGCACATAGAAAATGCAAACCAAAATTCAAAAAAATTGCATGAATATAACTTCCTAAACTAAGAGGGGTATGCAAAACTACACTTTATTTCTACAAGTTTGATCTTAATGGTGATAAAATTTGAGTCTACATCTGTTAACCTTTCCTAGAAAAACATTACCTTCTAGGTCCTGCAAGACTATAGTCCACTCTGCAAAAGTTCATGAACAATATATGGACCTTTTTATTAAATGGTGAGTTTATCAAGAAAAAAATGAAACCTATTGTCATATAGTATAAACAATTGATTATAATTAGTTTTTCTTGTCTTGCCATGCCTTCTAGATTATTTTGTTAACTTCCTATGTCCATACAAATCCATGCCTATCATTGTCCATGCGATTGAGGTCCAAAAATTGATTTGTAAATGATTCCACATCACCAAGATGCATTTCATTATAAACTCATAAGCTAGGCATGATATATCTCATTGGCCTAATAGCTTCCATTCCATAGACCAAATGCAATGGAGTAAAGCTTGATACACACTTAAAATGTGTATGATAATCCTAGAGTACCACAGGAAGTAAATCCTCCCAATCATCTTTCTTAACATCAAAAATATTTTTTAGTAGCTTACCAATCACTTTATTCATAGCCTCTTCTTGGCCATTGTCTTGTAGATGATATGCCATAATTTTATAATGATAAATAATAAATTCTTCTATTAGGATCTTGATGGGTTTTTTCAAAAAATGCGTACCCTAATTGCTTACCAATCTCAATGTGCACCCAAAATGAGTAATGATGTTCTCATACAAAAACATAGTAGTGTCCTTAGCTCCATATCTTGGTGTAGCAATAGCCTCTACCTATTTGGTAAAATAATCTATCATAGTGATTATGTATCTAGAATTACTATGTTTACTTGCTAGATTAATAGGGCCAATAAAATCAATTCCCCACTACTCAAATGGTCGTAGCACATGGGATGAAGAGGAATATCATACCTTTGAGTGGATTTACCCATATGTTGACAAACATCACACTATTGGGAAACCCTCTGTGCATCCTCAAAAAGGTGTGGCCACCAAATACCACTTTCTAGTATTTTCCTTACAGTAGATTCCCCCATAAAATGTTCACTTGCAATGCCTTGATGTGTTTCTTCTAGGACTTGTGGCCATTTTTGCTCTAGTGATACTCATTTTATAACCTCATATTTCTTAATATGATGGAGAATCCATTTAAAATGCTAAAGGAAATCACCTTGGTCAAGAGCTACTTATTTTCTCTTTTGGTGTAGTGTGTGGGTAATGTCCCCTATGCCAATAACTATATGATTTTTGCCAGTTATTCAAGAATAAAAAAACTCTAGATAGATGGGAATCAGGAGACTCATTAAGGATATACCCTAGGTCCTCATCATTATGAAATCTATTGAGATGGACAAGACCAATGTTCTCCCACCTTGGCTTAACATTAATACAAAAGTGGAATTCCTAGAAAAGCATTAACCAATGAAACATATGTCTGCCCAATATTGTCTTGTTTACTAGATATTATAGAGCTTGATGATCTATAAATAATTCAAATGGGGTAGCTAAAAAATAATGTCTAAATTTTTGTGTATCAAATACAATCACTAGAGCTTCCCTCTTGGTTGTGGTATAATTCTTTTTGGCTATAGATAGTTTTTATCTTAAAAAATGGATTAGATGGTCCAATCTTCCTTTATCAGGATGCACAAGCACTACACCAAATGTGGTACCTAATGAATCAACATACACATGGAAATTTTTACCCCAATCAAGAAAAATAAGGATCGGTGCAATAACCAACCTGTATTTTAGATCCACAAAAATTTGTTTGGCACTTTTCTATCCATACAAAGGAAATGACTTTGCATAGTAATTTTTCCAGTGGGGTTGAGATAAATGCATATCATTTTATTAATTTTTGGTAATACCATGTGTTTCTTAAAAATGATCTCACTTAAATGGAGGAATTTTGTAGTGGCATACTCACTATCAGTACAATCTTCACTTGATCGACCAAAATTCCCTTGTTATACATTACATGACCTAATAGAACACCAAATGGTGTGAAAAACAAACCTTTTTATAAGTTAAGCACAATCCTGAGTGCTTTGCATCCTTCTAACATTAGTATTAATTTCAATATGTGTTCTTGAAATAATGGTAACACTACCCAATTATCTAAATATACCTCCAAAAAATCATGGATGAAGTCCTTGAATACAATTATTATGGTCTTGGATAAAACTATAGGTGTGTTACTTAGACCAAATGGAATCACCTTATATGTGAATGACCACCATTATATATAAAATTTCATCTTAGTTCTATCCTTAGATATGATGGGTATCTGATGATACCCACTAAATCCATTAGTGAAGGAATACACCTAATGTCTAGTTATAACTTCCAACACTTCATTAGTAAATGATATTATAAATGGTTCATTAACATAGGCATCATTTATAATGCAATAGTCTCCACAAATATGAATCTCACCTATTTTATTTATCTACATGACCATAGGACTCACCCAATCTTCTTTTTCCATAGGAAATATTATTCTTGCATCTTTCATATGATTCAATTCAGCTTTGACTTTCATCTTCATATTACGATTGAGATAGTAAGGCCTCTTCTTGATGGGGAATGCACCTTCCTTAAGTTCTATATGCATTTCCCATAAAGAAGGGTCCACCCCTTTGACTTATGCAAAAGTAGTAGGAAAAACATTTTCATAATCATGGAAAAGCTTCAATACTTCTGAAATGTCTTGTTATTACCAATAGTCACCAACATATGCCAATTTTGATGTGTCTTTTGACCTGATGTTCACAATTTATTCATTTAGAGGTTTCGTATACACTTTTTTCTCATCTTATAGAATGGATTATTGAATGGCCCACTCACCCTCATGCTCTAAAAATTGTATCTATCTTAGTAGGTCTTCTTCAGCTTCTTCATCCATGGGTTTAGGTAATATTTCATATTTTGGTTTAGGCTCAAAAAACTTAGTGAGTTTTGAAGAATCTTCACTAACTAAATAAGAGTCATAAATAGACTCCTCTTTAATATGATGACAATGATAAATTTTGATCTTTGCTTTACCTCTACACTAGGTCTCCATAGTCAAAATATTAATAAGGTCCTAGGCATCTTGTTGATTGTGCTTGACTTCCATAGTGATGATATCAATAATTTCACGAGCCTCCATCTCCTCTAGCTTCAAATCATGGTCATTATGCAAATATTCCAATCATCTATGGAATAATAATATTTTCATCTTTTGTAGTACACTATGAACTAGTGGACTCTCACTTTCAAATATGAAAGTTTGAATAAATTCATCCTACAACTGAATCTAGTGTTTTGTCTATCTACGATGTTCTTGATGAATGTACCAAGTAGTAGGAAAAACCCTTAATTGGTAAAAAAATTAATGTGGCCAATACTTTGAATTAATTTTTTCGGCCATCCATATTTCAATGCACTACTGAATATAGTTCTAAGGACATTCCCTTTCCTAAAATATGGGCCATTATTTTCTCACTTATATAGGCAATTGAAACCATACGATGAGAAATTCACACACTTATACCCATGTCTTACTACTACTATGATGTACTGCCCACCAGTTAGCTGCAACTCCTTTTAATGCATAATTGAGGGAACTTACCCTTTGGTTGTCCTTTGGTATATGAATTTGAAAATACACTATAAAGTTTCCAATGCCTTCAGTGGTAAAGTACTGAGGAATTTATTGATCAGTTGCATAAACCATGCACAAGGGTTTAAGCTCATGATCATTTCTAGCCCAATTTATCATGTAAGTATCAAAATCACCACTGATAGAAGAAGATCAGTCCCATGGAAGCATACATTTGGTAGTAGGCTCAATGTAGTCATGATTTATAGAACCATCTTGATATAACAAATCTATATCAGACTGTGTAGGTGAGTGTACATATAGAGATTGCACTTCATCTTATTCATCTATATAAATACTCAAAGGTTTTTAAGAATACTTACCCCACAATTCAATAGTGTTTGGATCTACTGAAAGAGAGTTGTACTAGTTCATTGGCATGTTTCATTATATATCAAGTACACTCTATATCAAAATTCACATATAGTTGTTTCCTCTCTCTTTATAAGGAGAATAAAGTTCCCTAAAAATTATGTATGAATTGGAATCCATGTTAAGAGGGATGATGATTATACAATCATCCTAGTGTGATTATATTTGGTTCATTACCATGTTGATGGTCATCTTACCATCATAAGTCCACATTTTCCCCAATAAAGTTGGGTAGTGAGTTTCATCTCTCTTTATATCTATTAATTCAAAATCACCATGTAGAATTAACTCTATGATTTTAATCTCCACATCTTCCAAATGTCCTATGGGCTCTACCCTACCATATTTTACCAAACTAAGTGTTACAACACTGTAACTCAAAGAAGTTTTGTCAATTACCTCCCAGGTGGATCATGAGATCATAATCACTATGCTCTTAAAATCAAACATAGCATTTAGCATCTCATAGCTTGTTAACTCTATATCTACCCTATCATAAACATCCCATGGCTTCTTTGTCTTAACAAAACAAACCATCTTATTAGACCTTTCCTTTCCCTTCTATGCACATTCAATTAGATTATGTAAGAGATTGGTGTTATTCTATGATATATCTTAATTTCATAAAGTATTGAGTAATTTCATCAAGTCTATTAATACTTTTATAACCCCCTCTTGTTTCATGATTCACATAATCTACCCATACATCTGCACATCAAGTGTGGCTTCATCTGCTACAACTAAACCTTGATTTTGAATACTCTATAGAATTTGCATAGCTTCTTTCATGAGTCCCCTCTCCTTTACTAATTCTGGATAGGTTCTACTTTAGCTTTGTGCATGCCAAAATCTATTGGCATCTCTAAAGGAGGTAGTCTTTGATATGTATATTATGTTCTTATTACTAATTGCATAAATGAATTGTGCTTGGGCTCAAAACTAACTCTATTTACATTATACATTACTCAATCTCTACATTATGCTTCTAAAATAGGGTAGTTGTGAGTTTCATGTTATTCAAATACTTAGTAGTAAGTGTAATAAGCTTGCCATTATGGATTGGTAGGGTATTTATATTGTATGTGATTGTGTTCCCCACACAAATAATATCTAATAAGGTATCTAAGACCATTGCCACATCCTCATCGCATAGTTCCATGGTATCCACCTATATTCCCTTAGTATCCCCAGCCATTTTCCTATTATGGCCCAAAGTTTATTGTAGTCTATGGCATATTCCACCCCTACTAGTACTATTATGTGTTTTAACCACCATATTGATGTTGATTTATATGCAGTACCTAGCAAACCTATTATGCCTAGGGAAGAGAAAGATTCTAGGTAGATTGGTAAGTGTATTGTAGTGGTTGTGTAACTTGAACTCCAATAACTAATCCTTGTAGTTGAAATGGCTTTACATTCTAAGCCCATGCCAATCTATACTGAACTACACTAGTGGGAGGGGTTTCCACATTCAAAATGGCTTATGATGTTACTAGAACTTGTTGCACAGCTACTATAAATACATTCTTAGTAATGTCTTCCTTTAACTCTTGTAGAGCCCTGTAATCCTTATCCTCATGATTAGTAGATTTATAATATTTACAATACATACTTTATGGATTTCTAACATACTATTATAACAAGTGATAGTGAGCTATAGAGTGTCCCACTATGTAGTAGATGTTAGAAAACTTTATACATAATTTTAGGCATTCATTCCTATGGTGGCCTTCTTTTCTACACTCAATACACTAGAGACCAATTCTAAGTCACTCATTATTATTCTACAGGGCCTCTAACCTTTATAAAATAGCTTTAAGTGTGATTTATAAATATGTTTTACTCTCTATCAGGGTACCATAATCCTCTATTTTCTCCACTCTTAGTACAATTATTCTAGCTTCTACTTTATTAGTAAATTTGGTTTTCACTATCACAAGCCAAATCTTAGGTCATAGTCTTTCAACAAACTAAGTGTCCTTATCTTTATCTTCCAAGGAAAATTTGACGTTGTTGAGCATATTAGAAAATATATGATCATAATTATGAAAAATTTCCCTTGGACCTTGGTATATTTTATTTAGGTCCTATATGGTTTTTCATGTGCTTTACTTAACCTTAAACTTTGAAATCAACCATTTTTTCACATCATCAAAACTTGTTATTCCTGATTCCCTATGGAACATGAACTCCAATGCCCTTATAGACAAAGCACCAATGAGCTCATACTTCTTTATATTTTCATATACAATGCCTTTCACCTAACATTTCATGTCACATGTAAAAAATTATTTCTCTGGATCTGTAGTTCCATCATAAGGCACCAATGTGATGAAGGCACCTAGATATAAAGCCATATTACCTGGGTTTGTTTGCAAAGGAAGCAGTACTTGTGTTCCTCTAAATGGTGGTAATGATACTATAACTTATGGAATTAATACCTAAGAACATATTGGTGTTGGAAGTGATGTAGTCACTTAGGGAGGAGTGATCATTGATGGCATTTGTGGTGATGGTCTTTCAAACCTAATTGGACTATCTCTAAGTACTATTGTATTTGTTGACAATGGTAAACTTCATGAAAATAAAAAATATTCTTATGGTCGTAGAGGTGATATAGATCACTCAAGTGATGAAAATACATTTGACTCATCTTTGATCTCTATAATGGTGCTTGTTCACATTTTCTATTCTTTAATAAAAAAATTATTTGTGATACCCAATCAAAAACCTATTCAATCAACAAGGGTTTAGTTAAATTAACTGATACTTCTCTTAAATAATTATTATATGATTTAATGAAACCTTGCATTATCCTTTTGAAATTGGAATCTACTAACTCTCTGATACTTCTTGATTCCTCGATATCTTGTTCCCTTTGACTTACAAATCTCTGTGGCTAAATATAAATAGGAGTGCTTATATAAAATATGGGCTTGGGGGATGTTCATTGAGGGGGTGAAAGGTCTTATTGTCTAATTCTTATTATGTGTAAATTTGAGCTAGTATTGTGACTATAGTTGACCATGCCTCTAAAATTAGGTAATTTTATTTTGAAAGTGAAATATGTATCCTTAACCAATTGTGATCTACTACCAACTATTAAACTACCTTTATCTATGGTTTTTCTATTATCATCATCTTCTACTTGCTTCCTTTATTACTCTTCAGTCTCACTAATCCTAGGCCCTTCTTCTCTCTCATCAATTCTTTCTTCTTTTACCCTTTCATCAACTAATTCTTTCTCTTTTTAGTCTCCTACAGCTATTTGTCCTTTGCTCTTACTTTTACCTCTACCTCTACTTGTAGTCACTCACGAAGTGCTTGATATATTCCACCTCTTTTGTTGTCACAATTCTCACTCTATATCTACAAGATTCTTCTGATCTCTTTCATCTGGTCTCCTCATCCATTTTCTACTAGTCAAATTTCCATATCAGTTATGTACCATCTCACATCTTGATCGCATACATCCCCATAACACCCTAAAATACTACTCCATCATGAACAGATAGGGCACTATGGATTTTTAAATGACCAACATCTTGATAAGAAATGGTATTCATTATAGAAACTTTCCTCTAGTCCACCACATGAATAGATCTTGTGTGGTATCAAAATAAATATAACCATAAATTATGAATTCCATTATATATCCATCTATAGTGGTTTGTGTCTAGTGATCAATTGCATGGGTCCAAGTAACCTTGAATATTTATAACTATTTAGTTAGATCATCAATCCACTAAATTTTAGATGTAGATCTAGCCTAAAAATAAAAATTCTCTAATTTTACTAACCAATCAACAAACAAGCTCAAAAATTCACACCAAAATATTTCATGTACATCACCATATAAATGATTCTCTATGAGTTATTTTTCAATACACCCTACCCTTATCACCTCTTTCTATGTGAAATCAGATATTTTTTGATCTCACTATTCTTCCAAATACCTCTAACTTGGTAACCATTGGAGCATATCCTTTATTTATTAATCCATAATGTTTCCATGCTCACCGCATCATTGTTAGCAAAGGTTCTTGGTTTCCCATAACTTGATAATTATGAGGACAACTGTGGGAGAGGTAACGGGTCCTTAACTTTAAAAAAATAAATTCCTAAAGGCATATTACAAAAATATAAAAATACCTATATGTTTAGGCTAGTGTGATTCTCATCTGAGGTTCATCAAGATAGCAATATAGATTCAAAATTTATTACATAATCTAGAATAGCCAATTTCTCAAGAAACCTTAGATATATTGAAAACATTATCATATACAATAAATAAAGTCTGTGGTGATGTTACAACACACATTCAATTACATCACCATAGAAACTTATCATTGCTAAATAGGGATCAACCTATTACATTGTGCTTTTACAAGATGCCTCTATTTCATGGAACTAGTATCTAGTTATTCAATGTCTAACCTCTCTAAACTCTTTATAGCTTACATACATACATAATTAACTATCTCTATCTTAGGCACATGCTTAAAATAAATTGAATTTAGAATATTCAACAAATATAACCCCATTAAAGGCTTCCCAAGTTAGAGAAACCTGAATCCATGTAATTTGTTCAAAAGAGAATATGGTCGATGACTAATCCTCCTGTATATGCTAAAATCATAGGCTACTAACATGTATTTATGATATGATGGTACCCCATGTGCATACTTTATCACTAAAAATAATTTTCCTTGGTTCCAACCATTATGTTATTGTTGTTATGGCTGGCATTATTATTGTTGATTTTGTGGTAGAATTCTTTGCCACTATTGATGCTATCATTAGTATTACTATTGGTTGTTATTTTTGTTGTTATGTTGGGTAAATGGATTCTTGTAGATACCCAAGTTACAATTATTTATAATAGTATGGGTACCTCTTTCTATCTCTCTATTCTCCAACATGTTCTTAATTAGATGTTTGAGTTGGGTACACCATCTTATGGAATGTCCTCTAATATGATGGTACTCACAAAATTCATGTTCCTTGTACCAATTAAGAAAAGGAATCCTTCCAAGAAATAGTTTTGGTATCAGCCAACTAATCATATTTTCTTGAACCAACCTTGAAAACAAAAACTTTATAGGATTACCAAGGTTACTAAATTGTTAGGCAATGGGTCTTCTCCTTAGAGGAGGGGTTTGTAATTGGTTTTGATTTTGTGTTGGTTGATTTTATGGAGGTCCTGGTTGGATGTATGGAGGAAGTGGTTGTTGAGTGGGTGGAGGTATATGGATATTTATGTTTTCACCATCTAAAGATGTCATGATTTACTAAACATATTTACAACAACATTCTTATTATGGTTGTATGGTTTAGGTCTTTCATTATTGTTGGCTTGAGGTGGTGTTGTAGCTGGCATTTGAGTTTGGTTATGATTATGGTTTTGGCCTTGATTCTAGTTTTGGTTATAATTGGATGAGGATAACTTGATTATGCATTTATTGACAAAGGATTTATTAATATAGATTCCTTTTTCTATGACCTCTTTGAACATGTGAGCATATTGTAGCTCAATATGGTAAGATATCTCACTGTGCAGGCTCCTAGTAAATATCATAGCCAACTATTTATATGGTATATTTTGTGTAAGTTAGCCTATTAGTGCTCTCTAATGTTGTAAATATGTAGTGAATATTTCACTGGTCTTTTTTTTAGCTTGGCCTATATCCATAATAGTAATCTCATGCTCAAGATTATATGAAAAGTGTTTCACAAACTTCTCTGAGAGATCATCGAATTTAGGTACATAATTTTCTTTGGTAATTTTAATAACCATTCCAAGGCTTGTCTAACTAGACTCCTTGGAAAGAGTAGAAGCAATTATATATCTCTATATGCCACTAACTAGTAGCCAAAAAATAATTACTTCAAATTATCTTTAGGGTCACCTTTGCCTTTATATTTGTTGAATTTAGGTAACTCATAACTAGGTCTAAATTGTATTTACAAATATTCCATGTTGAATGGGTAAGAGCTTATCTCCTCCAATTAAAATTTCTTCATTTTTTTATAAGATGTATCACTTGAATTTCATCCTTAATTTATTATAAATCATGGGCAAGGAAATCAAAAGGAGTGGCTTGTTATTGTGGAGATTGCACAGTCAAAGGTATATTATCTTGATCAAGGTAGGTATATTTTGGGATGTTGATTGAATTAGTAAAAAGACCAGGTATTTATATCCATGTTTTAGGGTTATAATGTGGGTACAAAATATGCTACTATTAGCTCATTTTAGTTTAGATTGGCTACATAACCCTAGCTAGTGAATTATGGTTGTGGGAATGGCATTTGACTCTATAGAATATGTTGGTATTATTGGGATTGGGAGGGAACTTATTGCCTACTTATTGAACCCTATTGGATATAGGGAACACATTGATAACTAGTTCACTATTATTGAAGGTGTTGGTAGTTGGATCCTTGTTTCACATGTAATACCTATTGGGTGATAGGAAATTATTGCCTAACACTTGGTACCTGTTATGTGTAAGAACCTTGTTGTTTGATAAACACCTATTGCTGGATCAGTATTTGTTGTTAAGAAACACTTATTTTTATAGAGACACTTTTTTTTGAAGTGGCACTTGTTTATTTAGCAACTATTGGGTTTTTGGAATTTGTTGATCAATTGGCACTTTATGACCAATAGGAATATGTTGTTGGTTGGGTAACATATATGATTGATAAGTTACATCATTTTATGCTTGTTGTGGTAGAAAATTTGTTGTCACCTATTGAGGTAGCATAGTGTTCTACACTTATTGTGGTGGTAAGTTGGTATGTTGACTTGTTGACCCTTATTGCACATTTGAGGAAATAGATGGTTGGGGAGTGGAGGTTGTTTGTTGATTTTTAGAAATAGGCATACCTATTCCTTACTATTATAATCTACTCATGGTTTTGTTCAAATAAACCTATTGGGTATTGTTTGGCAATAAAGTGGACTTGCTTTGGTTTAAATTGCACTGCACTTGCATGTTATCTGTAATATTTTGAGTGGTGTCTTTTTTGTTAGCACCATTATCTTCTATCAAAATATGGACATTATACATATCACCAACCAACATGTTTTGGTTAAATGGGTATATTTTTTAGCTTGCATATCCTAAGGCATCTATTTATTGCCCTGTTGATGGAGATATATCAATAAATGACATGTTAGAAATAACCCTTGTATTAAGGTTATGATCTAGGTTGAGATAGGTTTGGTATGCTTGTTATACTTATTTTATTTATTTTTCCATAATACCTTTTCCTTTTGTAAGAATATTTTGGTCTTGTTACGGCATTTAAACCAAATCTTGGCTATAACTAGTAGATACATGTTTGAATGGTTGAATTCATAGTGCATTACTAGGAGTTTTGATCAAACTACTCAAACTTTCATGTGGGAAGTCTGGTGGAAATTTGGTCTATACCTCAATAGTTCAAACAAGCACTTTATATTTTTTTATAACAAATGATGTTCAAATAAGTATGGATCATAATTGGTTTGCATTTTCATTGTAACATAATAGGACTCTTTTTGTTGGTTTTGTTTAATGTTAGGCATCATTTGAGCAAAGTATTGTGTCATTTGCTCTAACTCTTGGCCTGGATAAGGAGGCACATCTACCAAATATTGTGATAAAAAGTCATGATTTTATTTAATGTATGTGATTTTATAAGATGGGTACATATCTATCTCATGAGCTACATCATCATATGAATCTTGAAAAAAGGGTTATTGGTCACAAATTTCTCATAGCTAGGATTATACATAGTCCTGCTATGTGTGTAATAAGGTAAGTTTAGATCTATGGATAAGTCATGTGAAAAATAAAGGGTCAAAAGGTAAAAAACAATTGAGGTATAAAAATAAAAGACCTTTAGCTCTATAAAAGAGGCAAAAAAAGGTAAATAACTAAATTAGGCAAAGGTTTAAAAAAATAAAAGCAATAACAGTCTAACAAAATGATACTATTTTACCCAAAGGTAGTTATAATCATTTTTAAAAGTAACACAAAGGCTCAAACTCATTTATGGTTAAGTATTAATTTTCCCAAAGGTGGTTATAATCAGTGACAAGAGTGTCTAAACAAATTATAAAAATAATGAACTAGGATCAAAAGATAGCAATGATTTTCCCAAAGGCAATTAAAATCATACTAAAAACAAAGATAAACTAAGAAATAAATAACTCACGTGAGAACTTAAAAGAAAACTAAACTAAGGTAATTGGCTTGGATGTCACTTGGTAATTGGTTTGGATGACACTCAATAAATGTATCACTTAAGACTCGAATTTTGATCCATGAGAGACTATTTGGAACACCAGAACTAATAAACTCAGAAATTTAGCACAATAAACTTCAAATAAATTACATAGAAATAACTTGGCTCAAAAAGATTCTCTAAACAAGGTACAACATAAATAACAATAGTTAGTTCTAGGCAAGGGGTCTTTTAGATCAAATAGGAAATCAACCCAAGTAATGCAATCTAGTCTCAAAAGGTATACAACCTAAGCCCAATTTAGATGAGGGTTTATTATAAACCTAATTAGTTTAAGATTTAAAATTTGAAAAATTGATTTTTAGATTTAATGTGAAAATATTTTAATGTTCTAAGGCAAAAGGAGCTAGACCAAAATGGGTAGTGTAACCACATGTTTGAAATAAGATAGTTAAAACAATAGTTTGTAACTTGGTTTTAAAATAAAAAAGATATTGGAATAATTTAGGCAATGTAACAATGCTCCTTCAAATAAATGTCATGAAAAATGGTTTTGGACATATAAAATCCAAGGTAAAAGTTTGAAATGAAAAAGGTAGTGTCACGATGCCCCATTTAAACAAGAAACACACAAATGATTTTGGAACAAAATAATATTAAGGTAACAAGTGAGACACAAATGGACAGAGTAACACCTCTTAGGCTAAAGGGGTGTAAGAACAATGTGAATGTTTTGGACTCATTTTGATGAAATAATACAAATAAATAGTTTTATTCTAAAAACACATATGTAAATAAAATAAAATATAATTATCACAATGTCTCATCCTATATCTAAAAAAATAACAAGGGTGTGCATAACTTCTACCAAAGTTTTCATCAATATATCAATGTTTATGATAAATTAAGCATTAATCCAAAAATTAAAGTATAAGTGTAGGTATAGTTTTTACACCCCAGCTTGTCTCTCAAAAATTGATAAGTGTCATGAAATTATATTGAGGAACACTTAACATTTACCAAAAAATTCTATAGGAAGTGGGGTTTTGACTAAAACTTATAAATCTAAAACATACTAAATGGTCCTAAGTGTGGCTAACACAAGGGCATGATCACATAAAATGAATCAAACCCACCTAGATTACTATGAAAGGATCTATTTCTTTGTATATAAACTCTAGTTATGTACTACTTATTGGATTCCAATCTCTATCTATCACATGGCCTAGGTACCCATTGGGATGGTTAGGCTAAAAACTCACCATTATCCCATTTAATAGTTTACCCAATTTGTATACCCCATTATGGAGTGGGGTTGATATGATGATGGGAGATGAAACCCTAGGTCAATGCACCCCTAAATCTCTCATAGGGAGGAAATGAACTCTCATCCATAATCCAAATGTATAAAAATAAAAATTAAAGACTATAAAGGTTATCGCTGAGTCACCCAAATTACTCAGAGCTTGAGGAGAGCATACACAACATTATTTTTGACATAAATTTTCAAACAATGGAAATAAAATAATCATTTATTTTCACCTGAGTTCCCTAAATGGCATGGATTTTGTACTAGTAAAAAAATTCAAAAACAACTAAAAGGTAAATACAACTAAGTGGATTTTAAGCACCAGACAAAATGTATGTGAGATTTTAACAATGTTTAAGATTTTTTCTCTCCACCTTAGGTTTTACAAGATGTTAGGGGGTATGCCTAATAATAATCCTAAAATTAAGTGAGCAAACAATAATTTAATTCAAGATCTTGGGTTTCTATTTTTATCTCAAAGAAATCATCACTAATTATATAGAGATCGATGTAGATTCATGAAATTGATGTTAATTTAGTTAGATCATCGACATTTCCTACAACCATACAAAAATAAATGTGTTTAAAATGAAAAATGTTTGATAAAAAAGTTTAAAACTTATACTTCTCATGACTTCTGTAAGGAAAAACTAACAAATGTAATAAACAAGTTATCAAACATAAAAATGACAACAAGCATATCGAGAAAATCAATTTTAGATATGTTCCTAGCTTGATCTATTTTTGATGTAGAGATCATCATCGATCCCTAAAATTGACAATGATTTTCCACAATCATTGTTGACCTTGCAACCTTGTTAAAAACAGATGTAAAATTCAAAGATAAAACTCTAAAATTGAAGATTTTAATGCATCTATTAGAAAACTAGAGATAGCATATCAATCTCCTTGACCATACAGGATGCTTGGTCCCATTGGGCATCCCATTATGTACCTTAGGATTTCAAAGAGTAAATAATATGTAGATTAGTATCTTTTTAGTCTAAATGAGAAAACATCAAGAATACTAATTCCCCAAGACTAAACACTCTTTCCTAAGAACTAAGGGGAGTATAACACAATAAGCATGATAAAAATAATACAATTTTATTACCTCCTTTATTGAATTTGATGTTTAATTGTTGGCATAAGTATTTTCATGCTTGGTGTATAATGATTGTAGTCTTCTATTAATTCTCTTCCATGGTGGTAGAATCTCTCCAATAGTCACTTGTGGTTTGGTGTGAAGCTTGGCATAAATAGGGCATTATAACACTACTCTCAAAGGCTTCAAGAAGGTATTCCAATAGAATAACCTTACATAAAAAATCTTGTTAAATAATGGTGCGGGTACTTGTATTTATATCTCAAATAACTAACTCTAACCCTATGGAGGTTAGGTTAAATTTTAACTTGGGTTGAGTCTAAATTAACCTAAGTTGAGTCAATATAACTCTAGGTGGGTTAAAACACTCATGAAATATTGACACTTTAATTTTAGATATTTATGAGGCATGACAACTCACTTTAGATATTTATGAGGTGTGAGTAATATTTTTAAATAAGAGATAATAAATCACTTTATTAGCTATTTTGACCTTTGAATTCATATTTGGCTAGAAATTCCTTTTTTGGTAAATTAAATTCATTAATTTGATTTGGAATTTTTATTTAGGTAAGTTAATTAAAATTTTCAATTTAATTAGTCTTACTTAGTGATTTTTGAATTGTGGAAATTTGTTTTAAATGTCTTTAATTAATATCTTGGCAAGTGAAAGGTGTCAAATTATTAGGTTATAATTTTATTAGGGTTAGAACTGAACTAGGTTAGTGATGCATATAGGGTAATACACTAAATAAACTAGCTTGATCTCATTTATAGGCAATTAAATCCCTTATGTAGATGAATTTAGGTAATTCAGGTGATTTTTAGGGTTAAAATGTGTCATTTTCAAAAAATTGAATAGAATGTTAGTTTATGCACGAAAATGGCCAAAATTAAGTGTCTACAATAGTTAGGATGAAAGGGCTTAAATTAGCCTCAAATTCCTCTTTGATTGATTTAATAAACTATTTGGTTCAATATATTATGACATTAAGGTCAATTTCACTCCAAATCACATCACTTATAATCAAAAATAGGTTGTTGTGGCTCAAATTTTTAAAAATCATGTCATTAATAACACCATTTTACTAATTAGGTCTATATATGATTAAATCAAAGCCAATTTAGCCTCAAATCATGTTGTATAGTCACAATTAGGTTCAAGGGCCTCATATTCACCTTAATTTCCTTCATAATTAAACCAATCAACTATTTCATTCATTATATGATGACATTTAAGTTTATTGAGCCCAACAACACATCTTCTACATGTCAAACTTGTATTTCATCAAACCAAATAATTCTTTACTTCATTATCTAATGAAATTAGATCCAATAAATCCTCAAATCACATTTTATAGTCATGCACTTAGGTTGAAGGGGCTCAATTCAGCTCCAATTTCCTTCAGATTCAACCATTGGATTATTTGTCTTATTTAGTTATGATATTGGGGTTGACGGGCCAAAATTAAATCTTTTATAGTCAAAATTAGGTTCATGAGGTTGAATTTTTCTCAAATTATATCACTAATTTCACCAACTCACTCAATCTAAGATAATTTAGCCTTAAATCACATCTTATACATGCAGTTTTGTTCAAGGGGTTCATATTGATCATAATTTCTTCCACCTTTAAAATAATTGACTTGTTCATTCATTTTGTAATGAAACTAGTCTTGCTTAAACCCTAAATCATGTTATATTTAATAAAAACAATGTTTGTGAGTGAAAACTCACCAAAATTGCATCACTTTATCCATGATGTCCTTTTTATGGTAGTGTATATCATGACACACTCCACTTTAAAATAAAAATATAAAGATTATAAATGTGAACTAAATATGTTTAAACATGAACTAAATAAGTGTATATCATGATAACTAGATAAGTATAAACATGTAAGAGTAGTCAAAAATTATGTTTTGATTTTATAGTAACATAACACATATGTATTATAGCATATACATGATATGTTCATTTTGAAATAAAAAAACTAAGCTTGTTGGCTTAAAAATGGCTTAGATTCTCAAGCCAAAGGCTTAGACTTGTCAATAACAATCGAATTTGAGAGTTCTGATAAAAAAAAATACAAATTCCATCACCAAATACATGATGAATTTCAATAATAAAATTCATAAAATTATTACCACAATTATGATCATGCTCTCCTCTTTCCAAATACATGTTTTTTTTTTAAAATTTTTAGACTATTTTAAGGCTTCAATCTATGTTGATTTATAACTATAATTTTTTTAGGCCACTACATGCCATAAATATACATGCCTATATATGTTTGTGTACCTTCTTTTTAATTGATACAAATCACACACACACACACACACACACACACACACACACACACACACACACACACACACACACACACACATGGTTACAAATTAGGCCTAATTTTACGCATATAAAAAAAACTAATTTTCATTTTTTAAGGTAGTTAGGTGGCGCATGGTTGGATATCCATTTTTTGTCAATTTTTAGGATCTATTTAATTTTAAAATTAATTTAAAAAATATTCATTGAAAAATTATAAAAAAAATATAGGTTACAAAATAGATGATTTTATCTAAAGTTTCACCAAATTGTTTTAAACAATATTAAATGACGCTCAAAAAATGAGGGGCCACATGGATGCCTATCTACTTTATTTTCCTTAAAAAAATAGGAGTTTATATTCAAATTTTATATGTTTTACCTAGTTATAATTAACCATTTTTATTAAAAAATAGTGTTTTGGAAACTAGACTCAAAATTATACAATTCATGTTCTTACACTATAATCTAATTTTGAGTGTAGCCATCTTAAATTATCTATAAAAGTTCAGATTTATCAATTTTTAGGAAAAACATGTCCATGAGTAGGCCCATTTTTATCCCCCAACTTTGTGCACTTACCCATGTTGTCACATGTTTTCCTTATTTCAAAATTAAAATATCAATCACTTTATCTTTCAACTTAATCTCCATCAAATCTTAATAATCAAATTTTTGTTCTACTTGAGGTATCTACTCTTGTGCACCCTCCAACAATTTATTTATCATGTAACTATATGGATTAATTGCATAAATTTTAATATGACCTATGTCAACTACTTTTTATATGTATATACATCACACACTATAACTTCCTCTCCCATTGTTTTCATCTAAAGCTTTATAAATAAAACATCAAAATCTATATTTTTTTCATTTATACCTTAAACTTACTTTCTCTCTCCACATTTTTTTAATACATACATGTGTGCCATAAATTTTTTGTGTGCATTATTATATTACTTCATAAAAACATACATGTATTCTTTCACATTTTAAAACATTCAAATATTATTTTTTTCTCACTTGTTTTCATGTGTAGATTATTCATTTTCTTTTTCAAATTATCCTTCAAACTCTAATCTCAATTCCTTCAATATCTCTACTTAGAGATATTATTTAATTAGTTTTTTTTAACTTGATCTACAAGTAATAAATATAAAATACCCATATTGATGTAGGAGCATCCTAGTTAAATTAGTAGCCTTACATAGTGTAACATTTTAAATATTTTAATATGATTAATAGTCCACTCATGTAGAGGAAGGGTGGTCAAGTTGTGCAGAAGGTTGGGAGATACATGTAAACAATTATTGGAGAATGAATACAATGCATATGCATGAAATAAATAGAGAGTGAAAAAATTAGAGAATATTTTGTGAAGGGCCTATGTAAATGCATGCTAAAGAATTAGGTCATTAAGAGGTATAGAGAGAGGTCCACTAGTGAAACACTACATAAGTGAACTAAGTTTAGACTTACATAGTCAAGCTTTAAATTAGAAAGGTAATGTGAATAATCAAGGACATGTGATGGTATGAAGAATGTAATAGATCATGAAATCATATAATATATGGGGGTGTAGAAGTTACGTAAAATTCACATGAATTAAGGAAAATGGACACAACTAGATGACCAAATGATTTTAGAGGACCAACATCTAACCATTTACAAGGTGATGATATGTATTTTAGCTAACAAAATGAAAACATATAGAGATATATTCCAACATAAATTATCTAATAACTATCATAGACCCATGGATTGAGGTCTGTAAAGGCTAAGGCTACCTCTAGGGTAGGCCTGTAGGTTAGTATCAAGCCTTAATAATTATAATTTTCCATTTATTGGCTAACACAAAATTGGATACAAAATAAATGACTATAAAAATGTAATCCAAGTAAACATTTGGTATGATAAGAAGCTAAATACCTTTACAAATGTTGAGATTAAATGTGGATACTATGTTAAACTTTATAGTTTAAGAGAGAGATCCAAGCAATTTAATTCATATAGTCTTAGTAAAACAAAGTCATGATTATCCTATCATTATAATTGGGTTGTGTGCTCCATTATGAAAGTAATGAAGCTAAGAATATCCTAAAACTTTTGTTATGTTAGTGGAAGTAACTTAGTAATCCAATGTGTGAATTTGATGACTATGTGACTGAAAGAATCCATTCATTAGGAACCTTGACCATGAATCCATCAGTTTGTATCATAATAATGTTATGAATCTTAAGAGAATGTGGGAGGAGAATAATAACCTATAAGTGGAGTGATGTGAAAGTCTAATATATTATCTAATGTGAGTTAGCTAGTAGGGTATTTTGGAAGGCTAGTAGATTTCCAATTATGAGGCAAATAGTAAAGTGTTTTAGGAGGATGGAAAACCATTGAATAATAGGAAACCAAAAACTTGTTGTGGGAGAAGGGTTGGTATATCACAAAATGTGAAGAATCAAGTTCAGAGCACCATTCCACACTATAAAAATGTGTGAAAAGAGTGAATGGAGAAAAAAACAAGGATAATCCTAAGAGATTGAGGTTGTGAAACATCTATGGGAGTTAAGTGTTGAAATAACATCAACCATGAGCTAGTCAATGCACTATACAGGTTAGTGAAGTACCAACCAATTTCTAAATGAGAGGTGTTCGATGTATTGAGATTATGATGCATGGATATAAATTCCAATAGGATGAATTATAGATGTGGATTAGGATATGGTTCATGATCTTATCAATGAAATGGGGGAGGTCAAGTGCAATAGAGGAGCATCAATTAAATCACTATAAAGAGGTCGTTGAGTGTATATAAGTGAGTGATACAGTTGAGTATATATAAGTGAGTGAGACATCAAAATTCCACTAAAAGTAAGGTAATCAAGCATAATAAAATAAGGTAAGTGGACCATAAGTAGAATTATCAATATGAGGTAGATAGTGCATAAAATGAATGGATGAGGAATGTTAAAAGAATTGTTGAAAAGAGGTATTTGATCATAAAAAATGAAAGAGATTGGAAGTATAATAATAATGAGTGATATGAGCTAACTATAATGTATAAGTTATTTAATGTAGGACATTGATAGATTATTGAACATGAGGCATTTAATGAATAGGATCATCTTCTAATCATATCATTGAGAAGAAGGTGATGGAAATGATTTATCCATCAAACGGATATGGGTAAATGATGAGGAACATGAAGGGTGACTTGGTGAGGATTTAAGATGGTATGTGAACCAAAATCATAGGTCTAAAAGGATATAAATGAGATGTCCTTTAGGAAGTAGACATTTTAGGGTATAGTATCATGAGGATCAGGAAGATGTGATGGAAATAAATATTTCATAAAAAATCAATGGGATATTTGTGAGAGAGAACCTCAAGGAGTTGGAGATGCCTAGGGAATTAACCAAAATTTAATGTGAAAATTTTATATAGTGGATTATTCATAGAGGAAGGGATGAAATTATTGATGTATATTTAGTGAAGTTTCAAAATGAATAATATAGGGTACTCCATCATAGTGGAGTGTGCACAGAGAGGGTTGTGTGACAACACAATAATGGGTTATAGATACTTCAAAGAGATAAAGAGGTGGAGTGGAAAGGAAAGGGTGCATAGATGGAAATAAGTGGTTTTTACACTATTATAATAATTAGTGAATTTATAAAGCCATGTCAAATGGAAGGGAAGTTTCAAGAGCTAAAAGAGGGGACTTGTGAAACTTGATAAGTGGAGCAAGGAAAATATGGTCATAAAAAACATGACACACAATATTCATTGGTATGGGAGTAGCATGGGTGTTAGAACCAAACTTATGAGATGATGAAATAACCCCCTTGAATTAAATGTTTATATCATTCCACTAGACTAACAAAAGTATAAGAGGATATACAAGGTGTAGGGGAATCATGCATAAGAGATATGGATGCAATTAAAAAAAACCTTGAGGGGGAAAAGGAAGAGCACAAGTGTTTTTGTACATGGTATAGAGGATGTGTTGAAGTAAGGAGTTTATGAAAATGAAACTAATATCTATCAATCACATCTAGAGGTAGGTTGAGACACATGGAACCAAGGATATGGAGCTATAATTGACACTAATAAAGGAAAAGTATCCTTTTATAAGGTAAAAAGAAGGAGAACTAAAAGATGGGTTCAATATGAGCCACACAAGGTAACTACCTAAGGCCAAAGGGAAAGGAGGTGGAGAGGTCAACCTACAACTAAAAATGAGTTTTCCCAGAGACAAAAAATCATATCATAATGAATTTGAGTGTGGATATGAGTAGTAGAAGATACAATCACCCTATAGCTGAAAAGGGTTAAAACTTGTTTTCACCAAGAAGAAGGGATCTACTAAAGAGTGGGTTAGCTTATAGTTGAAACATATGGGTGAAATATTTATTAAAAAATAAACATATAGGTAATTATATATATAACATCATCCTAAGTCTAATATGAGAGGCACAATTCATGATGTACAAATAGTGGAATTCCTATTCAAGCAAGGGAAATAATAGAGAGAACCTAAAGTAGATCAGGAATGGAAATAAAAGTGGATATTAGTCCAAGTGTGTGGGGATAAAAGTGTATTAGTAGTAGAAAATAGAACCAAAGGATCCCATTAGGACTTGAATTCTTTCAATAACTTAAATTAGGTAAAGAGAAGAAAATAAGGTGGCAGGAGGTCTGCACAAAATACCCCATGAGAGGATTATGGAAGAAAAATAAGCAAACATGATTACTTACCATGAGGGACCAAAGAGAGAAATCATAATCAGATAAAGTAGATAGGTGGTTTATAATGATTTTATTTATTATTAACTAGGACATATTAAGTATAATAGTCAAAATCAGTAAGTGTTTATATGTAAACATGCCTAGAGGAGAGCTAACATAAACACCAGCTAAGGAGAAGTGTTATGATGGAACATTCAAAAAATAGTATAAAGTAGAATAAATGTGTGCAATGGTTGACATTAGGATGAAGATGGGATGGAAGAGAAAAAAAATTATGTGAGGCATGTGTTAAATGCCTATGAAAGAATAGATAAAACTAAACATTCATCTAAAGAGTCATCCTAAAATTGATTGAGTTTGCATATAAAAATATGAATGCATAGATTTTTTTTGATAATACACATAAATAAAAGGTATAGATATAAATGCATTAAAATATGTATCTGAGTGTGTTGAGGATAGATGGATAATGTGCAATGATATGTGTAGGATATTAAAGGAGAGACAAATAAGAGTAAGATGGGAATTCCTAATTCCCATCAGAAAATTTTTATTGTAAATAAACATCATCAGAGGAGAAAGAGATTCACACAATTGAAGATACAAAAAGTATGATGAACTATATATGGATGTGAACATAGACTAATGAGCATATGAATGTAGAAAAGAAAGGTGGGTACCAACCTATGAGAGAATAAATAATTAATGAGTGTAAGAGGGGAAGTTGTGTGGTGTGAATCAAATGAGAGATGTCAGGAACACTTAATAGAGGTAAAAAAATATATTTGGATGTAAGGCCATCAGAGGGAGGAATAAAATGAAGAAGAAATAGAAGAAGAGAAGGATATTATAACTAGGTATAGGAGGATAGTTCATGGCCTAAGGAGGGTCTAAGGTAGGAAATTCAGATAAATATTGCTTAGATAGCACACCAAGTAAAGGGGAACACCATGTCTTAGGTAGTTTGATTAAAGGGTGGTTCTACCACTAAACCCTACTTTTAATTATGGCACTATGCTTTGATTTACTAATATAATCTAATGTAGGAACATTCCAAGTAAATCAATAATCTTGCATGATACAACATTTTAAAGACTTCTAGATGAGTAATATTCCACTCATATGAAGGAAGGGTGGTAAATTTATGTATATGGTTTTTTAAAATAAAGGGGAAATAATATTTGAGGAAAAAGGTAACATGTAATTTTAATAAATGGATAATGGAGAATTTGGAGAAGAGTGTGTGTAAGGGCTTTGCATAACTATGTGCTAATGAATTAATTATTTAGGAAGTATGGAGGAGATTTTTTTAGGGCATGATACATAGGTGAAATAAGTCCAAATATATTTGGTCAAGGTAAATTAGGAAGGTAATGTTAAAAATCAAGGAGCATTTGATGGTGTGAATAATAGAACAAAGTGCGAGAGCATTTAATTTATGTGAGCACATAATTTTTACATAGTTCACAGGAACCAAGGTAAAGGGAGATACTTGGATGACCAATTGGGAGGAAATTTTATGGAATTTAAAATTCCATGGAATTCTCTAGAGAGAGAGTGTTAGAGTATATTTATCATGTTTGCTAGGTTCTAGCTAAGATTTTCATCATTTTGCTAGTTTTGTCTTATGTGAGGATTTATCCCACATTGGCTAGTTAGGCTTGAGTCTTTTTTATCCTTGCCTACTTTATCAAGGGTTATCCATTATATTATACATGATTTTTCATATTCTTTTTGTGAATAATAATTGGTTTTTTTAACACTTGGTTTATTCTTTGTGTATGTTGAAGTACTCATGGTTATGGTAATGGTGTGTTGGAGAGATCTTGGTTTAACAATGTTGTGAACTATTTCATGGTATCATATCTTCATATCTCCTTTGATATTGATTAGAATATTTATTATGACCACTTTATAGAAACTTCTTGAAATCCTCTTTCTAGCAATGAATGATTTTATGAATCAGACACCTGTGTGAAGAGAAAATTGATCTACAAGATAGTAGCAATTTTTTAGAAAAAAAAAAAACTTTATAATTTCTCCAAAATAGTTGTATGGACAACACAATATATCTAATCAACTCAAATTAAAATCATTAAGACTGATTATATGTAAACATAATAGATTTAAGTATACTCAAAACCATAAACTCTCCATAATAAAGGTATTTGGAATATGAATTAAAAAAATTAGATGAAAAGGAACTATACAACTTTCTAATGAGTAGACAAATAATGAAAAAAATGATAGTTAGAAAAATGGCAATTAGAGACAGCTCTACCATCACGATAGAGTTAAGACTACTCTTCAACAAAGATATCTCCATGAATCCATTATCATAGCCATAAAGCTAATGAATTATACACAAAGAATAAACTATCTATTATCCACTCTCAAATAGTTTACAATAAATATGTACAATTAGGTATAAGATATGAGAATCCTAACCATCCCATGCATGTGAACTAACTTACCTAATATAGGTGGAAGTAAGGCATATCCCCATCATCCTCATGAATGTGGGATATACATTTCCAATGAAATAACACCTAAGTAACTTAAAGGGTATGAAATTAATATCCTACACCAACACCCCCCCCCCTTAATCATAGATTAGGTGGGTAAAATAACCATGGGGGTTCATTATTTCATCCTTATCTACCTTCATGTGTCTATGGATATTTTATTCATTAGCGACTATTACACTTTGCACTGTCTCAGATACATTTTCGATTGAGTTTGATGTCCCTTTGCATGTGCTTTGTAGGTTATCATTTTTTGGTAGCTGATACTTTAACACACTTATGTTTTGTGTCATGTCTCCATCAGGGACCCTTTCTTAACACCTTGTCTTCTTCTATGGAGACACTTTTTTGCTCCCTTATTTTTAGTTAAACTCTCGTGAATGGTGATGGCTTTTTTGATAAATTTATAGTCTCCTTGTTTGGAGTTATTCTAGTGAAGCCCAGTGTCTTCCTTATTTGAATTTGGTATTTAATGGGATATATTGTACTCATACTAATTTATAAAGTGCCATGGAGGGTTTGATAATTATCCTTGTCTACCTTCATGTATTTGTGTTCTCTATTATGGGCACCTTTTTACTTATTTTATTTCTTGTCTCTTTGATCACCACCATAGGCCATCTTCATTGAGAGATTTTATCTATATTTTTTACACCACTTTTCAAATAATTGACAACCTCCCATGGCTTGAAGTGTAGCTATTCTAGTGAATCCCAATGTCATCTTATCTTTTTTGAAAGTTTGACAGTCTCTTTTAGCATGATATAGAGCTATTTTGGTGTATACAATGTTAGCTTCTTTAGTGTTCGAGTAGTGGATTCAAACCACTCATATAAACCTTTTTCATTCACTCCACCTAGTTAGTAGTATGGGGGGGGGGGTGTGGTATACATTTTGCTTCTTAGGTGTTGATCATTCCTTGCACATGCAACACTCTTTTTTACTTTTATCACCACTAATAGTCTTCTTGATTGAAACTGTTCTAGTGAAGTCTAATGTTGGTTGGTTTTTTGATCGAGTAGTAGATTCAGACCACTTGTATAGATTGAGTTCCTTTATGACTTTTGAGTACTTGGAGTACATACTACTTCAACATCATTTTTTTGGGGATTTCTCTCTACTTATTTTCTCTCTTTTAGGGGGGGAGTTTTTCCTATGGGTTTTCTCTCTTTTCTCTATTTTATGAGATTTATATGTATATATTTCACTTTTTTGAGTGTTTTATAGATTCCTCCTTTGTACATGGGTATCTTATTCAGGCACTTTATTTTCTAGAACTGATATGAGGATTTGTTACTTGAATCCATGGCCTTTTTGGTGAATCTTTCATTATGTTGGAGATGTTTAAGTAATTATTCCTTGGGTTCATCAATCTACCCAGTATTCTAGAGTGTATTATTCATATTTAGTGATCCTCGTATTCAACACCATTCCTAATTTCACTTGGTGGTTAGAATGACTCAACATCCATGTACTCTAGAAAGATGGATTGGCATTCATAAGGACACATGTATTCACATTGCATCCTCTATTTTTATCCCCTAGCTTCACTTGAGAAGGGGTGTTAGAGTATATTTCTCATGCTTTATAGGTTTTAGCTAGGATTTTTGTCCTTTTGCTAGTTTTGTCTTATGTGAATATTTATCCCACATTGTATAGTTAGGCTTGAGTCTTGTTTATTCTTGCCTACTTAATAAAGGGTTATCCATTGTATTATACATGATTTTCATATGTTTTTTGTGAATAAAAATTGGTTTTGTTCACATTTTGTTTATTCTTTATGTATAATAAAGTACTCATGGTTGTGGTAATGGTGTGTTGGAGAGATCTTGGTTGAAGAGTGTTGTGAACAAATTTATAGAACTCTCTAGATAGTTAGAGGAGGATTGGAGTTTTCTAGACTCTATTATAGGAGTCTAATGAGGTTTAGTGGAGGTTTATCTTAGGTTTATAGGAAGATTAGGTGGGTACTAGGTATTAGGCATGTAGGAGAGCCTAGGGGATAGGTGATATTTTGTGAATTTAAAATTCATATGTAGGCATACAAGGGATTTAGGTGATAAATAGGATGTTAATAATAAATAACAAGGGAATTAATATTGGATGGGAAATATGAATGTTAGTTTAGATATATAAAGGGGACTAGATTATTGACTAGGGGGGGAATAAGAAATGTTATATGAATAATGATGGAAGGGATTAATTAGTTAATCATTAATTAGAATTAGCAATTCATAATAGGTGAGCAAATTTAAATGTGTTGGAAGAGGCGAGTGAGATGTAGGATGCAAACATTTTCATGATTTTTAGTGAACACCTATTTTATAAATATGTGATATTGAGTTCATGTTATTGGATTCATTGATGCCATAGTGACCTTCAGTGACATTTGATTAAGACCCCTCTAGACATCTAGACCAGGTGTCTTTGTCACCCCTACAAAATAAAATATTGCCTGGGAAGGTGATGTGATGTATGGATTATATTAGATCTTGATGCTAATATGGGTGTATTAGACTTGAATGGATGATAGGATCATGATGGGGAGGTGTGATGGGTGAGTGAGGATTATGACTATAAGTTTCACACATTATAATGCTTTAAGAGATCTAAGACACTTTGATTTTATGGTTTTTATTAGATTTGATTATTTGATAGATTATCAGCCATATCGATAGTGTTTTTGACATTGTTTTGATATTCAAATTGGATTGGTCTTTGATTACCCCTTGGTGCCTAATTTTGGGCTTCACTAGAGGAATTGGATTTTTGACTTGATAAATGATTATTATTTTGACTTTGATGGTCCATAGTGCCTTAAAAAGGGTTTTACTAGGGGATATTCTAATTGAATAAGAAGATGATTTGACTTTGATTCATTTTGACTTATTGAATCAAAGGTGATATGATCATAAATTTGAGCAATTAATTTAGATATGAAAATTTTATCCAAAACACCCAAATCTACAATCTATCATTAAAATTAGAAACCATTAGATCAAAATGCAATAAAACAAACATTTAAAACAATATTCTAATCTAAAGCCAAATATTCCCAATAAAATGATTACATATGGAGGATTGTTACCACAGACTTAGATTTTCTTGGATAGCATGATATTGGCTTGATTCAAGACATGGATTATTTGATATCATGATATAGAGGACTAATGTATTTGATCATAATATTGACATGGAAGCTCTTGAATTTCATAATTTAAATTCTAATTGTTTGGAATGGAGGGAGTCATGTATTTAAATAGATAAAGGAGGGAGATTTTACAATGAATAAAAAATTCATTGGAAGCCTCTAGAGAAGATGACTTTAGAAAGGAAGGAGTGAATTATAAGGAATTTAAAATTAATTAGAATTATCTAGAGAGATAACTCTCTAGATAAGGAAAAGGGTGGTGGAGACTAGGCATTATGCATGTAAGAGAGCTTAGGAGATAGGTGGATACGTATATTTTTGTGATTTTTAAAGTCAAAAGTGGGAATGGGAGATTTATTATATAAATAAAATTTTAATAGGTGATTTAATAAGTTAATTTAATCTAGTATTAGCATCCCTCCATCAGATCTTATCATAGTCTAACCTCATATTATTCACTTAACCTTAGCACTAATCATCCCTAGTGTCATATTTAAGATTAAATCCACGTTATCCATAAACAATATATGCCACATCCTAGTAATTTTTATCACCATATCCTCACATTACCTTGAGTCTTAGTCTAAACCATATTACCCATCACAAAACCCACCTCATCTTAGTTGACACTTTATCACTTATCTTGACCTTGTCTAGCCTAAATAACTTTTGCACCACTTTATCCCTTGTAATATATCTTATTAATAGTATAATTTGTACTTACCTTATCATCACCTTGACTAGACTAGTAATTTCATCAAATTTTTATTCATACATTAATCCTCATCCACATTGGCAAACAACTATTTCCACATCAGGGTCTTGATTCTAAGCTTGCTTGTGTCTAATCAAGTTTGAGTTCTAATAAAAATCCTATCAACCTTTAAATAAAACAATCTCATCCTATTTTAGTTGATTATTTTGGTCTTGAGCTAGTCTAAAATCAAATCAACCTTAGTAGAAACCAATGTATTGGGACAATCTATCCCCTATCAAATATTAGAGATTGGCATAGCTCACCTAGTCAAATCCAATAAAAATCATCAAAGTATAGCTCATGTCCTAATTTGGTCTACTTTATCTTGACTTATCTCATCAAAAATCACATCACATCAAACATCAATTCAAATTTGATATCAAATTAAAGAAATCCCTTTGTCCAAATTTATTCCACATATCCCATCTTCATCCCTCAATCTTTCCATTCAATTCCCTACACCTACTAATTAGTCATAATAAATAAAATAATTCATACTTTCTTTCATATTCATCCATGGAATCCAAAACAAATATTTCCAATACCCTAATTAAGAAATTCCTCATGGCCAATAGGTATGTAATCTTTTCTTACCTCCTTGAGATGAGCACTCCACATCTTACAAACTTCAACCCCACCCACCCAAAATTACCTCCAATATACTCCCATATGCATTTATTTTCCCCCATTCCAACCTATCATAATTAATCTCTTTGTATACCAATCATATCAAATCATCTACCCATTCCTCTATTAGCAAATGGAATCATATCCTAGCTAACTCATCTACTACTAGACTACCCACCTAGTATGTCAACACCCATATGATATAAAGTTCAATGATTCCACATCTAGGTCAAGAAGTGAAAAAAGGACCTATACTCCTCTTAATATATCCTTATTATCCCTCTTCCTTAAATTTTTTTATCTTATCACATCATCCATCCAATAACTATCATGTCTAAAAATCATTGTCATCCTAATCTAGTTTATCTTATCATCTATCATCTAATCTGAACTACATTGGTCTGAGGTCTTTTTAGAATATGTAAGTAATTATTACTCATATCACATGTCTATGTTTATCTTGACCACTCTCATATATTTCCCCATCATTCATCATCACATCTATCTTGTCCTTCATCATCCCCAAGTCTTGCATTAGTTGAATCCTTATGTTATAATATCAATTATTAGTCAATCAATTTATTGAACAGTCACCATCCCCAAAATCATCTCCCTAATATTTTATTCAATTATCTATACCTATAATTGGGATGATAAGTCATAACATCCATATTTTACTCCATCAATAATCCATTATCACTGATTGGTCAATTCATCATTTAAGTTTATAGTTTCCTCCCTTGGATAAAGAATAATCAATATTGTAACTTTATTATTATCTATCATTCCCTTTCACATGTCCTTGCTAGGGGAATCATCATTATAAATCATATTATAGCTCATTGATTAGATACATTATAAACTAACTCTTCCGCTTCATATTTTAGTCACTTAATTATATCAATTCTTCTCTCTCATCTCCTTCATCATATCACTTGACTTCAACTTTGAGCTACACTCATCATTAATCTTATCAAATCATTATTATATTTCCATTATCCCTACATGTCACTATGAGGTGCCATCATATGTCGATTAAAAAAATTCATCCATGAGTATTTTTCTTATTTGAAAGACCATTACTCATACTTCATTTAGTCATAATTCCCTTTCAAAGAGGGGAAAAATGTATGCACTTAAATTTTCTCACCTCATCCCTCATCACTAATATTACTATTAGTTGATACTAATTTCACTTAACTCATATAATCTCATTTATCTCTTCTAGTTTTGTCTTAATATCACCCCTTCCAGTCTTTTTTCTATTATCCCCCTTCTTCATTATTCATTTACTAACCTTATATCCCCCCACAAGTCATTTAATCCTTCTAATATGTCATTTATCATCTAATCTTATTCTAACCCCACTTGTCCATTATATTAGAATTTAAAATTCCAATCCTACCAACCCTAGCCTATTCCTAGGCTCTCCTACATCCCTAGTCCCTAATTACCCATATAATCACCTAGATAAACCCCTACTAAACCCCATTATGCTCATCTAATGGATTCTCTAATACTCTAATCCTCCTCTAACTCTCTAGAGAATTCTTTCTCTAGATAATTTTATGGAATTTTAAATTCCATAAAATATCCCTCCCTTCTCTCTATTTAAATACACCATTTAGAGAAGGAATTGAATGTGCATAAAATAAATTAATCGATCCAATAATCTTTTCAAGTCCATAATCTTCTAGCACTCAATTTTCCATGAGTCAATTTGTCAATCCAATATCAAGTAATCATAAAATATGAGTCTATTATAGCAATCCAACATATATAATCTTTAGTCTTTCTTGAATCTTGATTGGTAAAATTTAGCTTTAGATTAGAATGTTGTTTTAAATTTTCATTTTATTGCATTTTGATCTAATGATTTCTAATTCTAATGGTAAATTGGTGATTTGGCTATTTTGAATATATTTTGCATATCTAAATCAATTTCTCAAATTTAGTATCTCAAACCTTTATAGGTTGGGGATAATTACTATAAATATTGTAATGAAAAATTATAGTGAGATACCAACATAGATGATATGATAACTATTAAAAACATGTCACTCAAGGCTCATAAAGGCTAAGGTTATCCCTAAGGTAGGTGTGTAGGTTTTTGTTGAGTTATACTAATTATATTTATCCATTTCTTGGCTCACACACATTGACATAAAATTAAATGAATTTAAATATATAAGTTGGGCCAGTGTTTGAGATAATAAGAAGGTTGAATACATTCATAATTGTTGATATCATATTGGGAGAATCTATAAAAATATATATTTAGATAGAGATTCAATGTCTCTAAGGCCTATATCCTTAGTGTATTCGAATTCATGATGATTTTATTTTTGTAAAGGGGATATGTTATCCATTTTTATGGGAATCTAATAATATCATACAATTTATATTATTTTAATTAAAGAAACTTAATAATATATTGTGTGACTTTGATGGTTGTGTGGTTGAAGGTATCCCTTCATTGGTAACCCTAACCATGACATCACATAAATAACATATCTAATGTCATTTCTTCACTTACATATTCATCTACATAAACTTAAGGCCTCTCATTTGCCACTAATTGAAGAAGCATTTAAATTTATTCTTTATAATTTATATAAAATATAATGTAGCTGACCTATTAATCAATCCTAGCTCAAAGAATATAAATCATACTCACATTTTCATTTGTTAATACATTAAATATTTGGGGTCATGACCAAAATAGATCCACTGGAACTAACTAAGGGGTATATTAACGTGATAACATCACTAGAGGGGGTTTTAGAGCCTCTATTCAGCAACACTATGCAATAACCCTAGCTAGGTCTTATGTTTTCATATTCACTAAGTAAATGACAAGTAAATTAAAATATAATATAGTGCTCACCAAATATTTTGGAATAAAGTCAAGGTAATAAACATAAAAAGTAAACATGCATAAAATATGAAAACATAAGACCTAGATTAAGACAATATATAGGAAATTTTAATTCATGGGAGACAAGTACACATTATAATCTATCTACTTTAACAAAGGAGGAGAAAAGTTAGGAATACTTACCTTTGAAGATAATCCCACCAAAACTTAATCTCTCCCTTGGCCAAGGTGTTTCACAAGAGGTTGTTTTGGTATGTAAGGATAATAAGGATAAGTCATCTCTAGGCTACACAGCTTCTCTATGCATCCAAAAGACTTCTTCACATGATAAGATTCGTATCTCCAAAGAAAGTATTAAAACCTAAGTAATGTTCTTCAAGTAGAATGGTGGATAAGTAGATGCATAATATGATATTACTATTCTTATCTCTCTATAAATGGAAAAAATGGATGTGTATATATAGTTAAATCTAACCCTAAAACTTTATAAAAGTTTGGCTGAGAGGGTCAACCCAATTCAACTTTATATCATTAATTGACAAAAATAAGTTAGGTCTCAGTTTAGGTTGACCAAGGCTAACCTAGACCTTTAACATGCTTTTATCAATTATAATATAGGGTCATCCTACACTGGCATTATTTAGTAAATGTCAAAAAGGTTTTTAGGCTTAGCCAGGGGCTAAGTAAGGTGATGATTTGCTTGGAGGAGTGTGTAAGAGAGGAGGCCAATCTTAGGGAAGTGTATAGGAGATGGTTATGTAGATAGCAAGGGGAAGTATAGAGGACAATAATCTTATAAAGCACCAATGGTCTTCCTACCCCTTTCCTAATACATCCTTTAAGGAGTGCACTCACAGAGATTGAGAGCTGATGGGTTTTTATAAGAGAGATAAAATCGATAATACATATGCCCCACTTGAAGCTCATCACATGTCACATAGGCATAATATGGGATGGTGTTATGGGAAAATAACATATCAACACTCAATGTTGAAGCTAAATAAATTGTAGTAAGAAGTGAATACGATAAGTGAAAGGACATATTTAAAAAATACATACCTTTACTTGCCTTTGTGTTGAAGATAAAGAATGAAGTGAAAGAAATGTGGTGTCTAATGTAGGTAATATTAGGTGAACCTATAAAAAATAGTGAAAAAGAGAATTTTTAAAAAAAAATATATACATGTAATATGTGAAATTATTCTCTAAAATGTCAAGATTCTAGAACATATTATAGTTCAAAAAAATATCTAGTATAAACAAATATATAGTCAAAAAATGGAATCTGATTGTAAATATTTTATAGCTAAATAATTTTGAATGGTAAATATAAATAGGGTTAGAATCAAAACATATTTTATTTTTACTTTTCTTATAAAATATTACTCTAAGAAACCTAGTGTGAGTCTATAGAGTGACCATGGTGAGAAGATGACAATTATGATGTGGAGGACATATAACAGCCACAGTGAGTGTAGTATAGGTAAGAAATCATGAATTTTTAATTTTAAAAAAAAAATATTTTAAATTGATCTAAATATATAAAATTTGATGGTATGAAAAATCTAGACACCAAAATTGACCTTAGGAAATTTTTAGGTAAACTAGGGGTAGAATGGGGTACTAGGTAGGAAAGGATTAGACCAATAAATACCTAAGGAATTTATGGTAAATGGTCAAAAAATCATTATAGATAGAGAATAGAGTCAACCTATCAACTTAGTTCATAAGATGGTAGATAAATAGGGGACTAAATACATAACAATGGGTTGATATACTATTGTTGAAGGTGGTTGACTACATAGAAGTAGATCGATGTGGTTTGAAATAGGAAGATGATCGACAGAGAGCCCTATAGCTAATGTAGTTTTTACTATGTGGCTAATAAATTTTGTTAAAAGGGACTGATCATGTACAAAGGTCCAATGTAATATGTTGAAGCTAGAAAAGGGCTGATGTGTAACAAAATAAGAAAACTAGAAAACTAAATCATGTAGGCTAATTAAGTAGTTGATTTGTAAATTATTGAGAATATTTAAGAATTTATTGTAATTATTATGACATCTTGATCTAATAAATCCTATGTTGTTTGATATTTTTTAGATATTTTATAGAATTTAGTGCCTAGTGAATGCATCATGACTACCAAATCTATTAGAGAAGTTAGCAGATGTGGATAGGGATCTATTGGTCACTTGGGCTTTGGTAGCATTATGAAGATGAGACAAATATATCTAAGTCTTGATCTCATTATCATGTTACTAGAAGCATGGGAATGGTTGACCAACACATTTTGATGGGAGGTGGAGGGGGACACCATAGAGGTGGTTATTACTTTGGAGGATGTATATGTGTTATTTGGATTGTCAATAAGCAGGACATTAATGATTAATGATACACTAGAGTTAGAGGATGAGAGATGAGCCTTAGCTTAAATTGCTACATGTTTAGATAGGATATTATGCATGATCTTGTTTAATGTTTATCTTGTGTCCATTTTTGGACATCTAAAATTTTATGATATGGCTTATGATAGCATGAGTGTTATGTCACAAGTCAAATGATATGGTATCACTATATACAATAGCCTTATGACAATCAATTTTAGATCAATGAATGTTGTATGATTTTGGTTCTATCCTCTAGTTCTAGCTCATGCATGATATATATGGGAGTTGTCTTAGAGATTGAAAATTATATGATTTATTATTTTGTTGAGAGCATGGATATATAATAGATTACCTATGTATCAGTTAGCTGGGTTACCCCATGTAGTCAATGATAGGATTCCTTGGTTCATTCAATGGAGATAGGACCATGTAACATAAGTTATGTCCCATGTTCTAGCATTGCAAAATATCACATGGGGGTATATAGTGTGGCATATAAATACTCACATAGTTTCCATATGGCTGAGTTAGATTACTATTGCTATAATTTTAGCACATGTGTATATCAGGGCCACTACAGTTCATGGTTAGAGCCTCATTTAGTGGCTCACATACCTAGATAGCTAGGAATTCTTGATCTGGTGACTCCTTTAGTAGTGCATTTTTATTAGGCATGACATGATAGAGAGCTAAGAGAGATAGGAGGTAGAGGAGTACATGTGGAGATACCAATGATCAGGCCTTGATGGACTATACTATAAGATGGTCAAGCATGATAGTAGTAAGAAGTAGGGTTAGGAGGATATGACATCATGATGTGGGTTTATTGGAGGATGGATCATTGTAGGTAGTATAGTAGAGGCAACATCAACCACCATGAGCTCATTAGAGATGGAGATGCCATTAATATGAGGAGATGCAAACACTAGCTATCATGTAGGGGATCTTACAATGGATCCAGGATATAGTTGGTCCAGAGAGAGACAACTAAGGAGAGGACTATAGTGGGCTTCGGTGGTGACTCCTAAATTCGTATTGGTGCAAAGGTAGCTAATGGAAGATGTGATCAATGGGAAGTAGATAGTGAGACCATGGTCAGTGATACTAACATTAGTGATATTTTTTTTTAATTTTATTTAAGTTTTTTTGATATAGAACACTAGTTACATTGTTGATTATGATATATAGATGATTTGATACACACACACATGTGATCTGATGTATATCTAGTTTTTGATTTTATATATCTAGCAATAGGGGAGGTCAAATGGGGATCCCTAGTTATAGATTCACATCATGACATTTTAGATGGGGTGATATCATAATATGACCTTACCATATTGGATGATCTTGTGGTTCTATTTTACCTAAATCAGGTGATCTCATTTAAATTGGTGGGAGAGGCTACATGATAACTACAGGAATAAGGTGATGGATTAAAACCAATAATAAGGGTACAAGATAGAGAGGTGTAGGCCTAGTAGGCCTTAACATAGGAGATATTTTCACACATGGTGACTAAAATATAGTTTAGACATGCTTAGGTGGCCAATCTAAAAGAACAGGTTGTCGGTTTGAGATCTTGGACTACCTATTTATAGTGTACTATTCAGAGGGGTCAGTCACAGGCATATATGAGTATCATGTCTAGGCCACATGACATACATGATAAAGAATAGACATAGATTTTTAGCTATTGTATTTTGTACTTTATATTGTATAAATTATATGATATATATATTAATGTTGATAGTTCATTTATTTCATGATTTGTAATTGGATTTGGATACAGATGCATGGATATATATATCTTACCTAGCACATGTATTTATATTTTGTTGTATATGTTATATTAAATATTTTATATGTGTTTTATTTTCTATAATTATTTGATACACATGCATGGTTAAAAAGAAAATGGAAAAAAGGATTTGGAAAAGTATAGTTAATCAAAACAAATGTAATACACACTATCATGATGGGAAATGTGTAATAATAAAATATGAATAAATATAATAAACCAAATATGATAAAAAGGGATAAAAAATGTTTTCAAACCATGCCAAATATTTTCACCAAAATTAAAACAAATAAAAATCACAATATATCACATTGGGAAGTATGAAAATTTTGTAATAAAATGGAAGGCACATGATAATCAATGGTATAAAAACAAACAAATGATTAATTCAATCAATCATACTAGATCAAGATAGGAAGTATGAAAAGAAAGACAAAATACAAAGGAAATTAAATTAATCACACTAATTCAAGCTGGGAAGTATGAAAAAATTAATAAAATCATTGTAAGCATACATGCAATCAGAAAATAAGAAGATAAAATTAAAAGACATATGAAGTATAAAACATACTAAATTAAGATGGGAAGTATGTCAATGATTTGTAACTCATAATCAAGCACTACTTATCTCAAATTTGATGCATGTAATTTCATTATAACTTGGTTATAGTATGAACTAGGTATTGGAATATTTTGTGAGGAGGGCTTATTCTTATCCATGGTCTTACACTAAAACTCACAAAGGGTACACTAATGAGGTGAAAAAAACTATGGGAATGATTTAAAATATGTTTTAATATGTTAATTTGTGAGGAAGGATTGGTCATATCATGGTCTTATATTGAAACTCACAAGTAGAACACAGATGAGGTGAATTATAATAAGGAAATAGTTTATTTTGGTAATTTGTGAGGAGAGCCTAGTCTTATAATGAAACTCACAAATCAAACACCAATAAGGTGAATTGTAATAAATAAATATTTTATTTTGGTAATTTGTGAGGAGAGCCTGGTCCTATCCTTGGTCTTACACTACAACTCACAAAGGGAAAACCTAGGGGGAATAATAATGTAATAAAACAATATTTCTCAAGGGGAAATATTAAGAATGTTGTAATGAAAGAGGGAATATAAAAATCATGACATAGTCATCTCTGATAATACCTTAGGAAACATAAGGCATACTAGGTACAAAAGAGAGACACTAAGATTTTAGTGACCATCAAAATACAAAGGATACCTCCTCAGAATAAGCACAAAGTTGAATAGGCAAATAAGTGAGATACTAAGATCGACTCATGTTGGTTATATGAATAAGAAAATTAAAATGGACCTACCTTCCCAAAACATGTTCCTCATTACTCACAACCTCTTGTAGAGCATCGATATACTATGAAGATTGGGTACTTGTGTGAGAAAGTAGGTATCACTAAAAGATTTTTTTTATTCTCCTATCCCAATCTACTATCCCAATGCACCCCAATGGACCTTAACTCTATTATAAGGCCAACTGTGCAATTTGAGCTTTGGTTAAAAATTGGAGATGTGTTATGAATCACATCTTTTAGTGTGATTTGACTTTTGAATTTATATGTTTCTTTTTTATCATTTCCTTTTGTTTAAATGATTTATATTTTAACTTTTTTATGGATTTTAAGATTCCTCCTTGATATGGATTTGGAATAACCAACATGAGTGATATAAGTGATACACATGAATGAGATTTATACTTTGGTTAAAGGAAACTAAGTATCCAAATGAATGACTAATTAAACACTTAGGATTACCTATGAACCATTATATAATCTCAAACTTTAACCATATGTATTCTTAGTATGTGAAAAGAATATAAAGGAATAAAGGGAGATCCAAAGTAGATCAATAAATAGGAGTACAATGAGATGTATGGTTTACTAACTGATCATATGGTAAATAAATATTATTAATTAAATCAAGGTTTGTATAACAAAGTCACAATAATAATTATATGATTTTGAACTGAGATAAGCTAGCAAACAATCATTTTAAAAGAAAAAGAATCCATGAAATAAGTGAACTCATAAACATAAGTGTGCAATCATGAAAATAATTATAAGAAGATATAAGAAATATTAAAACAAATGAAACCATATAAAACACATAAATCATAACATAAAGACTCATGTAATTTAGATAGGTGAAACCGAATTGGACATATAGTCTAGTGTAGAAGATATATAAAAATGGATCACAAATCCAATCCAAAATTAGAATGAAGAACAATGTGAATGAACACCATGCCATATTCACAAATACTAATAAAATTTTCCATAGATATCATCTATGGCATCTAAAACATCTCTATGAATCAAGATCCTAACAACAAATAGAGTATCATTAATCCTCATGAAAAGTTATGTAAATACTTTCTTCTAAATATCCTTAATAGAAAATTTAGGTGTAACTAAAGTATCATGCTCATGAGGGATATCTGGCATAGGATGCTCAAGGAGAGGAATAGGTGCCTAAATAGGAATTGTATTTGTGGGGTGAGAAGGAGCGGCCATTGATGGAGAAGGAGGTGCCACTAATGAAAGAAGGATGAGATTTCTTATGTAGGTAACTTATGAAAGTAATAATAGCTTATGTTGGTGTTGAATAAGGATAATCATGAAGGTGTTGTTGGATAATACAACAACGATTAGTATGATGGGCACCACACTGGTGACAAATATATTATACCTCCCCATATTTATGGATATACTTAGGTAATAACTTAGGAGAAGGTATAGCCTTATCTTTGGGCTGAGTAGTGGTGAGATGCAATGTGTCAATATACTACCAAAGTTTTTGGAAATGAGTGGAAGAGTGATTATTTATACCATGGAAGTAATAGATACATTTTTTAGTAGGATTTGAGTGCCTACTAATGGAAGAGGTATAAGGAGAAGCTAAAGATGATTGATATAATTGGTAATCTTTAGTCTAATAATCAATAACTTTTTGGATATCATAATAAGGATGATCAGTCCATTGAGTGGGCATGGGATCAAGCTATGTAAAATGAAGGCCATTACCAAGGGAAGGTGAGGCTAGAATAAAAAGTAGACTAATTTCATTTGAAGGTAAATTAGGATTAAAAACCAAACTAGGCTCAGTTGAAGGAAGAGAGGAAGTAGAAACTAGACTAAGCTTAGTTGAGGGTGAGGTTGGTTGCATGGAAGGCTTAATAATAGTAGCTAACATCTCTAAAAAAATTAAACTAGAAGGATCCTAGTATCTAGAAAAGTGGTAAGGACCAGTCATGACATGATTCATGAGCATGCTCCTAAAAGGCTCTACTTAAATGGTAGGTGTACCATGCAATCTCTCCATATTTACCTTGAAAAAAATAGGAAGAAGACTAGAATCAGGTACTATAAAGGAAATGAATGTTCAAAGATGAACATAAAGAAGTAGGATATTGAAGAATCTCAAAATTTATAGTTTGGAAAATTTTAGCTAAAAATGGGTTATCTAAGGCATAACCATCATCATAGTTAGGTATATGCAAGTCGATGGTACATGTAGGTATGATTTTATCATCAGAAGTCATGTGATGGATAGAATGTCTTGTCTTGGATAAGACCACAAGTATATCATTGATAGGAGGTTAATGAGATCAAGGTTACAAAGAGTGAGGAAATGATGATATGAGGGGATAGATCATAAGTTTGATCTTGATTCAATTCTCATCTAGATCATCCTCATCAAAATCTAGGGGATTAGGTGGAATGTTCTTGATGAGTTCAGGGTGACCATGATAACCTCAATTATAATTGATGGGATAATTAAAGAGTTAAGATTCTATAAATTGGATACTAGGCAAAGGTTCAAGGGTAGGAATTTTAAAGACACCATGAGTGTGGAATTTGTTTGAAATTCCAAGGGTTTGTGTCTCCTTAAAAATTGTAAATACTACCATTATGGGGGAATTTGACACATTGTCATGTGTATGAGGTGAATGCTCATCACATGATAATTCTAAGGTCTACTAAGTAAGATGTTATAAGAGAGGTGAAAGTTAAAGATCGTAACTTTTGGCATGGATGGTGATAGGAGGGATGGTAATGGAAAGCCGCATACAACCTAGAGGAGGAATTTTAATTCTATTGTATCCTTGACATGTGATATGTGTGGACTTGAGATTACATTTAGAATATCCAAGTGTCTTAATGAAATCAATGGATGTAATGTAAATACCTAAACCTTCATAAATTAAGGTGCACTTAACTTGGACATCACTAATTTGGATGCTAATGAATAGAGGAGGATCATCCTCAAAAAGTATAATCTCATCAGGAATCATGAAAGTGATAAGAAATTCAAGGGAAAGAGAGGTGTCTATTGTTTCATCAACATGTGTGAACATATCTTCACATTTTAAGGATATTATCTTTAGATCCAAACAAGGTAGCTTTGCATCTTGTTAGATGAGGATGAGGGGTGTTCATTTCAAACAATAATTGCATTGGATGGTTTTGATGATAGGGGGAAGTTTACATGAGTTTAAGGAAAGGTATTTGAGATGAGAGATGATAAGTTTATACAATGAGATCCCATTCATCATTAGTTGAATGAAATTTTTTTTATTTTAATGAGAATACAAATGCCCATTGTAGGTTGAGATGGTTCAAATTGGTGTATGAGGAAGTCTTGTCACTTATCTTGGTCAAGGGCTTCTTCCAAACTTCTTGGAGAGAGAGTTTGAACCTGATATTGTAATTTGTGGTAAAGAGCATTAGTGAATAGGTGGAAAAGGTTATCATCTACCATATTATGCTCACATTTATGAGATAATTTATTCCATCATTTTATGAAGGCTTGTGCCCTTTTAGTTTGAAGTTGTTTACAATTTATAAAGTGAGCTAAGTTGTTCTTGAGAAGATCACTAGTTGGAAATTCTTAGACTAGTGATTTAACCAAGATTTCAAGGCTAGTATTAGAGTGGGTTTTTAATTTATTGTACAAATATATATCATCTCTTGGGAGTCTTTTAGATAATATTTTGGTAGTGGCAAAGGTGTTAATTTTAACCCAATATTTATAAAGGTTATCAAATTTCTTTAAGTGCAATTTAGGATCGGTTGACCCATTATAGGTGATGGTTAGTATAATACCTCCTATGTTAATATTAGTGGTTTGAGGTACAAGAGGTTCATTTTTAGATGTTTGATTATTTTACTAATGAGGGGTGTTTGAGGAATAAGGTTACCATGGGAATCCCTAAGGGGGGATAGGAGAATTCATATTGTATGCTCCTCATGAAACTTATTGAGGTTGGTTTTGAAGGTTAATGAGATATTTTTACATATACATCATTTGATTTGCATGTTTGGTTTGAAAAGTATGAATTTGATTGATTATTTTTAGTATGAGTTAATTGGTTTGGGAATTATTTTAACCAGTGTGTGCAGCATGGGTATTAGTATTAATGGATTGAGTAGCACTATGAGTATTAGTATGCACCACACTAGTGGAATGAGAATCATTGGTATTAAAATAAGCACTAGTAGCATGATTAACATTGGTATCAAAATATTCAATAGTGGAATGGTTAACATAGTATCAAAAGATGCACTAGTGGCATGGTTAGCATTGGTAGCAAAAGATGCACTAATTTCATGGTTAAGGAGACGGGTCTTTGGAAGAGGCTCACTAGAAGTTAAACCTACCATGTTAGTAAAGATACTTGACATAGAGGTTGAATAAGTCATGGAAGAAGATGTCATGGTGTGTGAAGGAGACATAATAGAAGGAAAAGGTTGAAATGCAAAGAAAGTGTTTTCCCAAAATCTGTGAGAGAATGTAGGGGAGGGTGAATGAGGTTATTTTACTTGAGGACATATCATAAGATTATAAATGTTTGAATGGTCTTTTCTTCTATGTTGAGTAAATTTGTTAATGAAAAAGAGCATTGTAGTTGTGTACTCTAAATCATGTTCATATTCTAGGGAGAACAATGGATTATGAACTAAGGACAAATGGGGAGGAGTCCCATAATTTGTAGTGTGAGTGGAAACATAGACATTGATTTCATCCAAGGTGGGAGCCACAAGCTATGTCTTGGGAAACTTATTAGGATTGGTAAGACTCATCATGTTTGTTTGATTTAATTTTATATTATCCTCAAATATAAAATTCATGATGAAGGAAAGAGGCTAAAAAGTTGGCAAAAATAAGAATTAGTTGATAGGATACATAATAAAACTGATCAACAGTATTCTAGAAAATAGGAAGCAAAACAAGAAACAAAGGGACAAAGTCATATAGGTGAATTGTGTACTATTAGATAGGAAATACAATAGGGTAAATAGAGAACATAGTCAAAAAGGTCAACTATGTATTTTAAGATAGGAAATAGAATAGGTAGACAAGAAACATATTCAGATAGGTTAAATGTGTACTCTAGAGAGAGAAATTGAGTAGGCTAAAAAAGATACATAGTTAGACAGGGTGATTGTATTTTGAAGAGAAGCAAGATAAATAGTCTGTAAGAAACAATGTCGATAGGGATGACAGTGTTTGTAAAATATGGAAAAAAATTTGCAAGATTATATCTAATAAAATAAAGTGAAGAACATAAAAAATTATATCAATGTGGTTGATCTAATTAGAACACATAGCACAAACATTGCATTAATTCTGGCTAATGCAAATTTTACAATACAAAATACAATGATCAAAGAGAAAGCAACAAACTCGAATATAAATGATAACAAATTGTTCATTCCTAAAAAAATTAAGTTATAATAAAATTTTAAGTTAATGTGATGGTGGATTGGTTGTAATAAGGAACTAAAAATCAATTTATGGACAGTTCCAAGTAGTTTAGACTAAAAGATATTTGTATTGGTGATGGTACTAGCTTGATATTGGGGCCTACCCACTCACTTCACAATCTCATAGTGATAAAGGTGTGATGTGATTTTCTAATATATACCATCAATCATGTGCTTATACTTTTCCTAAAAACCAAGTCAGCTTCCTATTGGTGATGAAATTCAAGTAGGTAGACCTTAGGAATAAAAATGTTTAATGTTTTTTTACATAAAGTGATTTGGAAGTGTGTGTAAAAGAGAAAAATAGTGTGATTAATTTGGTAAATTAAAAAAACCACATAATTAATTTATGTTTGTTACTCTAAGCATGCAAGCAACTAAAATGAAAAGTGAACTTATTATTTAAAAACTAGGTTAATTCTTTGACTATGAAGAGTACAAATTTAGTTTAGGTGACACTATATGTAAACAATATAAAACAAATTAGATAGGGTCTATATTGTTCTATAAAATTAAGATCTAGAAAAACACAGTTGAACAGGTTGACTTTGTCTTCTAGAGAGAAGACGAGCTATATAATTATGTTGAGCTAGTTGACCTAGTTTGTTGTAGGGTTACAATTTGATAGACTGTAAAGTTGTAAAAAAATATTGTAAATGAAAAACTAAAATGACAAAGAAGGTAATAATGAACCTTGGTGGTTTTGAAAATGCTTATTTTGAAAATTTTATGTTATGTTACTCAAGTGTTGATTTTAATATTCTATGAACAAAGTTGACTAGGTCAATAAAGTCTACAAAACCTATATGCTAAAAAGAATTTGCAAATAAATTTGATTGGTTTGATTATATTTACAAAGATATATGCTAAAAAATAAGAACTATGAATAGAGTCAACTATTTTGACTATGTATGAAACCCTATAACTGAATAATAAAACTATGTTGAGTTGATCGATGTAGTCACTTGTATTTGGAGAAGACCTGCATAGATAGAATAAATTCATTTTCAGGTAACTATGTTTCAAACTTACACACAAACTATTATAATTATATATATGTATGTGTTTATATATATATATATATATATATATATATATATATATATATATATATATATATATATTTCATACAATACTATAAAAATAATAATATTTAATATAATGATAAAATGTGTGCATGAAATAAAACCTACAAGGGTTTGATTCACATCGGGTTCACCAGAATGTATACAAAGGAAAATGTAGCTAACCTATTAATTAATACTAGCTCAAAGAAGATAAATCTTACTTACACTTTTATTTTTTGATACATTAGATATTATGGGTCATGACCAAGATGGATCCTCTAGACCTAACTAAGGGGTCTCTTACCATAATAACATCACTAGAGAGGGTTTCAAAGCCTCTAGTCAAGTAACACTACGCAATAACCCTAGCTAGCTCCTATGTTTTCATATTCATTAATTAAATGACAAGTAAAGTAAAATCTAATCTATTGATCACTAAATCTTATGGAATAAAGTGGGGTAATAAATATAAAAAGTAAACATGCATAGAATATATATACTTAATCCAATGTATAGGAAATTATAATGCATGGGAGATAAGTACAAATTCTAATCTATATAATTTAAAAAAGGAAAAACAAAGTTAGGAATACCTACCTTTGAAGACTAACTCATCGAGCCTCAATCTCTCCCTTAGATAAGGTGCTTTGTAAGAGGTTTTTATGGTATGTAAGGATAACAAGGATAAGTCATCTCTAGGCTACACAACTTATCTATGCATCCAAAAGTCTTATCCATAAGAAAATACATGTATCTTTAAAGAAAGTATTAAAACCCTAAGTAATGTTCCTCAATTATAATGGCAGATAATTAGATGCATAATATAATATTCTTATTTTTCTCTCTTTATAAATGAAATAAATATATGTGTTTATATATCTTAATCTAACCCTAAACCTTTATAAAAGTTTATCCAATAGGGTAGACCCAATTTGAATCTGTATCATTAATTGACAAAAATAAACTAGGTCTTAGTTCAGGTTGACTAAGGCCAACCTAGACCCATAATGTGCTTTTATCAATTATAATATAGGGTTAGCCTAGACTAACATTATTTAGTAAATGTCAAAAATGGTTGTCTTAGGTAGGGGCTAAGTGAAGTAGTGAATTTCTTGGAGGAGTGTGTAAGAGAGGAGGAAAAGCCTAAAGAAGTGTATAGGAGATGGTTATGTAGATATCAAGTGGTGGTATAGGGGAAAACAATCCTATGAAGCACTAATGGTCTGCCCACCCCTTTCCTAGTACACCCAATAAGGTGTAAACTCAAAGAGATTGAGCCTCGATGGGTTCCTGTAAGACAAAAATAATCAATAATTGATAAAGTTTGAAAATATTATGTGTATACACATACCTCTTCATAGTTTATATTTATTTTTTATTATCCTCTCTTCTATTTTCAACCTCCATATATATTATCATACTTCTATTAGTCATATTTGTACCTAGTAACCTTTGTCCTCAACTTTATTGGATTAACTATATTTACTCATTATTCTTCATTGGATTTCACCTCTTACCCCTTCACTTAAACCATTTTCCTTACCAAGACTTCAATTTTTGGTTCCTATAAATGACTATTAATGACATTAGTTATCTTTTCCCATGCATTATATGTTTCTTTCCTATGTCTAACCATCCCCAAAGACATTATAGAATATTATAGATCAATTATTATACCTTATTCTATTTTTTAATGTGTTCTTATAACTTCCAACACTTTATTTGACTTGTGTTTCTCTTGAGTCATGATATCCGCTTCATTTTTCATCTCAAGCTATGCATCTCCTCTTGTATTTTTGTTGGTTTATTCTCATTTATTATATATTTGAGATTTATTTCTTCACTCAATGTTTGTTCTTCCCACTATTTGTTGAATTTTTTATTCACTAGATGACACATCTTATAAATTTTCGTCATTTTGTATAGTTGTACCCATATCTCCTTAAATAATATTTTTTTCCATGTGGGATTTAAATGTTTATTGTCATTATTTGATGTGTAATACCTTGTATAATTAGACTTGTTACATTACGACATTATGGTATCACATTACCAATAAAATATTCCTATGGTATATGTCCCCTAACACTTCCTTATGTATTACATGTAATAGTAGTTCCTCCCATAGCCACATGAACTGGAACACTAATTCTAGTCTCTCTCTTGACATGGATCTCCACTTGATCTCCTCTTTGAGTAGGACTTGTATGGAGTTTTTACAATAACCATTATAAATGGTACAAATATATATCTCACATTCCTCCCTCACATATACTTTTGGGTTTACTTCACCATCCGCATATGGTGAACTATCATAATGTTTTTTAACCTTTTCCTTTTCTTTTCCAAAAATAAATTCTTCCTATTTTAGTTTTTCCCTCTTTCTTCCCTTAATTGTGTAGCATCTTCATCAATCACCACTAGCCTTCACACTAGTATACCTTATGTTGGTTTTATCATTATTTTACCTTTCCTTCATGATGGTCTCAACACATTTCCAAGTTACATTTATGTCTATTCACCTTTACAAATCTCAACACTCTCACTCTATAAATATTCATCATCTAATGTTTCATTTTTTTACTAAATATTTACACCTTTTAATCTCATTTATTGGTGTATAAATAGTCACAATATATACATCATCTATTGGTATATCCTTCACTCTATTCAACATACAACCCAGCTAATATGTGTTCACCACATGGAATAGTTTCCCAAAGATTAAAGTTCCCATTTTTCCTACCAAACTTACAATGGAATAGTGTGCCCTCACACAAGTAAGTCATGATATTTTTCAATTTATGGTGGTATTATATAATATTATTTGAAGAAAACATGCACATGTTTATACCACTTCCTCATATTCATTTTATATGAATCTGTCATCTAGTTTATAAAAGTGTGTCACATTTTTAATTGCACATGACCTTGATCGTATTATTTCAAGTCCATTTCTACATACATGAATCCAAATATCCTTAACCATAGGTAGAATCAAAATCATCCCCAATTTAATTTTTTTATTCCCTTTGATATGTATATTTAGATGCCATCACTACTTCCTCAACAATGTACTTCACATATGTATATATTGTCCTTGTTTATGGTGTCTTATACACTAATTATGTGACTTCCTTGGAAACTATAATCCATTTCGATATGGATACTATTTATATCTAATAATTCATGCATCTACTTTTATTGATTTTTTTGGCATGTTCTCCACTACCAAATTCTTTTTTCCTTTTCTTTACACACATTACATTGGCTACTCTATTAAACTCAAAAATCCTATTCATTTCACATTTTTTATCTTATCCTTAATTATTCATTATTGTAATATTATTAATGCATGTGGTCAAGGTCTTAAATATTCATCCCAAAATGTTAAACCTTCCATCATGAGTGTCTTTCACCAAATATTTAACTAATTATTTTAGTTTCCAAAAAATATAGTAGCTCATTTATTTTCAATGCTCCTATAAGTTCCAAATATTCATTCACATTGTTTCATCTTAAATTCACACTCAACTATCTGCCCAAGAAGTTTTGATATTCCTTATTGCTATGGTTGAATTTCTTAACCACACAAATCCCTAAACATGTTACAATATTTCCTCCTTATATTAAAAACTCTATAAAGGACATGATTGTTGTAAAAAATAAATTTTATTCTCCATCTTCCTCTTATTTTTTGGTGGTGGTCCCTCATTTCTTTGCACCTCCATATACAATGGTTTTTCTCTAATTTCTAAAATAGATCCAAGAAAAAATCCTAGTTCCCTATGAAATGGTTGATCTTTTCTATTCAAACATATATTTTATCCACACCAATTCACCAACTAGTTTCATATTTATCCTTCACAACTCTACTTGAATATGTATATTTCAACCTTCGATGATATTTCCTATAAATACCATGCCCTATATTTTTAAAATATCCTATAAAACTCCATGATTACCTATCTCTCTACATTATTATAGTCTATCTTACTTATCTCTTTTTCTCATGATTTAGTTCTAAACAAACTCAAATTTATAAATGACTATTTATAATGCATTCTTACCTTCTTATACCCCCACATGTATTTAATGAATTCACCTACCCCATTCATTTGATTTTATGCATAATAATCTCCTAAAGTGGCTTTCTAAACCTATTCTTCTATCTCTCTACACATTCATGGATCATGTGTATCAACTTATTTTTGAAACTTTTCCTTGTGTACTAAATCCTACAAGCATGCTTTCATAATATGTACATTGTTCTACACATACTTTTATATGCACCATTATATAACCATGTTACTTATTTTAAATTATATTGTGCATAACTTAACATACTCAAACTCTAGCTACTACAAATCCTTATTGAGCCCATCTCCTTCAAATATCATCCACCAAATATTGTCATTTATTGATTAATTTTCTCATCCCCTCAACCAATTATATGTCAATTCCTATTGAAAATTCTATTGATTCATGCAACATATTTTCATGCCATTTTATACACATTTTGTTGAACTGATTGACAAGTATTTATTCCTTTTTCATTCATTTTCTATTCTTTGTATTCCACCATACTATGTAATTGGGATTTTATCTCATTTATTACACACTTATCAAAATATAATAACTTATTTTACATTTATTAGATCTAAATAGGGTAAAACTATTGAAATTTAGATTACATAATATAAGATAAACTACACAAATCTAAATTTATAAACTTATATTTATTATACCTATTAAATATAGAAATGATAAGAGAGAATCACTTAATTTATATTCTATTTTGTAAAGCTTAAAAAACTATGTAAAATGGTATTTTCACTATATTCTATGATTTTCCCAATTAATTTTATGAGTGTATTATGTCATATCACTACCTTTGTCTGTATAGATGATTTGTATGATGTATTCATCTAGATCTTATGCACAACAATTTTGTCTTCCTTTTCTTGTAACCCTAGATCCACTTTCAACATAACATTGAATTGAAATAAAGTGTTTAAATATGGGTTTGACAACCTAAAACACTCCCTTCTAAGTGATTGAGTGTTTCCTACATTGAAATACTCCTAAGAGATCTCAAACCACACATAGCTCTCCCACCTATGTGTATGTGTGCTCAATTTTGACCCACTATAATGATAAGCTATTCTTTGGATTTTGAAATTTTAAAACATGGAATTTGACCTTGTGTTAGAGTTTAGACTTAGCTTTAGGGTTATTCCTTTGAGATTTTTTCAGATTTATATGCTTTTGGATAATGTTTCAAAGGTGTACAAATGGATTCCTCAAGCTAGAAAAGATGATTTATAGATAGGAACGTATATATGATTAATTTATATTTAAAAATGATTCTTTATAATTTTCCCCATGATTCACATAGGAAACATATATAGGCTAGCTTAAGGGAGAGATTTTAATTTTAAAAATAGTTATTAGAAGCACTCAAATACTACCATGAGAAATAAATGTTTGTAGTAACCTTCAACATCCTAATATTTCCAACACTACCCAAAAATATAAAATTAGGTAGTTGGAAAGTGGTGATAATTTTCTTAGGATTTTAGAGCATTATGGAACAGACTATAAATATCATGAATAGCAATGACATAAATTTGGGTTGGCTAAGTCCATAGATAGATAAAATGATAGGGAAAAGTGTGATAAAGATTAACATGTATATGCAAAAGTTAATTATGTCAAAGATGTATCAAATTTAATTTTTTAAAGTGTTTATTACAAATTTTAGGTGTCTACAAATTCCCCCCTTTTAGTTTAATATTTAAAATAATATATTAAAATGATAAAATAAATAAAATTAGTACCTATGTGTAACCGTAATTGGTGTTTCTAGATATGGCCCATGTTTTGATATTTCTCCATAAAAAACCTATAAGGAAATATATAAAAATATATGTCCATTCATGATATAAATCTTAAAATAATATAAATCATTGAACTAATTAAATTTAAAAATTTAAGGAACAAATACACTTGTGGGTATGAAAACAAAGCTTCATTTTGAACTGATTGGAGAATGCCATGGGGTGTTTATTCTCTAAGGAGATTCCATTTATAAAAACATGTTTTGAGGATTTTTTAATGCCTAAACCACATTGGATATGGATAAGTGTTATAATTTGAGTGACATAGAACCTAAATAACACTACTCAAAATATCATCATAACTCTTTTGGTGAAACACTAAATCAAAAATCTAAATCAATTTTTAAAAACTCATGTGTAAATTAAAAATCTAAATAAATTTTTACAAACATATTTAATCCCAATTTTCTTATGTATTACCATCAATCATCATCATATAAATATAAGGGGTTTGCATGACTATCTTTCATGCCCTAAATATGATCTATCTATAACTAAATGTGATATAGAGTGACATAATATGTATTTAAATATGATAAATATGATAATATTGATCAATATTATAAATTTTATAAACCTAATCAATCTAATAAATATAATAAAATTGCTTGAAAATATAAACCTATTCAACTGTGTCCTACTATCCAGCCAAAAAAACCTTAAAAAATAAATCCTAAAAATTTCTTAATGGTTTTTTTCAAAAATTTGTAAAAATGTATATGCACTAAATATTTGTATATATAGTCTTAAACATATATGTTTATTAATTTAAATGACCAAAACTCAATATATTTTGAGGATAAGATGTAAGTATATGTGGCCTCTTTATGCCAAAATGTGGGACAGACTATTATGCTTTGACCATGTCACAAAATATGTCAGTTGGCTCTCATAGTCATATGAAATTCAATATATATGCCTCAATATACTTAATTTTTACCACTTAAATCACATTATTATTCCAAAACACACCCAATTCTCAAAATTCAAATAGGAACCCATTGTTGTGAAGACATCTTTATTCTCGATCCATATCAACCTTATGAATTTTGATGTTGATCAAAGTGTGCACAAGCCTGAGGTTGTTTTCAAAGTATAATTTTATTTAAAAAGTTTTAAAATGGATAAAATAAAATATTGGACACCATTCATGAATTATCTATTGCCTTTTATTATCTTCTCTACTTTCAAAATGTGTATTCAATATCATGTTTTGATTTTATGGACTAATGAGACTTATGGTGTTATGTTCTAGTTTATTTTTACTTGGTTTTTTCTCCTATGTAGAATATTTCACACTTATTTTTTTATGTGACATATCTATATTATCTCCAAGCTCACCTTATCATCTTATGTGGTATCATCCTATTCATCCATGGCCTTCAGTGACTGACCAAGCCTTTATTCTATTCAGGTCATCGATATCATGCTTAGTGGCATTATCTCTCCCTTCCAAAATTATCTTGTACTTAAAAAATTTATAAAATATTTTAATTATCTAGAGAATTAATATCCATCCACATTTCACCATCCCAATAACCTAGAGTTCAAGCATAAAATTACAAGTCATGAAGTAATCTGAGCGAGTGGAGTAATAACATTTATTCATGTGTCATCATCTTATTGACCTAGAGTTCAAGTAGAAAAGTAAAAGTCATGAAGTCATATGAGATATAAAGGTATCAAGATATATCCACATGTCATCATTCCATTAACCTAGAGTTGAAGTATAAAATTAAAAGTCACAAAGTCATCTGGGCTAGTGAAATAGTGAAAGTTGTCTTCATGTTATCATCTTGGGCACCTACAGTTTGACATATACAAGGTACAAAGGTAAAGTTTAAAGTATTTCTTTAGATTATTGATATTTATCCATGTATCATAATATCACTAGCTTGTGGCCTAAATAACATATAATAAATATTTTAAACTCTGAATAAGTGGATCATTGAGATCTCTCCAAGTGTCATCATCTCAAAATCCCATGGTCAAAATAAATAAATTACAAAGAACTAGAATTTAACCACCTCCAAACAAGTGATACCTAACCATGTGTCTCCAAATTAACCAATAAAATTTAAAAATATAAAATATAGATCTATAAGCATGAAAAAGGGAAATCTATCATACTAAGATGACAAGACACCATGGAATAGCAAAGAGAAGACACATGGTGATAAAGCATGCTAAATTTGGCCTTAAAAAATCAAAATTCAAATAAGAAAAATTAGATGGGTAATGTAATGAAAGATTATATTGCCATTAATTCACAAAAATTGGAAACTTAATGCATTTAATTCATATAGAAGATGAATCTAGATCAATATATTCAACTACAAAGTAATATTTAATCACATTGACTTATATCTACTTGGTACACATTCTATTTAAAGTTTCATAAGGAATCAAAGACTTTAATATTTTAGAGAATATAATTACTACAAAATTTCAAATGGCATCCTCATCTTTCACTCCTCCTCATTCAACATATTTGATTATAGGCATGATCAAATATACAAACACAATGTTTGATTTAGCAATATTACATCATAAGTTCAAACATTATTCAACTATTTGGGACAAAGTGGAATCTACAAAACTATATATGGTAGAATAATAATTATCTTTCTTAACCCAAAGATATAGAGACAACCATTTGGCTATCAAGGTAGTAAGCCTACACAATGTTGCATCAAAACCAAAGGTAATGCTCTTCATTGACTTATTATTTGATTTATTTGTAAATGGGAAGATTACAAGGAAAATATTGAACCATAGGCTAAATACTACCCATATATCTTACATTGGTGGTAATGCCTTTGAGTAGTATTATAGACTACCTACCCTCGAAATCACATATAGCCAAGCTATAGATAATTCGTGGTTACTTGTGAACTTGGTCCCTAGTAAATTACAATAATGGGCTAAAAACCTGAATATGTTTATAATTAAAGGCCCAATTTATTCTCCCCATAGAATCCTTTATACCACATGTAATAATCACCATGGCTCTACTAACTAATTGTATGGTTTTAATATCATCTCTTACACCCTGGAGATATGGGTCCTTAGGTGAAATCATCAGTTTCAACTTGATATATCACATTAATAATATAGGCAAGCTACCTGATAATAATTTCTACATAATACCATATGTCATGGATGCCATAACTATCATAGTTTATTAATCATTTGTATAACCCTATTATCCCTCTATATAATACCCCAAAAATAAGATTTGTAATGAATTTAACATTCTTCATGTATACAAGTTCATAAATTAGATTAAGAGGTTGACAGAGACATTCTAACCCATGGTATATTAGGTCATATATGGTCAAAATATACCCAAGTTTTTCAAACAAAATTAAGAGAACTATCAATAAAATAGATGACTACTGGTATTATCCAAAGTGTAATGTAATTAGGATAGAGGGTACCATAGTGCAGCCTATATATTTACCACATCTTGTTTCATAAAAAGTGGTAGAATAAGAAATTAATACAAAATTTGTTAACAATGTATACATTCAATTGAGAGGTGTTAGATAAGGATCTTTTCACCCAAATGCCCTCAAAATTCACCATATACAATATATGAAATGAGATAACATCATCTCTATTGGTAAAATTAGAATTCAGTATAGTCTAAATATGATACATTTTAGGTAATGTAACCCTAAGAATAATGTCAAGAAATAATTGGAGAAATATGAGGGAAAGGTCAACATTCCTTATGGGTATGAATCATATAGACATGATTTTATATTCATTAATTCTTATGATGATAATGAGTTTGATATTAAAATGCATAGTGTTGGCATGCCAATGATAGTAGATGAGAGGATCCAATGTGATCCTAAAATCACATAGGAGGATGCCAAAGGAATAGATACAGAACTATGTACCTCTAAACCAATTCATGGGTCCCCTTCTCAGATAAGAGTAGAAAGGGAAATTGGTGAAGATAAAGAGGCAATTCCATCTAGGGAAACAAATTCTCAAGATAGATCTGGTTTAATCCAAACTTTTCCCATGCCTTCAATTACTTATACTTATCCTCAAAATATAGATAGCATAGAAATTTTTATAGATCCCAATAAACTTATAGGCCCCTTCTCTTTCACACCCTACCTCTACTATCCACAGTGCAAAAAGTAATCTTCCCTTCATTCTTGGTTCAAGTTCCTATCAATGTTTCTCAACCCATGATTGCATCCATTACTACTTCACTTCCACCCTTATACCCCCTTCATCTTCCATTCCACCCACTTAATTACCATCCCTTACTCGTATGAAACCTTTAAATACCTATCAAATGAAGCCTATGACTCCTCTTTCATATCCTAATTTTATACAAGAAGAAAAGAGGCCTTATAAAGGCTTATTTATTAGAGCATCCCCTATGTATGAGGATTCTAAGGGGGAGCACAAGGAGGATTAGAGATAAATTTAAAAATAAGAAGAGGATAGGGTGCAATTAGGAGTATATCCCATTGAAATTGAAGATCTTGATGAAGAAGAGGAATGGTTATCTGAAGAAGACACAAAACTTGAGGGGACTACGCCTTTTATAGAAATAGATGAAGATAAAGAGGAAGAAACTAAAGTTGAGAAAATAAAGATATATATATATATATATATATATATATATCCTAATTAGGTTAAGTAAGGAAAGGTTGAATCAGCTACAACTAAGTTATTACCAAACTAGGAAGGAGATGCAAAAAATAAGGCAAATATTTAACAAGAAGTCCTAGCTTGGGGTCATTGCTAATTACACTTCCTAGTTCTTCATCTCAGGCTAATTCAAAAAAAATTGTAGTAAAAAAATTTCCCCATGACTTCCTCCACAAATTTGATTACCCAAGTCCTTGATTATTTGGTAACTTATTCAATTGTAACTAATACAAAAAGGACCACCCATTCTTTGCTTTCTTTAATCCCATTTAATAGGTCCCAAGCATCCACAATTGTATTTTCCATATCCCAAGGTCCTATAATTTGGGATTTTCATCCTATTTATCATCCTATCAAGGATTCCCATAACATTACTATTACTACTAGGGTTGTTCATACATCATTCATAAGTTATATGCATAACCTTTATAATACCCTTGTGATTAATTCATTTTTTAGTTAGACTAACCCTCAGCCTATAGGCCAAAAGAATAGGTGCATTTTTTTAAATTTGGTGGTTACTTCCATTTTTTATACATATCATACACCTCATATGCTATCCACATAAGTAGGTATACCAGTTGTCCAAGCCACCTCAACATACTCATCTAAATCTTTAGTGCATAGTGCAAATGCAAGACAAAATATATTAATTATATACAAGTCTAGATGAATGTCACTAGATAGAGGAAAGCCATTCCTTCCTTACATAATTACCTGCACCACTCCTTAAAAACCAACATATTACATTTTTAATGTTTCCTCTAGGGAAATCTCCTTCATCTACCTTTACATCCATAGACCAAGAATAATCACAAGCTATGGTTCAAGTCCCCTCATAGACTCAAAAGTTATAAAAAGAGGATGTGGGTAGATATGATTTAATAATTAGGTAGATATTATTTAATAGTCACTAAGAATCCAATAGTGGGATTCCATTTTGATAGACAAAAGGATACACTAAAAAAGATAAAAGGAAAACTATGGTGTCAGAAGGTGGAAATGTGGAACTAGGATAGAGAGCACATTTTCTCTCTAACAAAGAAGAGAAAGATCAACCCCACAGATCCAAATGAATATAGGGAGGATCCTTATAGTTTTTTAGATGCTATTATATGGGTAATAAATCAAATATTTAGGAGTTATGACCAATCTAGGAAAAAAAATTAATAGGCAAATATCATTCAAGCTCCTAGGGAAATTGTAGATAATGTGCAGAGTGTGGTAAACAAGTTGTATGAAATTATTGATGCAATATGGTCTACAAAGGATAAATATTAGTCTAAATGGGGAGACATATCCCAATTGTGTAATAAAATTAAAGATACATAAGGTAGGATTAATTTTTTTGGGGTAATCTATAAGGAATAGAGTCTATGCCCATTTGAATTTAATAATTGTGCCAAAAAGATACATGGGCACAATGTCATATAGCTACTAAGAGAGATAACTTGCTTGATTGGCATCGAGAGATGTGGACTTTAGTGTAATAATTTTTTAGTCAAGAAATAAGAGCCATCTCTATTTTGAAGGACATGAGAGTCATAGGTGTAAACACTCCTCTTGGGTAGTTGGTTACCAAGACCATTTTTGAAGGTCTTTTCAAAGTTACAACTAACAAATTTCAAGCTAAAATAGAATAAATAGTCTAAATAATAATGAGGAAATCATGAAATTGATATATTTTACTAAGGGGTAATATTAACTAACACTATTTATTTAGAATTCAAGGCTACAATGGTTAAACATAAAAAAATTATGGATAAGATCCCATAGTTATTCAATATAACTCCTCTTAATTTTAAAATCATTGATATTGATTTATAGGCTAGCCACACCTTGTAGATATAGATGGAGGTAGTGAATAAATCTACTATTTCTAATACAGCACCATCATAACCTCTATAAAACATTTCATGTTAGGTCACAAGGTATAGATTGGTGTAAAATTAGACTAAGACTACTTATGTGCCACTCTCCACTTTTGTTGAAATGATAAAAACAATTTCAACTAGTTACATGGCTACCAAAACATATGAAACACCTCCAATTAATGTTATAGTTCCACCAATACCATTATTCACTCCATTTATAGTAATCACTACAGTTCCCACTCAAGTTTTAACTCTAATTATAACTATGACTCAAGCAACTATCACAAGTATGTAATTTCCATCTTTAGGTGGCGCCACATCAACACTATAGTTATTTTGAGTATGGATGTATGTATAAATTATATCTCAAGTCTATTTTAGTGGGGATATTTTGTATTTGAGATTTGTTTAGATGGAAGACTATTATTCCTGATTATATTGTATAAATGCATATCATGCATAAATTTTGACACACAATCTATTATTAAACAATGCAATTTTAGGATTTTTTTGAGAGATGAGGCATCCCCATACCAAGATTTTATATACTTGTATCCTTTTGATTTGAAATTGATAATAATTTTGGCTATTGATATAAACAATAAATCCTACAAGTTGATTTGAAATTTATCTTGATGTGTAAATCTTGTTCTTCTTTAAATTTGTGATTTATTAAAGAAGTTACATCATTATAGTATTTAATATGTGGGTTATGTATAAGTATTATTTTAGTACATTTATTCATATTATGTAGTAGTTAATTTGAATTATTTGTGTTTGATAATCATAATCTCCATTTGAAGATGTGTAATTATAGTCTTACAAACATAACAACCTTTGATTATGTGCACTAAAGTTGACTATATTTTTATTTCCTTAAACTCTTAACTATATTTGACTATTTGTGTGCTAACAATAACTTTCAACAAGCATTTGTTCTCTCATCACTTATCCAACACCTAGTTCAATATCTATTTTATAAGGGTTTCATCTTATTTTGATTCACAAATCTTATTTCATGCATTAACCTTCTTTATTTTTTAATTTTTCTTTTGATCCTACCCACCTTGGGTTAGATTCACTATCAATACATCCATCTTGATTAATTATAGATTCATGTCATATATGATCTATAATAGGTAAAAAACTACTCTGATCACTACTATTTTACCACTAGGTTGTTTACAAAACCCAATACCCTATAACTTGTGCTTTGGAGTGAATATTTTTCATCGATCCTAAAATGTTAGAGGATACATAATAAGGTTACTTAGTGTGCATAAGACACATAAACATGAATTTATTTGGTGATATAATGAGGGATACCTTTTTATTTCTTTGAAAATATCCCTTGAGTTGTACTAGATATACCCAAAATACTAAAAAGGTCCACCTCAGACATTGGCTTATTATTCCCACCCTTGGAGATCCATAAAAAGTTAGGTCAGATATAGGTGTCTTTAGAGGACCTTGGGCTTGATAATTTTCCCAAATTATAATATCCTATATCTCTCCACATACAATGTCCTTAGAATGGTTATCTATCTCTTCCATTGTAGTCCCTAGAAATGTACATGATTTACCTAGAAACCCTAAAAAGTATATTCCTTACTTTTCTCCCTTGGGAGGCAGGAATGTTGAAGAACACTTAAAGGCTTTTAAGACCAATTTAGGAATAATAAATATAACCCAAAAATATATGGCATTAAGACTCTTGCCTTCTACCTGTAATGATGTTGCTTATGACTAGGTCCTTAATATTCTATAAATTTTGATTACATCTTGGAATCAGTGTCAAAACACTTTTTTGGCATAGTTTGGATAGATCACTAACCCAAGTGTCATATATAAATACTTTACAAGAATAAGTAGATAACCCAATTTTCTAATAATATATTTTAATGTAATATTATAAAATATGTATAATTAAGTTGACACTAACTATAAACCTAATGAGGCATTAACCATTAAAATGTACAAGAATGCTCTAGATTATTTGATGGTTGTCTTCCTCTGCAAAACACATAATATTACTACACTATCACTATATTATGCTAAAGGTATTAACATTTAAAGGTAGTTGAATCTTTAGTTATAATCTCTGGCGCCACCTATTATTTTTCATAATTTTCTAGCTCTCAACCTTATATCTTACACAACACACCATTGTTATTTTAGAATCAGGGAACCTCTTTTTATTTTTGTAGCCACTCCCATTTTCACTCATGAATCATTGGTTTTAACACTCCAAATTTACTTTGGTGTTCCATTTTTTTTTTTATAATATGGTACCCATAAGCATCACCATTATAAATACCATGTCTGTGTGAGAAAACTTTGTATAAGACACTTAGCATAAAAGTGAAGTGTTGACCTCCCATTTATGTTTGAAACCTAACTTGATTAGTTATCCTAGCTAGCTTCATGAGGTCATCTCATTTTTCATGCCATTATAGCTCCTAAAATATATCCCATCATGATAACCAAGTCTAAATGATTAACTTTTATATATAATACTTAGCCATGTAGTGAAGTCTTGTTGTACTCATCTATACATGGAAATCTTGCTTGCTTACTCTCTCAACTCATTAAGTCACTCCAAGGGGGTCACATTTATTTTTGTCCCCTTATGGTCTCTAATAATCATTTTGTCCTATGGACCAAGCTTGTATAATTCAATTTCATATTTTTCACTTGGTCGTTAAATGACTCCTTGACCCCCGTATTATACTTTTAAAATCTTGTTCGATCAGGTAAAAACTCATCTCATTCTCTAGTTAGAAATAGATGTAGGTATTCTAAATTTCATCAAGTTTTTAGGCCTAAATAGGATTCCAAAGCCAAATTAAGTCTACCTAGTTTATTTTGGTCATGCCCAATTATAATCAGACTTTTCTAAGCAATTTTGTTTTAGTTTTGAGTTTTCAAAGGTACCTAGACCTAATTGATTTTCTATGTTTTGATAGGTCTAGGATTTTGAGCTCTTAATGACCCTTTTTTAATTAAATAAATTGTTTTGATTAAGTATTAAGGGAGGTCATTGGTTGGTGGTAGTTATAATCAAGTTTGCATTCCATGATTAGGTTTAGTTATCTTAGGATAGGCCTTCATAGCAGTAGTTAGGGTTTAAAACCCCAACTAGGTCTTGGTCTTATCAGAGGGCTTGTCATAGTATTAGTTAGAGAAAAATCTCTGGTTAGATTAGGGCTTAGCCTAGGGGGAATTCAATGTTAATTAAGACTTGTTACACTTAGGTCATGTATAGGTGGAAGGTGGTGAGTATAGTTGTAATTAGGGTTCCAAACCCTGAATAGGTCATTACTTCTCATCATTAAATATGCTCAGTTGTAACTAAGACTTGGATCCCTAATTAGGTCTATGAACCCATTCAAAATCCCCTTATTCTATTTGGGGGTATAGACATTCATTAGGTATATATCCCCTTAGTTAAAATTTACCATCAATATTTAGTGATATTTAGGCAATCTTTTTTATTAGGTATAAGTGAATTGTAAAAAGCCTCCTCAGTTCTAACAAGGGGTTTAAAGCCTAGTTAGAACTAAAAAGTTCAAAAATCAAAAAAGGCATTTAAAATCTAATTATGTGCCTCCAAAAGCCTAGATAGGTCTACTTATCCCATTTTAGGGCACTATGTGGTTTTTTAATGATAAATTTTGCCTTCAATATCAGTTTTTTGAACCATTTACTTTGTTAGAAAGGTGAATCTATCCCTGATACAATGGTGGTCTCAATTTTGCCTAGTTTTGCATGCATAAAACATGTTCATGTTTTTGTCTATTATTTTACTATTCAATCTTTTAATTATAATTTTTTGACTTATTTTTTTCATTTTTATGAAATGAACAGTGAAAGTGGTAGGATTTGGAGGAGAATGAATAGGAAGGAATTAATTGGGTGCATTAATGGTGGTAGATGGAATTTTAGATGGAAATGTTAGGAATGAATTTGAAATTAATCCAAAATAATTTCATAGAATCATAATAATAATAGATATGAATAGAGATGCATAAATAACATCAATAAAAATGCACAACAAGAAGACCATATTTAATGTGGTTCACCCAATCTGGGCTATATACACCAAGAAACACTTGCTTAGATTTTATTACAAGCCACAAGAGTATAATCCACTCTCAGATCAGTCTTCTCATAATTAAAATGCACAAATATTGGTTGGAGCTGTGATTTACAAACTCTCTTGAATTCACACTTGAATTCACACACTCCATTCTTCCTTCTCAAAAATTTTGTTCAACATTTGATGTATTACCTTTTACATCTATAATACATCAATAGGTAACCACATAGCAGTTTTGAAAAATAATGGGTACCAAAACCATGGGCTAAGTCAACCCAAAAATGGTTCCCCATTTAGGGGGTCCAAAAAAATTTGTGGGGACTACCACCTCCAAACCCTTGCTTGGGGCTTGACTTGACCCTGAACCCCATTGAGAATAGACAAAGAGTGTAAAGTACATTTTAAATGTAAAGTATTTGAAATACATTGTAATTTGGAAATAAACTCCACAACATAATAATCTCCCACTTTGAGACTTATTTCCTCTAAGCAAGTTTCTCAACCCTTTACTATCATATTTGAAGGCCAATTGAAAATAAACATAGCTTTAGTTTCTCCATTGTGACCACCTTATTCATCATATCTACAAGATTTTGACTGATATGAATCTTCTCTAGCTTTAACTTTTCTTCCTCCAAAGTTATCCTAATGAAATGGTACCTCAACTATATATGCTTCATCATAGAGTGGAAAGTGGAGTTATTTGCTATATGTATAACACTAACTATAACTATATAGCTTCCCTTCCTCCTACTTATGCCTCAACTCTTCAAGTAACTATTGTAGCCAAATCATCTTTTTTCTTGCCTCTATCACAGAAACATACTCATCCTCTATGGTTAACAAAGCCACAAGTTTTTGTAGTCATAAAATCCAAGTCACTATTATGTCACCTATAGTGAATACATATCCTATCATGTTCCTCCTACTATCTAAATCTATATACATATCATAATACACATAACCACACAAAGTGGTGTCTAATCCACCATAACTTAAAATTATCCCCATGGTGCCTCTCAAGTACTAAAGGATCCACTTCACTACCTTCTAGTGTTCTCTACCTAGATCTCTCATGTACCTACTTATTGCTCCCACTGTATGGGAAATATCTAGCCTAGTGTACACCATGGTATACATAACACTACCAAATACTAGTGAATAAGGTACATATGACATCTAGATTCTCTCATCCTCAGTCTTGGGACACTACTCCTTTGATAACTTGAAATGGCCTACCAAAGGAGTCCCAACCAGTTTAGCATCTTGCATACTAAAATTCACAAAGAATTTTTTAATGTACTCTTCCTAGGATAAATTCATCTTTCATTCCTTCCTATCTTGAGTTATTATCATATCAAGGATTTGTTTTACTACTCCTAAATCCTTCATATCAAAGGAATTACTAAGTTGTTCCTTGACTACATTTATTTCTAGCATGTTCTTACCTTAAACCAACATGTAATCCACATACAGACATAGGATAATGTAGTCACCATCATAAAACTTATTGATATATATGCAATGGTCTGAATGACACCTAGAGTATTCCTACTCCATCAAAAAACTATCAAATTTATTGTACCATTATCATAGATCTTATTTCAGGATATACAAGCTCTTCTTCAGTTTACACACCATGTTCTTATTCCATATGGCTACTCCATATATAAGTTCTTCTACAAATCACCATGAAGGAATGTAGTCTTCGCATCTAGCTACTCTAAGTGCAAGTCTTCTGCTACCACTATCCTAAGAATAGTCTTAATAGAAGTCATATTTACCACTAGGGAAAAAACCTATCTAAATCAATTCCCTTCTTCTGTGTAAACCCTTTTACCACCAACTAGGCCTTATACCTTTTATTTCCTCCATTATTTTATTTAATTATATACAACCACTTGTTCCACAATACTCTCTTACCTTCAGGTGGGTTTACCAAATCCCAAGTCTGATTTTCCATTAGAGACGAATGCTCCTCATCCATTGTTTACTCCCACTTCTCCCTGACATCTACATACATTGATTTTTCAAATCACTCAAGCTCTCCACTATCAGTGATTAATAAATAATTAAGAGATGTAGAAAAACATTCAAGTTCCCTTCTTACCCTAGAAGACCTTCTCACCATAGGAGTTTGGGGTTCTTATGGAGTAGGTGCTTGAACTAGTTGCTTGATTACTTTATCATCTATAATGTCCTCTAACCCTATGTACTCCTTTTTTGAATCCTCTTTTTAATCCTAAAACTATTTTTTATACATGAATTTTTCATTATTGACAACATCCCTAGACCAAAATATTTTCTTGTTCTTAAGACTCCAAATACATAAATCAAAGTCATCCTCACCATAACCAATAAAGGTGCATTTTTCAGACTTAGCCTTTAACTTAGTCCTAATATCTTTATCAATATGAACAAAATATTCATATGAAAATATTCTAAGAAATGAATAATAAACCTTCTTACTAGACCAAGCTTCCTTATGTATGCCTCCATCCAAAGAAGATGAAGGACCTATATTGATCAGATATACATCCATGTCTATGACTTCTACCCAAAACTAAAGGGTTAATCCTACATGTAACTTCATGCTCATAACATGATCCATGATAGTCTTTTTCATCCTTTCTGACACTCCATTCTACTATAGAGTTCTTGAAACTATCCTTTATCTATAAATTTCATTCCTAGAATAATAATCAAAAAATTCATTATTGTAATATTCCCCACTATTATCTGACCTGAGGAATTTTAACTTAAGACCTGATTCATTCTCAATCAAGTCTTTCCATCTTTTAAATGTATCAAAAAATCAAATTTTATCCTAATTTCATACACCAAACTTTCCTAGTTGCATCATTAGTAAAAGTGACATAATAAGACAAACCACCAATAGAAGATACCTGAGCTAATCCCCATACATCTGAATGAACCAACTCTAATTTATTCTCCTTCCTTGTAGGTCCAACCTTGAGAAAAGTTACCTTTTTATTTTTTCCATACACATAGTCTTCATAAAAATCTAAATTAGACCCTTTAAATCTAGGAAACCTATCCTTAAAAATTTGCATGCCCTTTTGGCTCATGTGACACAAAGTTGCATCTGCATCTACAACAACTAAATTAAAATAGTCATCACTACTTGATAAATATAGGGTACCAACATTATTACCTCTTACTACCATAAGAGCACCCTTATTCACCTTCCAAGAATCTATTTTAAATGTCACCATACAACCTTCACTACTTAGCTGCCCTGTGGATACCAAATTCCATCTCAACTTGGGCACATACCTAACATCCTTTAGTAGACAAGTGTTCCCATTCTACATCTTGATATGAACACTTCTTTTTCCTACTATTATTTAAGGCTCATCATTACCAAAATAAACATGTCCAAAATCCTATTGAACATAATCAATAAAATAATACCTATGTGGTGTAGCATTAAAAGAAGCCCCCAAATTTAAAACCCAAGACTCAACAATATTATCTATGGAGAGAGTTAATGCATCCTGACAAACATTACATGTTGTCACATTTATCTCCTTGGTGTCTCCCTTATTTTTTTCTTATTTTGAAGAGACAAACAATCCTTCTCCACATGCCTAGTCTTTCCACAGTGTCAACATACCCTCTTATTCTTTGATTTTGACCTTCCATGACCATTTGACTTTCCATGCTTTCCTTTTCCTCTAAACTTTTGTCTCCCTCTACTCTCCACTACCAAAGCATCACTTGAAGTATAAGTTTCCCCAGAGCTTTTCCATCTCATTTCCTTGCTAAGGATTACTCCTATGACACCCTCAAACTTCAACTTGGCATTATTAAAGACCAAGTTGCTCATAGCCATTACCAAGTTGTTCTAACTCTCTAGTAAGGAACACAAAATAAGTAGATCCCTAAATTCATCATCAAATTCAATTTTTATATAGTTCAACATACTCAAAAGTGTATTAAATTCATTTAAATGATCAATAACTAAAACATTTTTAGACATCTTCATATTAAATAAATTTTTCATTAAAAATATTTTATTAAAAGTAGAGGGTTTATCATATAACTTCCCTAATTCTTTCATGATACCTTCTATGGTATTATCCTATTATATATTAAACATTATTAGAGATGCAAGGCATAATTATATGGCCCCAAGGGCTTTTATATCAAGAAACTCCCAAGCCTCATCTATCATACTCACTGGTTGCTTTACTTTTCCTTCTAGTGGAGCATGGAGGTCCTTTTGATAGAGGTAATCCTCTATATGCATCTTTCATAGACCAAATTTATATCCATTAAACTTTTCAACCTTTTATCTATTATCATCAGCCATAGCTCCCACTTAAACTAATAACCCTTTTGATTCAACCACTTGACCAAATATAACCTAAAGCTCTGATACTAGTAGTTAGGAATAAATCAAAAATTAATGTAGAATAATTTCATAGAATCATAATAATAATAGATATGAATATATATGTATAAAGAACAAAAATAAAAATGAATAACAAGAAGATGAGATTTAACATGGTTCACCCAATGTGGGATACATCTACCAAAAAAACCCCAAAACCCAAAAAAACCCTACTTTTCAGGGGATACCACCCCCAACCCTGATGAGAAAACATAAAGAGTGTATAATACATTTTAAATATATAGTATTTTAAATACATTAATTTTGAAATATGATCCACAACATAACAAAAAATTCTATCCGATGGAAGACCATTTTTCTATATGTTGGCTTATTTTCATTGAGTAAGGGTTGGATTTTCTTCTCCTCAAAAGAGAATTTGGGCCAATCAAACTTTCTTTTTCATGTAATTTTAGGCTTTGGTAGTGTAATTTCTCCCTTGATATCCTCCCCTACTATTATGTTGGCAAAATTTTAAGGGATAAATTGTAGTGGACTCAAGATTTAATTATCAACATGATATATTATGATTGATATAATACTTGGTATTATTTATTTTCAACTTGTGTATGTATATGGTGGTTGTGGCTCCTCTCTCCTTGTATTTTATCCTTAGAAGCTTGTATTGGTTTTGAATTTGATCGTGTGTATTCTGGTTGGTTCAATGGATAGTTTATGGAATTCATATTATCATGAAATCAAATTTATGTTCATTATTATAGGATTTTATTTCCCCTTTCCCTCTCCTTTATCTTTTTTATCAAGTTGTTAGATCTATGGTTTAAATATAATATGTTTACATGTTTATCTTGATTACAAGTTACTTTATCCATTGTTATTGTTACACTATTAAATGTTAAACATGATGGAATGAATCTTGGAATAAATCACAAATATGTTAAATAAAACCCTAATAATATCAATTTGTTGTGCACTAAATGAATGCATATTTATATATTTTCAACCCTTTCATGAAACACATTAAAATGAGATAATAAACAAGCATTATATAATAAATTATTCAAATACCCACACTCCATTAAGATTAAGTTTGATTTATTCACACCAATATGCCCCTTGAATAGAATAGTCTATAGTACATAGTTGATCAAAGATCAACAGACCATAGATCGATAGATAAGGCCTTGGGGAGACCCATCTCACAGGACTCCTTTTAGGATAGGCTTGATGGGCTTCACCACCCTAAGATCCTATCATTGATGAGCTTTGATAAATGACACATCAATAGTTTTGACACTAGAAGGATGGCTTATTTAGAGTATTTTAGATTGATCATGAATTTTAAACTTGTCACCCACCCTTTATTATTTTTCCAAACTTGTTTCATTATTGAGATACATGTCAATAGTTTTGGATCTAGAAGGATGGCCCCAAAAATATTTAAAACTAGAATTTTAGTAGAAAATTTAAAACTTAAACACTTAGGAGCATTATCCATGCTCAGGTAGTTTGAAATATAAATTAGAAAGTAGATGGATGCCCACTAGATCAAATTCCATTGGATCTGAATTTGAGTAACTTAAACTTGATAAAATTAAAAAACCAAGAGCAAACAAAGGCAAACTAAAAACTTGACAAATACATTCAACTATTATCTCACCTACATCTATAGTTGACTTCATTATTCCATTTTTCACCCCTTAAAACCCATAAATGGTGGATAATCCTTCTTTTTTTATTGGAGGTGGATGCCATGTGAATGTTTCAAGGCCTATCTATGACTTACCAAAGAATCCTAACAATTTATTCCCAAATTAAATACCTAATGGGATTCAAACTAATGAAAAGCATATTCAAGCATTCAAATATGCCCTTATCTAAACTCAGGTTCAAGATGAGGATGTGGCTTGTTTCTTATTCCCTTAATCCTTATGGGAGAATGTATATGATTGGTATCTCATATTTCCAAATAGATATATCCCCTCTTGAGTTAATCTATAAATAATATTTGTGAATCACTTTAGGTTTCATATTGATCAATTTATCCTATACCATCACTTTATGGATGCCCATAAGGAATTATAGTCATCTAAAATGTCATTTAATGAAATAAGTGTCACTTGAGACCACCCTATCCTTAGATTATTCCTAGACCTATCTTAGGGCCTCTTTTGATCTTTTTATAGCTTATATACACTTCTAGTCTATGTCAGGATATGCTAAAATCCAAATTAAGCCATCACGTAGGCATCCCAAATCCTGTCACACACATGCCAACCACCTAGACAATAGTGCAACCCCTTTTGTCTAAATCATAGTGTGTTATTGGAAAAGGGGGAAGCACTATTCACCCTTGGCTTCTTTTTCCCCCAATGGATATTTTTTAATTCCCTGAAGCATCCTAGGGCTAGCCTAGACTCATTTCATATATTGACTAGCATCAAAACAATATATAAAGACCACTCTCATTCATTCATCCCTTATATTGTAATTATCATGACTAATCTCAAAAAAAATTATGCAAATTAATTTCATTGATCCCTATTTACCCATATTTTTTCATACATCCATCCATAACAGCCCAGAGCTTAGTTTTACTCAAATTTCTAGTTTCAAGTCACACTCAAAGCATTCAAATTGGTATTCATACTCAAGCATACTAGAATAACTCTCACTTATAAAATCACATAGATTGGGAGAACTACATTGGGATTGATCCTCTTTTAAGGCATTGGTATGTACGCAATGCTTAAGACATAGAGTGTTGATGTCACGTCTAGACTACAGTACTATTATCACTCTTCTTACACTTGTGTTCATCAAAAACCCTAAAAATCATGGAGGCTTAGGGTTACATAATGAAATCCATCAAAATGAATCACAAACAATGATCTAAGTATCAATCATGTAAGCATAAGATTCCCATAATAAAGTGAAGGTCTACCCCAAGTTTCATTGTTTTATTTGTACAAGTTTAATAACACAACATAAAAGGTTAGTAAAATAGTGTGATATTGGAAAATAAGGATACACTACTATATAGGGAGGGTTATAACAGCTATTTCTAATTGATAATACTCTATCCTACTCTTACATCACTTTTCAACATACCACTTGTATGTTTCAATCATTTTTCTACCTAAGTACACCCTTTTCAATTCTTGTTATTTAAAGGCTAATAAAACAACTCAATTATTATACAAATTAGTGGCTATTGATACTATAGTATTTTATTCCCTAATTTATATACTCATCACTTTTATCTAGTTAGGGTTTTACATTAATTCCCAAAATAGTTAAATCATCTGGTGAACCTGACTTACTTCAAATAGGGTAAAAACCCTAACCCTAGACTACCTTTAGGGTTTATGTTTCTATCCTTCTAAAACTCATACTCAGATTTTAGATCATTGTATAGCTTCTAATTTTTATTTTATCTAATCATGATAATAATGATAAAATATTATCACTTTCTAATGCAAAGTTTTCTAGTTTTATTTTCATGCTTATCTCCTTTCATTTGAAATCAAATCAAATAAAATATAAACACATATGTACATGATGTCCTATATCTATTAAAATAAATTTTATTTGACTTACTCCATAAATTTAATACCCTAAGAACCACCTTTCAAGTTTCAATGCCATATCTTATGCACATGAAAGAATCTCTTCCTCCTCATCTCCATAAGGGTGATAGCTATTTTCCCTCTAACCTTGTACATGAGATTAAGTATCCTATACTAGTATTATTAAAAATATATATATCCTATCCATGCATCCACCTCTTTTCTATAGGGTGTGTGCCTACATGTTCAATTAGAAGAAACTAGGGTTTGTATATGTGTAACTCTAAGAAATAAAATTATCAGTATGAGTAAGCTAATATTATAATTACATAATAAAAATTATTTATTAAGTGCAAATATTATATTATTGTAAAATAATATTACATGTAAAAATTCTTCATAAATTTATATTGTTCATCATGTATATGCCTCTACACCTATCAAAGTTATGCCTAACACTATTTCATATCAAAATCATAAAGTACAACACAATGCATCTATTATAAGTGATTCAAAAATATTATAAGGGTTAAATAAGATTTATAGTGAGGTAATAATGTAAATTATTAAGAATATGTTGATTAAACTATTTCCTCTACATCCAGTAAGGAGATCTAGATATTATTGTGTATACCATAGAATGCATGGTCATCACACAGATTCATGTTTGGCATTGAAAAAACATATACAATAGATAATTACTAATGAGGACCCTATACAAGATAAATAAGTTAATAAATCCATATTGATATAGGAACAAATTAAAAAAGGGTTAAATTTAGAAACAATACAAAAGTGGTTACTAAAGCATAACTCAAAATAATAAAAGGTTCACAAAGAAAAACTAGAGCAAAAATAGTACAATAAACACATATAAAACAAGTGAAGGATACAATTATACCTCTCAAAAATGAGGTCCCAATTTCAAACCAGTATGTTTTTGGTCAAAAGCATCAAAAATATTTTGATTATCAAGGTAAGGGTTGGGAAAATATTCCCAAAGTATCACTACTCCTATTCTAGCAGTTGATAATGTTGGTCAACAAGGTTTGGGATTTATGGAACATACTAAGGAAAATCATTCATAGACACAATTTATCAAGGCATAAGATCAAGATACAAATGTCATATTTTAAGAGGAGAAACCACATAAGTTTAAAAGTCAAATTCCAAGTAAGCAAGAGATCATTCTTAAGAGAGGGTTTCTAACCCAACAAAGTCCAAAGCAACCAATTCATACAAAAGAAATAGTTTAAAATGAGGTTCTAAAGTAGGTGACTAAGAACATTTCAAATTTCATAGATCCTTTGATTATTAATCCATTTATAGATGATAATAAATGTACCAATGTTGTAATCAATAATTTTATCAAAATAAATGTTTGTATCATGACACTCTTACAATATCTTAGATATGTCAAGGAACATTTGGGTAAGAGCACTTTATCTAAATAATTTATTAGATCCATTAAGATTCTTTGCACAGTTGGACCAAAGACATGTTTATTTTTATTTCATGTACATCCTAATTTGACACAATATAGTGCCTAATTAGGAAGATCATGGATAAAAATAATGGTGGAAACATTAGATATAGATTCCAACCAAGTCATCTTTGCACATGAGTCAGTAATGATCACAGTTTCAAGAGATGACAAGATTTCTTCCAAACAAGATCTTCCATAACAAGATATACCTATATTGAATATAATTTCAGCATCCTCAGATTCAATTCAACCAAAACATGTCCATCACACTTCATGAGAGGTCACCATTCCTCTTTTTGACACATGCCACATTGATAGTGAGTCTCTTGTGAAACTCATTGGTTAATAGTATCTCTCCTATTTTACATAGTTTCATTATTCTAATTTACTTGTACATAATTTACTTTATCTTGATCCTTGTACATAGTTTCATTTTCATGTTTATTGTACATAGATTCTACTCAAAAATGAAACAACAATATAATATGCTTAAAAATACAAAAACATCTAAATATTACTCAAACAATATAAATTTCAAATTGCATACATTTTCATGTTTGCATTCCTATTTTACAAGTACTACATATGTTATTTATGTTAGTGTAGTTAGTTTTATCATACATACAAGCTTCACTTGTTCCCTTCAAGTGTTAGTATATTGTTATCTAACTCTAGTCCTCTACGTAGATCTAGATTTGCTACTATCCATCCATTAGGGTCACATACACATATACACAAATTTAGAATTGACATATCATCTCATTGGGGGCATCATACGCACAAATTTTATTTTTCCATGTTATATATTTATATACTCCATATCATAGATTTAACATTGATTATATCCTGGTATTGATCATCTTACACTACACTAATTTTTTACTGACTACTAATATTATAGACTTAGCATATGTACATCTTTGTTCTTATAAGGATTTATACCACATACTTATGCATACTTTAATTTTTATATTTATTAGTTTATATTTTATTATGTCTCTTTGCTTATACATCTAATCAAGGGAATTTGAATATACCATTGTTCTATAGCTCTAATTCAATTCCTTTCATTATGTGTATGCTTTAGACATGTGACCATGTCCTTGTGTGTGTTTTTTTATTGTGTATGTGGGTATTTTAACATGTCCTTCCATGTGGATCTAAGCCAACCTTATTTTATCTTTGCATATGTGGCCATTTGAAAATGTCCTTGTATATTTTCTTTTTCTCAAACTTAGTGACATGTGCCCATGTCATTTTTATTTTGGCTCCTTAGCCTTCTTTGTGTGTATCATGTGTTTGTATGTATGATTTCATGTATGCATAATGACCATGACACTTGTATATTGCTTTTTAATTTCACATATAGTTTGTGATGACATGAGGGATCTCATGCATCTCCTTTTCCTCCTTCGATGCCTTGACGGATAACATTCCCTATCCACCTAAGTAATTAATTAGATTATATTTAGATTTTTTGTTCATATACATGCTTACATTATCATATCTATAGTGATAACCTTTTGAATTATATATCTAACATACAACTTACATTGTCAACATATGTTCGGTCTCTTTTACATTTTGATATCATGTATCCACATTCTATTGGTTTATCACATAGATATCATATATTTTTATCCTAACACACATGATGTATAGATTTTATTTTGAGGACAATTATTTAAAAGGTTCAACAACTCCCATCAAAAGAGGTGGAATTCATATGTAGAGATTAGGCCATCATAGTTCACTTAAAACATAGTTTTTAGCATGCAGACATAGATTAGAAAGCTCGGACTTAGAAAAATATAGTGAAATATAGTCACAAATAGATCAGTCTCAATTTCTCTTGTAAAAAACTTTGGACAATAGAAAAATACATTTCCATACGTGCAATGTGTTATAGTCCACCCACCATGTTATTATTTAGTGAATGCAAACATAGAATATTATGAAATTTTCAAAAAGGTGTTGTAGTTACATTTTAGATTTGCATAGTCTCAGTCACAAATTACCAAACATGTTCAATATATACTTAATTTTACATATAATTACATGGGTTTACTTAGATTGGGGTAATCATGCATGACATGATCACTCCCATTTCAATTTCAAATATGCACAAACATAGATTACTCTAACTTAGTTCAAAATCCATATACATAAATATCACAATTAGGGCATGTGTATGGCACATTATTCCCATATATTTAGTTTTGCACCAATTCTCTCAGATGTAATGACATATCCATGTCATTTTCCATGTTGTATACTCCAAACACCATATGCACCATATTTTCACTGGTATCACACCAAATTGATTCTTTATTCCATCTATAGTGGTTAACATTCTCGAGTGGCCTAGAGTCATTTTTACATTTCAAAGTTTCCATGTGGCCTAGATCCATCTTACATAGTTTTAGTTACATCACACATTTCAAATTTATATTCATCTATTACACATGGGTAAGTAATGATGGAGTCATAACCTACTTGAGTTCTTCAACCACCTAATTGAGAGGGTTGAACAACTCATCATTCCAATTCAAGTCATTAGTATATTATGATCCACTAAATAGGGGTGGGTAATGATGGAGTTAAGGCAATATTGAGTTCTTAATCCACCCAAACATGGAGATTTGGAAATGCATCAACCCAGTCCAAGCTATTCATCATTTAATCACCAATTATACACATAAGATGTCACCAATTTTTTTCATTGGTTCATGTACCCAATGATGTATATTCATTCCTTTCCTCTCTTTCCCTCATCTCTTTACTCAATTTTGTCTTTACCTTTTGATATTTTTTAAGTAAGTATTAATTCATACATGTTTCATTTATAGGGCATGTAATGGAGCATAGTTCACAGACTCAGACCCACATTCATGTGCTTCACCTCTTAGGTAAGTCCAGGTACATCTCTCTTTCATTTATCCAAGTCATTTTGATTTTTTACATTTCTAAAATAAAGGGGGGGAATGCAGTCATCTAATATAATGAGTGTCACTTGAGACTACCTTATCCTTAGCTTAGCTCTATACCTATCTTAAAGCCTATTTTGATCATTTTCTAGCTTATATGAACTTATAGTCCATGCCTAGATATACCAAAATCCATATTAATTAATCATATAGTAATCCCATATCCTTTCATACATGTGATATCCACTTGGAAAATTGTGTGGCCCCTTTGGTCTATAACATAATGCACTATTAGCAAAGGGGGCAACACTATTGACCCTTAGCTTCTTCTACCCTAATGGATATTTTTCCATTCCCTAAAGCTTATTAGGGTTGGAATAAACTCATTTCATGTCTTGAATATCATTAAAACACTATATATAGACCACTCTCAGTCATTCATCCCTCAGATGGTAATTCTCACAAACAAGATCAGAAATAGTTGTGTAAATTAAGGTCATTAATCCCTATTTAACCTTATTTATACATACATCCATCTCTATCATCCCAAATATTATTTTTAATTAGATTTCCAATTTCAAGTCACACTTAAATCATTTAAATTAGCATTTATACTCAGGCATACTAGCATCCCTCTCATTTGCACCATCACTTAGATTGGGATAACTACATCAAGATTGATCCCCTTTTGAGGTATTGGTATGTAGGCAATGATCAATACATGGGGTGTTGAGGTCACGTATATCCTACCATACTAACACCATTATTATTACATTTATGTTCATCAAAAACCTTAAAAAACATGGAGGCTTAGGGTTTCATAGTGAAATTAGTCAAAACAAAGCATAGACGATGATCTAAATCTTGATCATGTAGACATAAGCTTCCCAAGATAGATTTAAGGTCTACCCCAAGTTTTAATATTTTATCTACATAGGGTTAATATTGTATCATAGAAGGTCTATAGTATAGTGAAATATTGGAAAAGAGGGTCACACTACTATCCAGGAAGGGTTATGACACTTTTTTTTTTGTTGATGATACTCTGTCATACTCCTACATCACTTTCCAACCTACCACTTGTCTATTTTAGTCATATTTTCTAGCTAATTACACCCTTTTTAATTAATTTTTATTTATAGGCTACATAAACAACTAAATTATTTTATAAATAAGTGGTTATTGATATTGTAGTATTTTATTCCCTAATTTATATACTCAGCTCTTTTATCTGCTTAGGGTTTTACATTAATTCCCAAAATAGTTAAATTAAGAACAAAATGAACCTATGAGTGTTCTTAAAACATGTTTTCACAAGTTATACTATAGGTTTAAATAACTAAACACTTAAATGGAAGTGGATTCCATATAAACTTACCTAAGGCCTTGGACTCAATGACATCCATGTTTCTTAGAAAAACCCTATCAACCCTTATATCCTTGTCTTTGGCCTATAACAAAGCTATCAACATTTAGAAATATATGGTATTAAAATTATATAAATTTGTCCTTTACCTTCATTAGGCCAACTTGGTGCTTATAATAAAATTATAATGATCAACCAGGCCCTTCAACACAACACTCCACTGATAAATCCAATCTTGGATAGTATGTATGTAATCCCAAATATAGTATACAACCCAATTCATATGAAATATATGCCTAATGTTCAACCTTATACACCTCCAAATCATGTTTTTTCATATGTAAATGATCAACAACCTATTCATATGGCCTACAACAACACTGTTATCATGCCTAGCATGAGTGGTTATGTCACCCTTACTAGTAACCAATAGGTTGTATCATCATTTATAAACCTTTATATACTTAGCAATAATTATCATAACCAATCACATACTATTGGCCCTACATTTATAAACACTCTAACACATGTGGTTAACCCACCACCATAAACAAGAAACTAGTAGAATGCTAGCATGAACTCATAAGTAATAATCCTTCAGCAAATGGTTCAACGGTTGACAAGTTACATGGGTAAGTGCCTCAGAACAAAAACCAAAATGTGAATAAACTACCACAAAATATAAATTTAAACTTTTAGATAACCAAAAATTAATGGAACATGAGGCCCAATAATGGAAACATGCCTAGTTTGCTTGATAATGTAAATTAGAGTAATAATAATAGTGCCTTAAACTCAATGAAAATGGATGATTTAGAATTTCCCTCCTGGTGTAGGTTTCACAATATAACCATTCACATTGAAACTGACTATGATGAGTTCATCCTAGCCTCAAACCTCTTCTATAATGATATGGATAACCTAAAGATAGTCATTGCACCTAATAACAACTCTAATCAAGGTAGAGGAGACCCTGGTATAGGTCTAGTCTTAGAAACTTATGAGTTTCCATTTGAGAGTGATAACAAGCCTAAAGATAATTTGGATAAGTTATATGCATTTAAATAGTTTAAAATGGGAAATAACTTCCAAATGAGGAGTAAATTTCAAGGTCCATTAACTATGTCTAATCCTATGAACAACACTCAAGTTCTACTTGATGAGAACTTGAGTAACAACTAGTTTCCACCTAAGGGACCTAACATGTCTTAGCAACCAAGGAATAACACTACACCCCTAAAAACTAACAAACCGATGGAAAAAATAAATATGGATATAGTATTATAGATAACCTAAAGAAGACTAAGTCCAATATAATAATGTTTGATTTTTTATATATTTATAACCAGAAAGATATTTTATTGTAATAATTATCTTCTGCTAAATGGAAGGAAGCTAATAGGATAGCTAACACTCATGTTAAAATTTACAAAGATAAAAATAAAACCCCTCCTTTCCTCCTAATGATCCATATTTTTGATAAAAACTTAAAAAATTATTTGGTGGATTCAAGTGCTTTCAGTAATGTGATTACTTATGGAGTTTTCTAGTAGTTGGGTTTAACTCCTACAAAGGCAAATAGAAAATTTATTCAGTTGGACAAGTAAGAAGTTAATTTTATTGGTGAATTGGGTCACATTAACATGCAATTGGAATTTGATCTATGAGTGTAATAATTTATTTATATTTAGGTAGTTGATATACCTAATGCTTATGATATGCTCCTAAGCAAAGTTTGGTCTAGAATGTTAAATGAATACATGGAAATTAACTTCTCTCACATGTGGCTCCCATGACATGGCATACCAAATCAAATCAGAATTGAGAGAGAACCTAAGATGACTCACATGATTATAGAGTACAATAAAATGAATGATATCTTATATGAAGAGTATAAACTTAGGGTCTACACACTTAAGAAAAAGGTAAAAACTCATGATAATCTCTTCATTAACATGTTGACCATGCCAAAAAAATCATAATTAGAGGAGATGGACCTAATGGATGAAGAGGATGACCTTGGTACACATGAGATATCTATATTACTAAGTGTTTCTCTTACATACAAAGGTGTAAAATTAGTTTATCCAAACATAAAGAAAATTTTTTATCATCTTTGGTCAATAATACAAATCATTGAGTTAAAAATTAGCTAGCTAGGACATAGTTTCTCAAGTGAAATCAAAGACATGGTAATTTCTTGTGGAAAACATGTCAATATTTTGGATAATAAAACCCCTACTTCCACTATAAATGATAAAACTAGAAGGTCCCTTGTGTGGGAATAAAAAATCTTATGCCTTATTGATGAATAAGATAACCTTGGTACACCAAAAGTAGGTCTATTGCATATTGATTCCTAAGCTCATAAGAGTGAAAACTAGAATATTGCAATCTATTATGACAAAAATATCACCATTCTAAATTTTTAAATACCTACATATTATACTAAATACCAAACTAGAATTTTTGATAGTATAAGAACAAAGTGGATGTCCATTAGATGTTGAGAAAATAAACTAAAGAGGTTAGTGTTACAACAACACCCATATTTTAGAGTCTAACATACCTCACTGAATACCATATCTATGACACAATTGCTCAATATTTCAAGGATTACATAACCAATTTAGTGATCATCTTCATTGAAGAACATTTCATCACTAGGTTAGGTAGGAAAGTTACTTTGGTATGTGTTGATACCCACCCCTATCCCTCACCACAATTTAATGAATGGACAGAGGTATTTCTCAAACTCTATCCCAAGTGATTTTCACAAGTTAAGCATAAGAATATTGCTAAAATTTAATGTTATAAAGTTAATTAATTTACATGAAAGTGTCACTAATAGGGCCTATTGGGATGTATGCATGAATAAAAATGTCAATATCTTCATAAGTTTGAATGTCCCCTTGGTAGGATTTCTACTAGATTTCTACCAATCTTCTCAAAATATTTAATGTGAATATGTTTTGTATCAAATGTCTAACTAGTCAAGATATCCCATTGCCTGTCAATGGGTAGTTACTCAAACACTACATCCAAGCTTGAATTAGCATGGCAATTTCATATAAATACTTTCTCCGTCCCTTTCATGCTTTTGTTTCTTGTTTGTTTTCCCTTCTTTTCTTACTTTTCACCATTAGTGTAGCCTATTTTCTTGTATATTTTTGGTCTGGTCTATATATTTTTCCCTGTAGGTTCCTAATTTGTCAAAGAATGAATAATATAAATAATGTATATAAGTGATGTGAATGCCATTTTTGTGTGTAAATATTTTGAGTAGTTTAAAGTGTTATATTTTATTTTTGAATCAATTTCAAAAGTTGAGATATCTCGTGCATTTTGAATTCATTCATGTTGGGTTAATTTTAGATAAAATTATTTAGTAAATGAAGACATTCTCTCAAAACTAAGCACAAAAATCACATCTTAATGATTTATGAGTTTACCTGGACCAATTTATTGTGGTGAATATCTAGGATGAAAAATCTATAATTCTACCTTTCACTTGCCACAATGGTCCCCAACCCAGAATTGAGATGCTAAGAAAATAAAGAGAAAAGATAAGTGAAAACTTTACAAGAGGATACAAGGCACTATGTTATTTCTACACATGAATTTGAGTCTTTACACTTTCCATGAGATATGATAAGGATAGAGAGTTTAATTTTTTAAATATGAGTGAGGAATCTTGTGTATATGAAAGTGGATATAAGGTTTTGAATGAATCATTCACCCTTCCTTGATAATTAATGGACTCCATTGCATTGTTATTTATCAACAAGAATTGAAAAAGAAGTTGTTGAAGTTTTCACCCCTTACCTCAATCAACATAATTCCTATCCTTGAACACTCAAAACAACTAATGCATGCCATGGTATTTTAATATATGTCACCTCAATGATCCATTTCTTCTCTATAGGATGTAATTTCTTAGGATCCTAATCAAAACCATGTTTTGTCACATTAGATCTAGAAGTGGAGGGAAGAAAGGCTTGATGAGATCCACATTGAATATTAGATGCATACCCAAGTATAGAGGTATATCAATAAGGAGTGGTTTATCAGTAGCTATGCTAAGAATAGTGTAAGGACCATAACATAGATGCTTGATCTTTTGGTGTGGATCCTTTATACATTCCTTTTAAAGATTCAACTAGAATTTATCACCAACCTAGAATGCATAAGATGTGAAATGTGCATCATTATACTCTTTTTATATCTATTATGCATGAAAAATGATATGTTGAACCTATTAATGAAAATATTATGTGTGTGTTGCATAAATTTATGTAATTTTATTTTTCTATTTATTGTATGCACAACTTAGCATTGGGTTTTACATGGTGGTAGATGTCTAGATTTTCCAATAGCTAGAAACTAATACATATCTATAATAGACCATGCCATATAAAAGTATGAAATTATAGGCATGTCAGATGTATATTAGTTTGTCATCCCAAGTGTGAGTGTGTGCATGATTTTACATTCATATAAGATGAAAAAGTGTGTAGTTGACAATTTAAGTTTTTTCATCTGTTTGTAGATGAAATGTCATCAACCAATCCAATTGTGTACCCATATATTCTCAAAATGACTTTTTAAAATGACTCACAAAGTGCAATTCCCAATCAAATACAATTGATGTAGGGATTAAAAACTAAACCCATACATGGATGAATAGATATTTCAAAATGTTAGCTATGCTAATGACTTTCTTGTAGTCAACCATGATATCCATCTTTGAAAACATATCCACTATAATGAACATTGTGGCATGTTAGAGCTTCATCGTAGATAATCTAGTCATGAAATCCATGGTGATAGATACCCATGGTCTATATGGATTTGGTGTAGGTGTGTAATATCCTATATTCCTATTTTTTGGCTTTTTGGTGTGACAAAAATTATAATACTTTATGTGGTGTAACTAGATTCATTATAACATTGAAGTGGCCTAATGTATTTGCATAGTGTGCCTCCAAAAAGAGTCCTTGAAAAGGTGTGGCATTAAGAACATAAACATTTCCAATATTATAGAGAAGTTTTTAAGACAATTATAACTATTAAACCTATTTATTAAATGATATGGTTGTGTATAAGTAGAGGGATACCAAATATGTAAAGTTATGACCATAAAAGTCTTTCATTTTGATGAGAACCTAAAACAAAGATTCATTAAGGTGAACCAATATCTTTTTATGATTAATATAAACCTGCCTTTAGTATTTGGTGTGGAATATAGCCCCATACACATAAGGATGTCTATGTCTCTAGAATAAAAACCCAAAAAATCACAAAGAAAGATCACATAGGAGGGAAAGATAATAGAGCATCATCCTAAGCACAAAGGGGCCCAAGTCCCCCAAACAAAGCACCAAAAGAAGAAAAAACTAAGAAATGACATATGAGAAAGAGAGATGACCATGGGGGTCTACAAAGTACCCAACCCCAATAGGAAAAGTGAAATAAAGGGAACATCAATAAATATTCCCTAAAGTAGGAAGATAAACTTTAGGGTCACAAAGGACCCAAGGAGAACAAAGCCAAAATCTAAAACCAGCACTATCATAGGAAGGAAAATTGATAGAAGCCTAAACCAAGATAACAACCAATAAGGTATCCCCAAGAGCAAAAATAAAAAAACATGATGGCAATCTAGAACACCCTCAACTTGTCTAGAAGAACATTATTTAGAAAGGTAAATGGGAGTGTGTTGGAACCTCATGGTTCCTAGGTCATAAAATATCTTGAAACCCCTAAGCTCATAAGCAAATCCACATAGCCATTTCCTTATTTTAAATGTGACCAATGTTAATCTCCTGAAAAGAGACCATCAAATTCCTAGCATCGTTAATCTCATTCTCAATGGTCTAAGAGGTCTGAGAGGTCCCTTTGAGATAGTTAATGATGTTTAATGAGTGTACTTTGATAGAAAGATTGAGAACACATATATCTATTATTTCCTTTATATCCCAAAGGGCTTCCCTATATTTAGAAACATGATTATTTTGGATACCCATTTTTACCACATGACCAGATTTACAAAACAATCCCTGATCACACATCCACCTCTAGATATCCTAGGTTTACCTTTTGAAACACTATTAAAATTGATTTTAAACTAACCATCATTCAAGGGAGTCCAATTTGTATATTCTTGAGTGGGATGATTAATTAAACAATAATTTTGAGGGAGCTTAAGGTTCCACAACTTAAGAATATTTAAATCCTCACTAGAATTCCCCTCATCCTTTTTATAAATTGTGGTAGTCCAATTTTCCTTAATAGCCTTTACAATGTTTCCTTTTGTGATCCACCACTTAAACCTTTTATCCCTAAAAATATTGGGATTATTTTACTTCCAAATACCCTAAATAAAGTATAAAAGAGTGAGGTTCCAAAGAAGCTTCAAGGCCCTATGCTTCTAAGGTGGATTCCATTGTAAAAAAAGGTCACAAAGGGAATCTAAAGGGACCCACAAAATATTAAAATCACATAGTAAAGAATGCCAAACGGAAGCAACAAAATTACATTTCAATAAAATGTGGTTTATATATTCCTCATCATCCATGCATAGACTACATCTATTGGGATTTTTAAAGCCCATGAGTTTGAGGTTATTGATAGTGAGAATTATATTATAACAAGCTAGCCATGAAAAAATACCAAATTTTGGGATCAAAGTTTTATCCTAGAATTTGGACCAAGAAGGGTCATGGTCCATAAGGTCCTGATTCACCAAGAAGCCATATTTTATATAATATTCCCTCATGGGGTTCATATGCTAAATAATCTTGTCTTTTTTAAGAAATAGGTAGATGTGAGTGTCTAAGGTCTTAGAGTTCAAAATACCCAAGAATCTATTCCAGTCTTCAGTTACACCTGGGAAGATAAATGTTTTCCAACTTGGGGCCAAGTCAGATGAGAAATAATAGTCCCTAACCTTATTTCCTATCATCAATTTTAAAGATTAGATAACATTACAATCACCAATAACTAAGAGAGGGAAGTTGAATATCCATGGATCCTCCTATAAGTTGATAGTTTACCATCACTAATTTCCCATTTATAACCTTTATAAAGAAGATATATAGTTTTGATCATTACTTTTCAAAAGCTAGATCTTTGAGCTGGAACAACTTCCTTAAAGATGCAATCCACTAAACTATATACTTTTCCCTCTTTTTGCACTATCATAAGGTGGAGCTATTATAGGTAATTCACTCACTTCATGTGGAATGAATTTATGAGCTTGATTTGCATCTATAGTAACTAAAATGTATTATGATTAGAATAAATGACCATTTCCTTACCTTAAATGTAGTGTCATCATTTCTCAACAATATTATTACCATTGTACAATTATTGGTCATACATGGAGTATTATCAAACCATTATCATTTAACATCTTTGAGTGATATGTAAAATAATGTCCATAATACATGAGTAATGTGTTGAGTGTATATTTGAATGCAATGGCATGAAGTTCAAAGTAATGTACACTATCAAGAATTATGTGAATAGGCACTACATAAAGCAATTTCTTAAAAGCCTCAAAAGTACATTGTTTTTATAGGTGTATAGAACACAAGAAAAAACTTGTAGTGGAAGTTGATGAGTCTAAGAAAAATCTTAATTTATATAATATTATAAGGATTACACCAATATTAGATCATCTTGACCTTATATAGGTCTATATTATATTAATTTGGTTGATTATATATCCAAATTATTGGATTATTACAATTATAAAGGGACCCTTCTCTAAGTTATCTTCCAAATTGTGATTATGTGTGTTAAAGATGTACACAACATGATTTAGATGATCCTCTTAAGTACTATTGTAAATGAGGATGTCATATAGATAGACAATGGTAAATAAATTGATAAATGGATAAAATATGTCATCTATTAGGGACATGAATGTGGTTGGCACATTATTCAAGCTAAAAGGCATGACAATCCATTCATACAATCTTTCATTTGTTTTGAAAGTTTTCTTTTGGATGTCTTCATGATAGACTAGAACCTAGTGCTAACCTAACTTTAGATTGATCTTATTGAAGTATCAAACATCATGGATCTAGTTCAAGTGGTCTTAGATGCATGGTAGTGGGTACCTAGTTTTCAACGTGATTTTTTTTGAGTACGAGATAGTCCTTATAAAGGTATCGAGTTCCATTTATACACACCTAATATTTTTCATTTTTATCACTTTATTGACACTTTCTCATATAATATTTTTTTTTTGTATCAATATCCTTGAGTGTATGCCTTAAAGGGTGCACTATAAATGGAGTGGATTGGCCCATGGTACTTTGTGAGAGATGTTTTCATAATATTCTATCATACCATCATTACTATTTGTTTAACTTAATCTAAGTCTCTTTCCATCTTACCTCTCTATCTACTTTCTATCCATATTTTTTAACTTCCTTATATCCTATTGTATCATCATGGTCAATATAGGTTGTTTCATAATTTTCCTTCCTCATATAGCATTAGCCAAACCAATATAGTTTTGAGTTTATATTTTATCATTCTCATTATATCATCATGGTCGATACCATATTATGTTAGTTGACATCTTATAACTGTATCGATCTAGTTAATACCATCAACTTAGAGTTCAAGGTTAGTTTTGGGTATTAGAAATGTGTATATATGTGTCATATTTTATCCTAAAACATGTATCACATTTATACACTCTCCTTAAACTCATATTTCTTCTCCTAATTAGTATTTGGGAGAGTTATTAGTTCAGAACCTCATCTTTAAGGTCTTGGCTTAATGTGTCATTAATCCCAATATGAGAGTTCTTTTATAATTCCAAACTAGGGGTATATAGGTATTCATATTACCATTTATGGTCTTAAACATACAACATCTCTTGGAAAGGGGAACTTGAGCCAAACGGATATATTGAACCATAAACAAATCCACCCAAATTTATTAATTTATATCCCTATATTCCTTCCTTTATTACTTTGTAGAATGGATATTTATTGGTTTATTACTTTGTGGATATATGTGTGTATCCTTGCTTATGATCTTCCTTATACTAAATGAATTGGTATAAATATAGAGTTTCTTAGGCTTTAAATTTATCACCTTAGGTTGTATAGATACCCATTTGGTTGACCATTTCACCTTACCTTCTTTACAAACACTTTTTCATCATTTACTTTCCCTATAACTCTTACACATCATTTACTTTATTTAGATCCTTATAATCACTTATCTTTCATTGATCCCTATTGCAATCTATACCCCATGTCATAATATTAAGAATTGGAACACTTTCCTTTTAACATTTGAGTTTATATTACCCTTTTTTAGGTCTATAGTTATTCTATGTCCTTACTCGATCATCCAACTATACTCAATATCTATTGTTATGACCTTATTTGAGTCTATTATATCAAGAGAAAGAGGATATTTATAGGTCATCTTAGCTCATGAAAAAATTTATTGTGAACCTGATGTGAATCTTATCCCATCTCTATCTAGATTAATTTCATTTTTTTCCTATTATCTTCTCAATGATATCTTCAAAACCATTATATATTTTCAGCATGACTATATTGGCTAGTTCAATATAGTTTTATTTTTATTGAAAATTATATTGGCCAACCTAGTATAGTTCTATGTTTTTTGCCAACTACATCAACTATCTCAATATATTTTTATCTTCTACCAACTTCATCATCCATCTTGGTACGATTCATTTATATCATTTTTCTCCCAACTATATCAAAACCAAATACACTTTATATTTTATTTCATTTATTGCATGTTGCATTTTTTGATTTTAATTTGAATCATTTATAGAACTATGTTTTAGTAGTTTTAAAACTCATATAATTTTTCATTATAGGAAAAATAGTCATCATTTTTACTTTAGTTGTGATGTCAGGGGTGTTTCCCTAATATTCAATCTATTAGATAGCACTATATATAAAATTTAGCTTCCATGTACTTAATAGTATATCATAAGAACCTAGGATTTTTATCTTAAACCAATAGGAATCCTTTCATCCATTTGGTTTGGTATTGCACTGGTAAGTGGTTAGCATTATAAATTTACTCTTAATGTACCTTAGAGATAGGATAATACAACTACATGATGGTGGAATCCTCAATGGTTAGTTTTAGTTTTTTATTTATTCAATACTTATGCCTGAGCTTAATATATCTAAGAGCCTATAAATCAAACACACCTAGCTTAGTAGTACCTTCATATTGTGTTTATTTTGATATTATGTAGATAATTTATCAATTTTTCTATTTTTAATATTACATTGGCTATCTCAATACCATTTCATACCTTATTAGATGACTACATCAACCAACCCAATAATTTTTTGAGTTTTTTTCCAATTTTATTGGCCAACTTGATATAATTCAGCTTTACCAATCTATTTCCAACTATACCCGCTAGCTTGATACCATTATATGCCTTTTGCCAACAACATTAACTAGCCTGATATATTTATTTGTTTACTTCCAACTATATTTTTTATCCAAATACAATTTAAGTCTACTAGTTTACTTCCAACTACATCTAGATTAATACAATTCATTTTATGACCATACTATATTGGCCAACTTGATATAGCTTTTTGTTTCGTACTACATCAACTAAACTAATATAGTCTTTTTTAAGCCACTAATTGTGCCACCTTTTCAAAAAATATAACATCCATCCTAATACGATACTTATTTCAGCCACATTTTTACCAAACTCTATTAGCTAACCTGATATAGTTGTCATTTTATAATTTTTTCTCTTACTATCTCAACCAACTTGATACTATTTATTTTTTATATTTAATAACTAATTACATAATCCTACCTAATATTGTTATTTTCTTTTGATGAACATTTTTCCATGTCTAATTTTCAATTTTAGTCATCATGATGTCTCCTCTTATGGTATTTTTAGTGATCCTCAACCCCTCTACTTTTTCATGCGTCATTAATTTATACCTTCTATAACCACCATTAAAGGAAACTCATCATGGTGAAATAAATCTACTCCACTTCCTATAATAAAAGATCATATATATGATTATATTCCCACTCATGATGATCATTATTATCAAACTAAAAATCACAATGATGATACTCATATTGGGACCAAAAAATAACAATATGTTCCTCCCATTTTTTATGATCCCTATGAGAATCCTAATGATTCCACATTTGCCACTTCTCACATGATTGAAAATGAATGAGATAATTTTTTAATCTATAATGATGATTATGATATAGATGAACACCTTAACATAATATTAGGTATCCAAATTAAAGACTCTTATGATTTTGATGATTATTTTCTTATTTCTCACATAATTTCTGGTAATCTCACCCACAAGGACCTTCATGATCCTTATTACTAGGGTGAATATCCCAATGATGAATCTTATAGTGGGACCAAATATTATCAATATGGTCCTCCTATTTATGATGATTATGATAATCCTAATGATCCCACCTTCACCACTTCTCACATGCTTGAAAATAAATACCATGATTTTCCCATATATGATGATGATTTTTATGAAGGTGAAGACCCTAACATGATAGCATATATTCCCATTGATGATTTTTATGGCATGAAAAAAATGTACTTGTGAATTTCCCATATTTAACATTTCCCACTAAAAATAAAGTAATGATGAACATGGTTTCATTTATGTCTACACACCCTCTACCCCACCTTGGAAGGCCTTAGAAGGAAAGCCATCAAACCTTAACTCATATTCAACCAATTTTTTTAACTCATCAGCTTATAAAACACCTAATTCAAATGTCTACCACAAAATGCATTATATGTGATACCAATTCTATATCTAATATGAATATTCATACTTATCCTACCAATTTAATTTTGGCTTCAACGTCTTCCAAAATATCTAAATCACTATTGTAATCACTTATTTTCAACTTTATTGACCAATATGATATCATTCAATTGAAACCCCTATAGTCAACTACACTAGTCATTATCATAAATATGTTGATATAATTCTAATTAAACTTGTTATTTCATCCAACTACACTATCTAGGACACATAATTTTTTGATATAAGTCTTATTATTTCAAACCACTACACTAGTCATGACTTAAAATATGTCGATAGAGTTTTTCTTCTATCTCCTACTTCAAAAAACTACACCAACCATGACCCAAAAATTTTGGATACAATTCTTATTTTACTTATTACACTAGCCACAAACCATTATAGAGTGTCAATATAGTTTCATTTCCATCACCTAATGATATCAACTAGATATTTTAGAGTGTCAATACTAATATCTTATTACCTTCATATTCTTCTAGTTATACTAGCTAATATTAAGATAGTGTCAATATCATTTTATTAACATCCCCTGATACTTCTAATGGTATTACCCATGTCTTTAGTAGTGAACATATATTATTACTCTCTCCTACCCCTAATAATAACTATTTTGATAATTTTACATTTATTTTAGGAAATTATATTAACATGATTGATATAGCTTGATCTAGTTTTGTCACACGATACTATACTGACCTTGTTGATACATTTAATTTTAGTCTTGTCACACCAAAATATATTAATAAAATTGATACATTTCATTTTAGTTTTGTTACACTACAATGTATTACCCTAGCCAATAATGTACATCAAAAAAAATTAACACCTCTCAAAGATCCTGAAATTTCCTTAAATGCCACATTCCCTACTGTAACACATATTTACATAGAATTTAACATCATTATTATGCTCATAAATCTTAAGGTTAACTCCAATCCAAATAAATATCATAGGTTTAGGAATATTATGATTCATATCCTCTTCTTCTCATAGATATTGTAGCATCTTGCAATGCCCATCCTTTTCTTACTACACATATTTGGGAACCTTATATTTTCCACCCTTTTCTTATTTTAGCCTTTGGGCATATTTTGATGCCCATCCTTACCATTATGAATGATTTGGGGCATATTTTGATGCCCATCCTTACCATTATGAATGATTTGGGGCATCTTATGATGCTCATCCTCATTCTATTTAATTATTTATCATTCATACTTACCATGAGGTATAAATCAATAACCTTTCCCATCTTACAAAGAAACAAATTCGGCTTCAATAAACCTTCTAAGACAACTATTCTTGCATTTCACATGTTTTTATTTGATATGAATGCTTAGAATATATATTACTTTTTATTTTGTCTCATTTTTATTTCCTTTCATGAATTTTATTTCCTTTTAATAAATTTAGTTACACCACTACTTACTTTTTGGTCATTTGGTATCATATAGTCAGTTTTAGCTTCCCTTGTAGATCTTAGGTAGCACATTCAGGTTTTGTTTTTTAGGATTTTAGCTTTCCCCTATTTTGGGATGATTTATAGTCAACCTTAGATTATCTTATTGATATTTGGTAGCATCTTTAGGTTTCACTTTTCAATATTTTTAGCCTACCCCTTTTTTGGGATAATTTGCAATTAGTATTGGTTTCCGTTATATATCTTAGGTAGTAGTTTCAAGTTTATTTTTCACATCTTATTTCATATTTACAATCGACCTTAGTTTATTTGTGATTATTAAATATATTTTTTCTTCCCCCTATTTTGGGATGATTCCTTTTATTAGTGATTTTGTTAGACCCATTATAGTTTTGTATGGCATCTCGAGTGACATAACCACCATGTTTTTTCTTTTACATAGTAATTTTATGCTTATATGTAGTTTATATTTTTTTGTCTTAACATTTATTTCAAGTTATAATTTGAATATATTATATTTCATCTTATCCTTTATCCACATAAACACCTCCAACTTTATTTCAAGTTAGCACTGGTACATATGTTTGGTCCTTAGGTCTTTTTTCATTTTTACACCTCTTAGTTTTTCAATTTTTGAGTTGCTTGGTTAGAACATGAGAATGAACTAGTACCTCCTCAAAAATTCCTATCCTCTTTATCTTTATGTCTAAATTTATTACATTTCTTTCATTAACCATTGTTTTTTTTATGATTATTTTGTTTATTTTATCTTTATGTACACACTTTAGGGTTTTCTATCTTATTTACACTTCATATATTTATCATTCAATGCTTCATATCTTTGTCTTAATTTTGCCTCTTACCTTTTCAGTTTGTGAACTACATGTTTAAACCTAGGGAATCAACCAAGCCTTTCTTAGAATTTCCCCTCATTTTGGTACATAGATTTATTTTGCTCCAAACCTTAGCTAGGTGTCTTCTTAAAAAGATAAGATAATGGTCAAGAGTATTATTTTTCCTCACTTAGATTCAGTCATATTTTATTATGGTAAAAATATAATATTCTATTTGTGTGTCCTCATACACATTTTACCCTCTCTTATGATTATGTTTCATACCTACCTATCATTGCACCATTTTAATTTACACACATTATTTAATTTGGGAAACCCAATAATTTTGTGTTCATTTCCATTATCTCCTATATGTCACTTTATTTTTGGGCACCATGGTATTTAAGTTATATCATTAGTATATTAATATAATCTCTCTCATGATTTTCATATTTATAAGCCATTATAAATTTTTCAAATCCATATGGAGTAGGAGAATAGAAAAATTTAAGTGTGTTAAAAGCCATATCATAAGAAAAGGCAATGTTAAAATGTAAGTCAAATCTTAAAAGTCAGGTCACACTAAAAGATGTGATATTTTTGGCACATATCCTATTCAAATCAAATATCAAACTACACTATTGGCCTCATGATAGAGATAATGTCAATTATGATGTGATAGGCTACTATACTGGGGTACGAAGTCGCATTACATTCTTATCTATCTATATATTCTTACATTCTAGTGCCACGTACTTTCTCACTCAAGTACCTAGTATATTTAGTAGACTAATGGATTTTTAAGGGTTCCTAAGGAGTTAAAAACATGTTTTGGGAAGGTGGGATCCTTTTATTTTTCATTCATACTAGACTTTGTGGGATGATCTATATACTTCACTAGTTAGACTAAGCTTATGTTTGATGGTAGGGTTCTTTAGGGCCATTGATGTTAAAAACCCATAGTCTTTCCAACTTCATTTGAGTGTCTTATTTCTGATAAAGACCATTTTTCACCTTGGTGATGCGCTATTTTCTCTCCCTCCATTTTCTGCCTTTGATAGGTAGGTTTTATTCTAATTCTTCCCCATATTTACTTATTATTCTTTGTCTCTTTCAAACATGGTAGCATTATGATAGTTCTATATTTTTTATCCTTAGAATATAATTTTTATCTTTGAGCTATTTTTAGATGATATCTTGGTCATTACCTTATTTTTACAGGATTTCTCCTAGTTATGTTTGGGATCTTTAGTTTTATATTCACTTTTTTCAAGCCATATGGTCCCATTTTTCCCTTTTATGCTTTTATGTTTCACCTCTTTACAAGTCATGCAATCCCTATTTACATTTTTAAAATATTTATTTGAGTTTGGATTTTTACTTATATAACATTTTTTGTATCATAAAATAGTTCTTTGTGTCCTATTTTTTATTGGGATTATTACTTATATTATTTTGGATGCATTTTTTAGTGTTTTATTCATAAGTAACCTTGGCATTTTAACTCAATGATTTTCCTTTATTTTTATCTAATTTTTAAGATGATTTTTTTCTAACCTAGCCTTATAAATATCATCTTGCAATTTTTCAAAGTGATTAAATAATTTATGATAGTTTTTCATTTTACATCGATTTATTGATCATCATGTGTATACATGCATTGTTTCTTTCCTTTTTTAGCCTTGTATCCTAAAAATTTCTCAAATGTATTTATGTTACCCTCCATGATCAAGACTATGGTATTTACATGCATTAATTTAATGGAAAGGTAAGTCAAGTTATGTATACATAATTCTAGTTATTCATTTATCAGTTTCTCTTTCAGCATTTACTTTTAGTTACACTCTTTTGTGTTATTATGTATCTATCTCGAAGCAACATCATGTGCTACATTATTGTGACACATGATGAGATTTATGTGGGTCATATGTATAAACCCAATATTTTAAAGTTCTATAAATTTAATAATTTTTTTCTCTCACATGGTTTTTTGATACATCAATCTCCCTGAGTACACACCTTAAAGTATGTACCAAGAATGGGGTGTGATCAAATCATGGTACTTTATGAGAGATGTTTGCATACTATTATATCATACCATCATTACTATTAGTTTAACCTCATCTGAGTATATTTCCATCTTACATATATGTCTAATTTACATACATATTTAATATCTTTCTTATATTCTATTGTATTATCTTAGATGATATAGTCTACGTCATACTTTACCTTCACTGTATTATATCATTCAGGTCGATACAATTATGAGTTTATCTTAGTTACATATATGTCTAATTTACATACATATTTAATATCTTTCTTATATCCTATTGTATTATCCTAGATGATATAGTTTATTTCATACTTTACCTTCACTGTATTATATCATTCACGTCAATACAATTATTAGTTTATCTTCTATAATTTGTATTATATCATCTTAGTTACACTCTTTGGTGTTATTATGTGTCTATCCCAAAGCAACATCATGTGTTACATTATTATGACACATGATGAGATTTAGGTGGGTCATATCTAGACACCCAATATTTTTAAGTTCTATAAATTTAATAATTTTTTTCTCACATGGTTTTTTAATACATCAATCTCCCTGAGTACACACCTTAAATTATACACCAAGAATGGGGTAGGATCAAATCATGGCACTTTATAAGAGATGTTTGCATACTATTATATCATACCATCATTACTATTAATTTAACCTCATTTGAGTATATTTCCATCTTAAATATATGTCTAATCTACATACATATTTAATACCTTTCTTATATCCTATTGTATTATCCTATATAGTCTATTTCATACTTTACCTTCACTATATTATATCATTCAGGTCGATACAATTATGAGTTTATCTTCTATAATTTATATTATATCATCTTAGTTAATTCCATCAATTTAGAGTTTAAGGTTAGTTTTAAATTTTATAATTGTATATATAGGGGTCATATTTAATTCCAAAAACATATATCATGTCTATACACTCTCCTTGCACTCACATTTTTTCACCTAAGTAGTATTTGGGAGAGTTATAGGTTTATAACCTTACCTTGGATGTATTTTCTTGTGGTGTTTTGACACATAATAGGATATGTCTTTTGGAGTTCCAAAATAAGAATATATAGGTTTTCATCTTACCATTTGAGGTCTTCAACCTACATCTCTTACAAATGGGCACTTGAGCCAAACCAGGGGATTAAAGCATCGATGGGTCCATTCAAAGGTAAGTATTTCTATCCCTACACTCTTTCCTTTGTTTAATTAATATAATATGAATTTGTTGGTTTATTTTTTTGTGGATGTATGTGTGTCTCCTTGCTTATTCTCTTCATATACCAAATAATCTAGTATTATATAGGGTTACTTAGGCTTGCAATTTATCACCTTAAGTTGTATAAACCCTTATTTGGTTGAACATTCCAAAATTGCCTTATTTAAAAAAACCTAACCATCATGTAATTTACTTGTACCACTCACCCATAATTTAATTTACTTGTATCCTTATGATCACATATCCATAATTGAGCCTTAGTGAGAGTTATATCCATGCCATAGGCTTAGTCTTTAGAACCCTTTCCTCTTTAAATTTGAGTGTAGATTCCCATATGCTAGGTGTATGATTATTATAGGTCCTTACATAATCATCCAATTATAAGAAATATATATTATCATGACCTTATTCATGTCCTATTCTATTAATATAAAAAGGTTAGTTATAGGACATCTTAGCTCATCCATTAACCATATTTTTTAGGCACAATGACTATCAAACTCTTATAATGAGAAAAAATGTCTAATATTTCCCCAATTAAGAATCTTCAATTTTGGCATGGATCTTCATCACTATCAAAAATTAATATATACTATAGAAGGTAGTTTAAAATAGGTGATCCAAGAACCAAATCAATGTGGTGTTTTATCATGCAATGCATTGGTAGTCATTTTGGTCAATTTTTTGTTGTGATTATGTTTACAGGGTATATGCTTCTAAGGTTTTATTTCTATCCTAGCATGTGCCTCAAGGTAGACCATGAGTAACACAAACATCTAAATGTGTGACATGAGTTTTTGGCATTGTTTTATAGAAAAAAATGTGACCTTGGTTGTAGCCGATGACTCAAAGAGGTTTAATAACTAGTCTTTGATGTGAATAGATGTTTCACCTAATATTTAACTTCATGATAAAATAATTAAGGTCAGCCCATAAATTTTTAGTAAACCTCAAGGTTATTTTTGAAGCAACATTATCTTCCATTGAATGCACTTTTTACTATAAATGACATTATCACTAGACCTGTTGTATGCTCCTAAATCCATTCACCTTAATTATTCTATTAATCTCGCTAATTTATCCAATAACCATAGTCCTAGACAATTAATTAAAATTCTATTTCCCATATAATATTTCCCACACCCCATAAACCTTTCTATACCCCTATGACCAATTAATCACTCCATTATCCTACTAACAAGCCTGCCTAGCTATTAATCATATCAAATTAACTACCCACTAACCCAATTGAAAATTAAAAATTCATATCTATTCAACTACCCCCTAGACTTTCCTACATCCTTATGAACCTTAAACCTAATCTAATACCTATATAATCCTCATTGTCCCTTAAATTAATCAATAAACCTCTAGCTATAGAATCCTCTCTAAGATTATAGAAATCTCTAAACTAGAGACTTCTAAATAATTTAAAACCCGCTTAAAATTCCCTCCACCATCCTATAAAAAGCCATGTTTAGGCCATGGCCAAATTAATAAAAAAAATGGAAATGCATAAGCATTCATTCTACTCTCATACCAGCCATCTTAAAAGTATCCATACACTCTTGAAATCCATTCAACTATCCAAGGAAGCCATTAGAGCCATCTTGAAGCTTCCATCAAACAATCCACATCCAAATCATATTACATTAGAATTAACTGGAAAATCTTGTAAAGAAGCTACAAGGGACAAGGTGATGGTAAGATTTCACTCTTAAGTTGTTGATTGTTCATTTATTTCCTTCCTTGTGATGTTATTGTATTGTTGTGTTTAACTTACTATATATATTAGTTTTAATCAATATCTCAAAAATACAATCGTACATTGCCAACCATAGTGGGATAAAAGTTTTGATATCTTGAAATATTGGTTGGACAAGGATAAAGCTCTGAATTTCATCAAAGTTCTCATATAGAGGTGAAAAATGATTTTGCTCTACAAATCATAATATTGCATCAGTGATTTTGACTTATAAAAAGTGATTTTACACTAACCATATTGTTTAACCACTAATAGTTAATTATTTTGGTAGGTCCTCAAAATTTTGTAATACTATAGATTATAAATGACAAACTTTAAAAAAAATTGTCTTTCTGACATATAAGTTGCAATTTTGCATAAAATAGTCTTAAAGGCAAATAGTTAGTTTTGCATAGGTTTTTTAACCTTCTATGTGTTTATACTAATCCTATCTACCTTGTAGGGATAAGTTAGTAGAGTTTTTATCCTTAACCTTAGTAGTTAGTCTATAGTAAGCAATATCATTGATTTACAATCACAATATTGGAATAGAGTCACAGTATTGCCTCACAAAAAGAATTATTTTATTAAAACTTCTAGGTTAATATGTTAATAGTTTATCTATGTATACTTGATTATCACCTATTGATATGAGGAAAGAGGAGCTACCTGGAGTGATATAAAGCATCCATATATACCCATTTTAACACTTGGTTCAAAACCATGACTTGTGAAAAGCATTTTTGTTTATTATAAACTATTTTATTTAATAATAAGTAGTTTTGAATTAAATACATTAGGCAATATATCATCTTGTAAATATTACATTCTAATTTCTGTTAACACCATCTTGTAAATCCAAATCTTTTTAACACTCCATATCTTTGCATAATCAAATTCTCTATCTAGTACACATTCAAGAAATAAGTATAACTTTTTATCTTTTCAAAACTACAGATCATGTTATGCAATATTGATTCATATAGGTAGTTTTGTGCAAAAAATAGGTGATTTTGATCTGAGTGATATTAATAATGTATTTTCAAAAATAGTCTTAGCACCTTATAATCTTTTGTAAATATTTTGAATCACCTTTTTACTATTTTATCATTCTAACTGCTATATTTATAAGGTTTTTTCTTTGCCTAAAAAACCATAGATTACAACTCATAGTATTGAATTTTGACTTGTGACATTGACTAACCACCTATAGTTTTGCATAAACCATACGGTTGTATTCATGGTTAGTTAACTACTTTCAAAACCACGTATTATCTAGTTGTGATATTACCTAGGACTTGTAGTTTTGTCCTCTCTAAAAGTGGTTTTGTACTGAACTGACTATGTATTTATGTTTTTGTGGGAATAGAAGTGGTTTTGATTATTTTAAAACTATTAATCACTTTCATGCAGGACCATCTTAGCTGGAGGCACTAGACTAACTTACTAACTTGTATTTTTTTAGGAATAGTGCTTAGCTTAAGAATTCTAATCTTGAACTTGTTTATACCTTTGTGTGTTTTGATTGTTTGTTTAATTTCCTCACATAGGTAATTCATCAAATAAATAAATTATGTTATCTTATTTTTCAACCCATTTTTTTAGGAGAGCACGTGATGTGGAATTCATCCCCACACACTTGTTTATTTACTAGGGGTTGGTGATGTGGATTTAATCACCTTGAATTCAACCAAACTATGTATTCTAGTAGAGTATAAATATCAAGGGAAGTTATCTTTAGGATAAGTGATTGACCCCATATAGTTCATCTATGAAAGGGAAGAGTTTGATAAGTGCATGAAGTTGAGGGATAATTCTTTGAACATTTATCATAATGTGATTGCATTAATTAATAATGTGATTGCATTATTTAATTAATATGATTGCCTTACTTAAGTCTAGGCTCAATATTGTTGAGCCATAATGTGATTTCATTATTTAATAAAATGATTACGTTATTTAATAATATGATCACATTAGTGTTAATAACGTGATCATATTAGTGTTAATAATGTGATTGTGTTATATTGAATACTAATGCAATCATATTATTAACACTAACGTGATCACATTAATAATGCAATTGAATTCCCTATGTTTTTAAAAAAATATAGGAAACCCAAATGCAAAATTTATTCATTTTGTGTTCTCATTTCCTCCTCATAGCGTACTCTATGATTGCATTTTATCTAAACCAGTTCCAAGAAGTGCTAGAATTCACCCCACATGCATGTTGATTTATGATGCCATTATGTAGGAAAGGTAAGTCATCAAAATTCTTCTATTTAACCCTAATTTTTCATTATTTTCCATATTTTTAATTATAATTTGTTTTTTCTAATAGCCTATCCTACTAACCCTCCCAACCCTCCACAAAACATTGTGACTCCTCCTATCCCTCCACCTAACCCTCCTATAGTTCCCCAAAACCCCCTTCGAAATCAAGAGTTGTTGATTGACAATATTTTTAGAAATAAAATTGTAATTGAAGACCTAATTGATAGAATGAGATAACCGAATTCAACCAACCCCTACTGTACCTAACTAGTTGATTCCCTATAGACCTTATTAGGTCAAATTGACTTGATAATGAGTAAAATTAACTAATGGACCTCACATAAAGATATTAATAAGGCCTATTATGCTAAAAATTTGTTATCCCTTCAGGTCAAGAATTTATAAATTTCTAAAGCTAACATTTGTGCCCTATTCATTGACCTAGCCACCAATGCCCCCTTTCCCATAATGGCCAAACATTTTCCTATCCGTCATTATGTACATAAATTAATCATGGATAATTTTTGGGATCAATGGTGGATGGTATTTGACTATCCATCATGTAACAACCATGATTTCCATTTATATTTTTTGAGGAAACTCTATTATGAGTTTGTCTTCAACAAGATTCCTAATTATTTTGATTTTAGTGAGTTGTAGGGCCAAGGAAAAGGCTCTTTATAGGATCAACTAGGTGCACATTATGAGCCAAATTAGCCTAAATAGATTCATATCCAAAATCCTATTGAGCCTAATATCCCCTCCACAATTTATCAAGTCATGGATATAGACACTCTCCATGCTCTTAGCTCACTTACTGATACACTCATTCATCATATGAGTAGGATTTCACATAGTAATGTCATAGATATGCCATAGGCTACTTGACCCTAACCCTGCCCTTGTAGTTCATGTGGATTTATTTTCATGGTACCTTCTAATGATGATGACATTAGTGGTTTAGATAGCTTTGATCATATTCTTATGATTGATGAGTTTTTGGCACACACATTTGGCATGCAATTATCAGTCACCACATAAATGTGGGTATATTTTATATAAATGTCATGTTAAATTTAAGTTATATTTGAAAATTTAATTTATAATCTAAAAATTAATTTACATAAAAATATAATATAATATATATGTAATCTTTTTTGTCGTAGGATGTGATGGTTCCTTCATGATCACAATCAGTATTTATTACATTTATCGTAGCGATTGTTCACACATTTGGATCCAGATGCTAGGCCATCCATGAATACATCTACCTCTATTATTATGACACCATTTACATATATAGAGATAAAAAATGTTTACATATATGTTTTTCTCTTTGCATTTTTTATGACTATAGTTGTTTACATATACATGTTGATGAGTGATGTGGGATATGATTTCTCTACTTTTATGTCTCTTGCTTATACTTTTGGGTAAATTCATGTTAGTCTAGGTATAATTCCTTAGTGGACCTCATCTTAGCATTCTCCTCCTATCCTATTGGTTCCTCTCTTACAAGTGTATGCTCACCCTTGTTTCCCCCTAAACTTCATCTCGTCACCCTCTATCCTATGCTTGTTTCTACATCTAAGTATCTACATATTATGGTGGTGATTTTACTTAATTTTTGCATCCTACCATAATTTTAACCTAGACATAGGATATTTTTATAAATTTACTCTTCCAATTATTACTCTCCCAATTTTACTCATGATGGTAGTAGAGTGCCTACCTGATTCACAAGTTAGCTTAAAATACCCTAATATAGTAGAGCTATCAAATATATCATTGTCAATGTGTCCACCACTCATAAAAATTCTCTCAATAGTTGAATACCTATCCAACTATAATCCCTAATGTCCCCCACTATCCCAATCGCTAACCCTCACTAGTAAGGGGTCATGTGCTCATACACCTAGCCCATGATGAGTATAAGGGTCACGTGCTTGTACACCTAGCCCATGATGAGTGTAAGGGTCATGTGTTCATACACCAAAGCATTATACCTAATTAACAACCTTACCTCTATCACAATACTCTATCAAGGCCATAACCCTACCTTTAGTTGACAAGCCTAGTATCTTAATCAAAACCTTAAACTATTTTACATGACACATCCTAGTTGGTGAGTCTAGGTCACTTTGAAATTAATCTACTCGATGGGATAATAATTATATAGAGATTATGATATATAATGTATAGTGTGGCCAAATAATTAGTCATTAATTTCTCTATAATCCTAGGAAGCCAATCATACTTCATCACTCGACTCCATCAAATGTAGGCCCACCTTTTTAAAACACAATTTTAAATATCCCTAAATACTCAAAGTTAATCTTGAAAATTCATCCAAAAGGAATTAGTTAGGAGGGTCCAGACCTAAGTCAAACCCCCATTTTTAGATAAGTATTAAATCAACAACCAATATAGTCCAACATATAATATATCATAAATTGAAGATCTTGACCCAAGTATATTTATACTTATCAATTTGAAAAAAAAGAAACTAGTATATTATATAATCCCTTTCACAATTTTAATCCTCTAATTTTGGTTTTGGTATAAGGATACTACTCTAACACTTCAATAGATGGCTTATAATTTCAAATCTAAGTGTATTTTCATGTGTATTCTTGTCTTATTTCCTATAATGTGTCATTACATTCATGTACTTATATAGATAGATATTTTATATGTACAAGTGCTTCTATTGATTGTTTTGGTTTCCATATATAAGATTTGATGTAATTTATATAAAACTAAGTGATTGACCTTGTTTACATGAATAATTGATGGCTGGTACTAACACTACTCCCTCTCTATGAGCTGAGACAGACATAGGAATTACCACTATAATGTCATCTACATAGGCACTAATAGATGTATATATTGGTTCTTGTAATTTTAAATTGTAAAAATAGACTTATTTTAATAATTTTAGTATATGTGTACTTGGGGAAAATATAACTTATGTTTATGTATTGTGTATGTAGGGTTTTCCTATGACAGCTGATAGTCCCAATTAGATGGTTATTGGGGCAACTTATCATGTTGTTATGATATTTGAGATGCCTATTTAGATAGATGAGCCTACCATTGACTTGATTGAGTGAAAAAATAGATTGAGTAGGATCATGAGCTTATAGTAAGTGCACATGTTTAAATGATTTTTTATTATAGTTTAAAATTAATTTCTTAATAATTGTTTGAACACGTATTTTATGTTAATTTCATAATGATTACTGTATTTAAATAGGTTCAACTGCAAGCTAGTTATGAGCGTAGGACCCATAGTCAGACCTTGGAGTAATCCAAGGCATTAGAGGGGTCTCCATCTACTATTAGGGCATCCTAGGGAGAGTTTTATTTGAGGAAGGCAAAAAGAGGGAGGCTATTTGATGAATTATATGTCTTACACATATGAGATGTACTTTTTTGTATGCCTATATGGTAATTGATGCATTTTTGGCATTATATATACATGTGTGACATTTAACCAATATTAGATACTATGTTTGTAGATGTAATTTTTTGTATGGCTATCATGGCTCAATCTATGTATTATTGACATTAGACATGTATGTGCCTATATTATATGCCTATCATGGCTTGATCTATATAATTTATATTTATCTTTTATTTCATTGTGTGTTATTAAATAGTGTTATTTTGATCTTCCAAATTATTATCTATATTGGATCTTGTATTTAATGTTATACGTATGCACAAATGAGGATTAAAAATTTATTCTTTTTAATGATATAAATCTTGGATCAAGTACATATTTTTTTAATTTTAATGTTTTAAATTTCATTATGTAGTAAAAATGACTAATGACACTCTTATCACTTAGGCTTAATGGTCTTCTTCTCTTTGTACCTACTTCTTATACGTGCTTTTGATGTAGAGCTTTCTCAACAACTTGCAAGGTCTTTTTATCTAATATTGTGTATTCACTTATCCACTACCTCAAGACTACTTATCCTAATCATACAACATAATTCTAACTTTTGAACCCCTCTATTTTATATTTTATCAGGTTTCTCTCTTTAGCCTTTGTCTTGGCTTGTAGGCCTATTTTAGGTAAAAACTCATATTCTATTCCATACACATACTATTAAAGGAAAAATAATTATTTTTCTTATAACCCTTTTCCATTCCATTACTTCACACAAAATCTTGGGTTATGTTCCTTTGCAAAATCTTATACCTTTAAGCTTACTTGGCATTCTGATTAGCCCTCAAAATACACAAAGCTCCAAGGTTTAACCATTATGGAGATAATTTGACCAAAATAAAACTATATTTGACCACCCTTTTGTCCAATCCTTCTTTTTAATCAATTTTGGTCCTCAACTCTTCACCCAAGTTCAACTTTCTTCTTTAGCCTCTTTCTCACTAGGTCTACAGGATAATACAGTATGGAATATAGAAGGTACAAGTATTAAATCACTTTATTCACTTAATAGACCATAATACACACTAGATTACAAATTTTCATGAATTTTTAAGGGTTGATTCTCTTCTTATGGTCAAAACTCTAAAATTTAGGGTTTATAGCAACTATATAGGTTGAGACTAAAAATAATTGCATATAATGTCCAACCAAAACTTTCAAGATGATCTAATGCCTGGATTAGGTCTGTTTAACATTCTTACAATTTTTTCCTTCAATGAGAAATTTCTCACAACCCCCAGGGCATTGACAAACAATAATCTTAGTCATTCAACACTATATTTTATATGTTAGAAACAGGGTTATGTAGGGTCTCTAGGTTTTTCAACATCAAAGGACTCTATAACCAACAATAATTTTATCACCACCTTATATAATTGAGAAGGAAATATTAACTACTCATACTCTTCACCATCTATCTCAAATGGAATGAGAGGTTATAAAATCAAAATTGATTGTTAAACCAAAATGGGGTATAGACAAGGTTTCTTTATTCTAGAGGTCAATAGGTTGATAGGTCAATTAATAAAAGCCACCAAATAATTCAATTAATCAATGCCACCTAGTATCTTAATAGGTCAATAGGTTAAAGTTTTCAAAGTTGTAAAAATTATCAAAGTTGTCAAAATTGCCAAAGTTGTCAAAATTGTCAAAGTTTTCAAAATTATCAAAGTTTTCAAAGTCATCAAAATTTTCAAAGTTGTCAAACTTTTCAAACTTTTCAATAAGTAAATAGATCAATTACTCATTAAGTTTCGAGGTCTCTAGTTTAATTTTTCAAAGTTGTCAAAATTTTCAAAGTTGTTAAAGTTGTCAAAACTATCAAAGTTGTCAATAGTTCAATAGGTCAATAGATCAATTCCTCATTAAGTTTCTAGGTCTCTAGTTTAATTTGTCAAAGTTATAAGAGGTCAATTTGTGATGATAGAACTCTAGATACGATGCTTCTTAGGTGAAAAATGACACTACCAACACATCTAGGGAGTGGATAATGCATATGACCAAGTTCTCAGCCTTCTATAAAACTTTATTGACAAACCCACCACCCATTTCAACCTCAAGAACACCCTTCCCAATACAAGAAAAATGTAATTTTTTAGCCTGAGTTCAAACATGCATAGAATGAAAATTTTAAGTCATTTATATGAACCTTCAGATCCCTCATGTACCATCATAAGCCCTATAATATCACCCCAAAGCACTTGGGTGTAATATTAGAGATCAATCCATTAGTCAAGTTACAGTGACAGGTCTAAAAATGCAAGTTTTTATCAATGAACAAACAACTTCACGAGATCCAACTATAATTTATACCTATGGGACCTCCACCTATGAATATATCAATTTTATCATGTCTAGATAGACAAATTACATGTTATTGTGCCACCACAACATTTGAATCCACCTAGAAGTACATTTTCACTACCATTTTGGAGAGCAAAAATACTTACAACAAATATTGTTAGATTTCAAGTTATGGTTGAGAAACTATAGTTTTTATGATTCATGGGTGAAAAATAACACAAATAACACATTCAAGGGGGTAGATAACATCTAGGACCAGGTTTTTGGCCTCTCATTAGGCTTGGTCGATAAACCCACCACCTATTTTGGCCTCAAAAACACTCTTCCTAATACAAGAAAAATACAATTTTTAGAGTAAGTTCAAACATTCATAGATAAAAAATTGTAAGTCATTTCTATGAAAAATCAAATCCCTCAAATACCATCTTAATCCCTCTAATCACACCCTAGATCACTTAGGTGTAATTTTAGAGATCAATCCATTAGACAAGTTGTAGTGATGGGTCAAAAAATGCAAGTTTTTATCAGTGAACAAGTAATTTCTCAAACTCCAATTGGCATTTATACTTTTAGAACATCCACCTATGAATATATCACTTTTATCACATCTAAATAGATAAATCACATGTTATTGTGCTTCCACAATTTTGAATCCACCTGAAAGTGCATTTTCACTACCATTTTGGAGAGTGAAAACACTAACAATAAATGTTGTCAAAGTTCAAGTTATGGTTGCAAAACTCTAGTTCTGATGCTTTGTGGGTGAAAATTGATACCACCAACATGTCTAAGAGGGTAGATAATGTCTAAGACTAGTTTCTTTGCCTCCCATCAGGCCCAATTGATAAACCCACCACCCATTTTGGCCTCAAGAATACCCTTCCCAATACAAGAAAAATGTAATTTTTTAGCCTAAGTTAAAACATGCATATAATGAAAATGTACGTCATTTTGATAAACTATAAAATCCTTCACATACCACCTTAAGCCATTTAATTTCACCTTGGAGAACCTGGGTGTAAGTTTAAATATCAATTGGTTAGATAAGTTGCAATGGTAGGTCCAAAAATGCATGTTTTTGTCAATGAACAAGCAACTTCTCAATCTCCAACTGGCATTTCTACCTCTGGGACCTCCACCTATAAATATATAATTTTTATCACACTCACACACACACACACACACACACACACACACACACACACACACACACACACACACACACACACACACACACACACAAATAACATGTTAATGTGTTACCACAATGTTTGAATCTACCCAGAAGTGAATTTTCACTACCATTTTAGAGAGCAAAAACACTAACAATAAGGGCCCCATGTACCTTTGTGTATCTTAGAGATGCCCCTAGACACCTTTGTGTATACCTAGTATAGGACCTATTAGTTGTAATAGGCACTATATTACCAGAGTCAATATCAGTTCCCAAGTAACCATTAATTGAATATGGGGTTGAGAGGGTTAATTATATTATATAATGTGTCACTGGCATACAACCTCACCTATGATTCCATTAGATGGTGTAGACATCAGGTTATACACCCTTTTGCTTGAGTAAAATCAAGGCTTATGATTGGGCATGTTTGTGTGTGTTATGCTAAGGCCCATAATTTTTGTAAATTGAGTCAGCCTATCCCTTTTATTATCAAAAACATCTAGTCAAAACTTAGGAATATCCCATCTTATGATTAATCTAAATTTTTTCTTCTCCATATCATCATCCACACTTTTTGGGTATTAAACTTTTGTCTTGGATCCAAACTCTAGTAGTCACTTATCATTCTCTATCCTAGTCATCACTTCATTCAACCTATGCTTAATCAAACTTTGTCAAATACTATAATTATTTTAGGTTTTATATCACCCATCATCTTATCATCTTGTTTATTCATACCTATCACCCATTCAATCATCATCTTGATAGTGTGAAAGGGCATCCAATCATTTCATCCTCTTTGTCTCCTCACTAGATTAAACCCTTATAAGTTTTCTACTTTGGTAATATTTGGTCACTCTAGTCTTCATATCCTAAAATTCAAATCTAAATCACATCTAATCACCTTTCTTGACAAATTTTATTCTTGGGTTTAAGACAAAATTAGTATCCAAAGCCACCTTCTATCTCATCATCTTATATCAAAGCCACACGTAGTCACTATTCTCACATCACCCTCACCATCCACCATTCCTATTAGAACCTATGCCCAAATCATAAGAATGGGAAAATTATCTAATCAATAAAATGACATCATTAGGAATCTAGTTGAATGAAACCAGGATAATGATGACACATATAATAACATGCATACCCCTAGAGAGGAAGACTGGTTTACAAATGACTTCTTCCATAGTGATGAGGTTAGGGAATAGTTTTACTAATACATCTATGATAACCATGATAAAAATCTCACCCAATTCATTGTAATGGGGGGAAAACTCCCCCTACCTTTGATTCAAGCCTCTTTCAACATCTCATCCACCCATCCACTAGACCTAATACTCCACCTCATCAAAATAATATCAACCAAGAATAACAAGAAGACAATACTATAGATCACAAGAAATAAATTGAAGAAGAACAATAACCCCCATAAAATAATCATGTTGAGGCTTATAGGATAAGGTCCAACTTAGAGTATCATTTATACAAATTAACTCAGCAAATTAATTCCCTTACCTCCCAATTTCATGCTCAAAACCAAAGACCCACTTCACCAAGACCTAATGATAGAAATACCAATCCCATTTCATCAAGACTTATAACAAGCCTATCACAAGCCTCCAATCCACTAAAGGACCCCTCATTAGCTCAAGTGTGGAGGATGATGAAAGATATTTTTCAAAAAATTGATCTTCATACCCAAGAAATGAGATATAAATATGAATAATTTTGTACATCTTCCTTGGATATGAGTATCTTGCAAGTGCCTTTTCTAGCACACTTCAAGATCCTAAAATTTGAAAAATATAATGGGAAAGGGGATCCACATGACCATTTATAGGTATTATATGTGGCATGCCATGAGGTTGCCTATTATTATGATTACCTTCTCATAGTCTTTCCTAAAAGTCTTATAGGACCTGCACTAGAATGGTTTATGCATATACCTAAAGGGTCCATATCTAGTTTTGGAGAGATAAAAGATAAGTTTGTGAGACACTTCTCTTTTAAAATTGAGCACAACATATATATATATATATTATATATATATATATATATATATATATATAATACTAAGAAAAAAATGAGGAGAACTTATCATCATTACTAAAAAAATGGAGAAGACTCGCTAGTCAATTCTGTTACATGGTTCTTGAAAAGGAGTTATCCAAAATATTTATTGACAATCTCAATGCTGAATTAAAATACCAATTAAACCTATAGTGTAATAAGTCTTTCAATGAAATCATAGAAAAGGGGATTCAAATTTAAAAAGTACTCATTGATAAAGGGATAATTAAATTATACACTCAAAATGAACAAGGTCAAAACAAGGATAATACTTTTTTAAGTAAGCCTAAGGTCTTTAACAAGAATAAAAATATCATAGAGGATGGTGTAATAGATTCTAAACATGTACATATAGTGTAGAAAGCTTCCCCTACCACTAAAAACAAAATTTATCCACTATAAGGGTACCAACATGAAAACCAAAGCCTTGAATGGGAAAACATCCTCTAACTAATCTTGGTGTACAACATAGAAATGGTCCTACAATAATTAACCACTAGTAATATGATTACTCTCCTTAAAATTTGACCATTAGATGATAGCAATCCATGACTATATTTGTATTGAGAAGATGAATTTTTCCAATAACATAGAGTCAATGGACATGATATTGAGAAATGCATATAGTTAAATCACTACATCCAAGATTTAATTTATAAAGTAGATATATAAGTAGAATGGGAGAGTCTAACTAGTCAAACCAAGAATTAGTAACTAGTTATATACTAGGACCCTTTATCTAAGCATGATTAGAGGCTAGAGAAACCACTCAAGGATCAGGGTCAAGCCTCCACTTCTAATAGAACCAACTATCACTCCATCCCATACCATTACATTAATACCATTAAAATCCAAGGCCCTTAAGAGCCTACACATCTACCATCCATCATCCTTAAAATTAACAAGGTAATATCTAACTGTGTAGTTACTACATAGCATGGAAATATTATAGTTCATATAGCACCTCCAAAATATCCATCCACATCCACATCTCAAAAGTTCAATATCTCTAAAAAATTCTTGAGTCGTTTCAAAAAAACCTATGATATCATCCAACATCTTGAGAAGACTCCACCCTAAATCTCTCTCATGGATCATATTAAGACATTATCTATGCATAGAGATATCTTGAATAAAGTTTTAAATGAATTAAAATTCCCCAGGGATATTAACAACCAATTTCAAGCTCTGGTAGGACATTTATCTCCTTCACAATAGATTAATTTTAGTGCATAAGATAAGCCACCTATAGGCCCTCATCAAAACTATCCACTATTCATTGAAATTTCCATTTCCAATCATAAGAGCCCACAGGTACTCATAAATAAAGTGTTAGCCTTGAATTTGTGAAATATTCATTTTGTCAAGAAATTGGGGTTCTCTGAGTCTTCATTAGGTCCTACTTTGATAATGATTAAATCATATGATGATAATGAGAGATCATCTACAATAAATATTTATCTTCCTATAATTATGGGACCCATAGTCCACCAAACCCTAATTCATGTAGTGGATGTTGATCTCCCATATGATTTACTTTTGGGATGTTGATGGATTCATAAAATGAGAGCAGTTCCCTCTACCCTCCATGAATGTTTGAAATTCCCACATTATGGAATGGAGGTTACCATCCCATGGGAAATAGAACACTTTCATTACTATCAAATAGAATAATATAATCCTACTTGTTATTACCCCATCCCTCATAGTTCCTCTTATAATCCTAAAGATGTAAAATATATCCACCTTGATGACTTATCACTTACTTTATATGAATCTCCAGACATCACTCATCTTAAAATCACTTCCAAGGGCTATGAGGAGTATGAATACAAAACTCTTTATGTTAGAAACCTACCACTTTCCCCACATAATTATGGGTCCCCTATTATGAGGCAAGATAAACCCATTATTTATCAATTTGGATCCATGACCTTCACCAGTGTAGGTATGTTATCAGATGAATAATATTATGAACCTAATGATTTATTGTTTATTTCTAAAGAAGAGGCCCTAGAATTTTATAAAAAAAGGTACCCCTAGCTTCAAAAAATGCTTTAGAATATGAACTATAAGGTAAAATGACTAACAAGAGTCTAACAAGGCAGGCTTAAACCTATAGGGGTTCAAAAATAGATAAAACATCTTATCTTAGGGTACAAACCTTTGGGCATTGACCTAAGCACTATCATTATGGACACTCCATCAATTATTAAAGAGTCTAATTTTGATGAAGAAGTTAAAATAGGTTCCATATATAGTATTTACAAAGAATTGGTTATCACTAACCTCTTCCCTGATACTACTATCTCCACAATCAACATCTCCCTCTATTATCCCACACTTGTAGGTTAGGATCAGAATAATGAGCCATCTTTTGATATATTCTAAAATGATGAGGCCATTATTGAATATGTAGGAGCTAGATATTTTATGCCATCAAGAGACTAAAAGAAAGGGTTCTCTATCAGTTTAAATGAATATGCATATTTTGGAGAGCAACAAGTGTCACTAAATCAAATCAAAGAAGAAGAATATGAAGATAACAACCCCTCTCCAAATATGGAAGAAATCTAGTCCACTCTTGATGAACCAAAGTCTTATTTGAAATTAGATACAAAGCTCCCAAAAAAAATTCTTCAAGAGAAGAATTACCATTACCCCCAACATATCTTCAAGATCAATCACCTTCTCTTGTTAAGGAGGTTATAGAAGTAAATCTTGGAATAAATAAAAGTCCTAAAATAGTCAAACTAGGGGCAATTATTACATCTAAATATTAAAAAGTCCTCATTAATCTTCTCAAATAATATATAGATGTATTCACATGGAGTTATTCTGACATGCCTGGGCTAGATCCAACCTTGGTAGTGCATCATTTAGTGGTTCATCCTAATTCAAAATTGGTTAAGCAAAAAATCCACAAAATGCATCCTAAGGTAGCTCTATTGGTAAAAAAATAATTGCATAAATTCATAGAATCTAGGTTTAATCAACCAATTGACTATTTTGAATGAATATCTAGCATTGTCCCCATGGTAAATCATAGGGATGAATCATAATTTTTACCAACTTCTAGGACATAAAGAAGGCATGTCCCAAAGATGAATTTCCCTTAATATTGACATGATCATGGACTCTACTATAGGTTATGAGATACTTTCCCTCATGGATGATTTTTTGGCTATAATCAAATTAAACTTACTCTTGAGGATCAACACAAGGTTGCATTTGTCACTCCATGGGGGACCTTTTATTACCAAGTGATGCATTTTGGTATAAAAAATGTGGGAGCCACTTACCAAAGGGATATGATAGTAATATTCCATGATATGATGCATGAAATTATCAAATATTATGTGGATGATATACTAGGAAATTCTAAGCTCTAATTAGAGCGTCTTATAGTCCTAAAAATAATTTTTGAGAGGCTCACAAAATACAAGGTTAGAATAAACCCTAAGAAATGTGTATTTGGAGTCACCTTGGGTAAAATTTTTGGGTTCATAGTCTCTAGAAGAGGCATTGAAGTAGATCCCACCAAGCTAAAAGTTACTATATAAATGCCTCCTCCTAAGAACCTAAATTAGTTAAGGAACCTTCAAGGGAAACTATAGGATATTCATTAGTTTATCTCACAATTGGTAGATAAATGTCATCCCTTCACCCATCTATTAAATAAGGCATCCCACTTCAATTTTAACTTAGAATATCAAAATACATTTGACAATCTAAAACAATATTTTGTGAAGCCTCCAGTTTTATCACCACCTATCTTAGGAAGGCCATTATTATTATTTATCTCTGCTACACCTTGTGTTATAGGGGCCTTACTAGTTCAACATAATGATGAAGGTAAAGAAAGATAAATTTATTATCTAAGTAGAACCTTAATATCATATAATCTCAACTACACCCCTATTAAAAAATCTTGTTTGGTCATAGTCTTTACCTCACAAAAACTCAAGAACTATATGTTGAATAACCAATTCAAGCTCATAGCTAAGGTTGATACCCTCAAGTACATTCTATCTAAATCAGCTTTAACTAGTAGAATCACCAAATGGATCATGTTACTAAGTAAATTTTATATAGAATATGTAAATCAAAATCTCATTAAAGGACAACCCATTATGGATCAACTTGTAGTAGCACATATTGCAGACACTAAACCTCTAGTCATGACCTTCCTAGATGAGTCTATCCTAATTACTGAAGAGTCAAATGGTTGGAAGTTATATTTTGATGGATATTTCACAATGCATGAGTTAGGAGTAGGAATATTTTTAGTAACCCCACAATATGACCTAATCCTTAAATCATTTTGAATCAATTTCCCATGCAAAAATAATATCACTGAATATGAGACCTTAATTTCTAGACTCCAACTTGCCATCAGGTGGAATATCTAGCACCTATAAGTCCTTGGTGATTATTATCTAATTATAAAATATGTTAATGAAGAGTTATAGATAAAATATGAAAAATTACTTCCATATAAACAACTAGTGGACTAATTAAATTAAAAACAAAATAGTCAATAATATTTGAGCAAGTTTTTAGGGAAAGTAATAAAGTTGTTGACTCAATGTCCACTATTGGTTCTTTGATATATCTTATAGAATTGTAATTGAAGGTAAATTTATAATTTAAAAACTATTATTATTATCTCATCAATCAATATCTCATTATCAAATTTGTGTTATACTTAATCCCAGTCTACCCTAGTACCATGACATTTACACTTACCTCCACAATAACATTCTACCATTAGACCTCAATCACCACGAACGTAAAGCCTTCATTCATTTCACATATTTGTTTACCATCATTGGTATCATGCTCTATAAATGAGGATATGATGGGACCTTGTTGACATACCTAACATCAGAGGAGGCTACCCTTATAATAAATGAGGTCCATGATGGTATATGTGGCATTCATGTCAATGGGATGGCCCTAGCTAAGAAGTTACTCTAGATTGGATATTATTGGCCCACAATGGATCATAATTCCTAAAAATATCTGCATAAATATGTATCTTATCATAATCATGGTAATCTCATTCATGCCCCTACATAAGATCTATAGAATATAATGAGCTCATGGCCATTTTCTATATGGGGACTAGACTTGATTGGAAAGATTAATCCTACATCATGTGGTGGACATAAGTTTATAATTATATATAGAGTATTTTACCAAATGGGTTAAAGTAATTACATTAATATATATCATAGGTCTACAAATATCAAAATTCATTCTAAATCATATTATTTGCCACTTTGGAATCTCAGCCAAAATCATATCAGATAATGGAAAATATTTCAAAAATCAAGAAATCAAAGAGTTTTGTAATCATTATCACATTTATTAGCATTTATCTACACCCTAATATCCCTAGGGTAATGGACAAATAGAAGTAACCAATAAAATACTTCTCAATATTCTTAATAAAATTGTCAATGATGTTGGTAGAAATTGGTATTTACAATTATATCTCACCCTTTGGTCTTAAATAACTAGTGTCAGAACACCTATTGGGGCCACTCTATATTATATAGTATATGGCATGAAAAAAATCTTTCCTATTTAATTTGATCTCCCCTCCTTATAAATATCTTTTTAGGGCATGATTACTAATCATGATTGCATATAAGAAAGGCTACAAGAGCTCGAGTTATTAAATGAAAAATGTCAAAATGCCTTGAATCACCTTAGGGCAACTCAAAATAAGCTTAAGTGCCAATATCAAAAGAAGATCTAGTCTATATAATTAGAATTTTGTGACCTAATCCTAAAATAAAATCATAAAACCACTAATTTGGAGCAAGAAAAGAAAGGAAAATTCTAAGTAAATTGGTTTGGGCCCTATGTTATTATTGCAAATTTTGGATCAAGAGCCTATAAATTGACCATGTTTGATGGTGATGAGCTTTATGAGCCCATAAATATTATGCATCTAAAGTATTTTTATACTTAAAGGCTCCAAATAACCTCCATTTATAAGTCCCCACTCTTGGGGGCACATTCATCCATTACCAATCTACTCTCATATTTCCTTTCCATTCCATCATTTCCATATAACCTTGATCCTAATAGTGGATATATAATATATGCTTGGGAAAAATTAGGAGATATGAGTTTAAAATATGGGTAAAATAATTACTAAAAGTGTGAAAAGGATATCTATTATGGAGTCATCTAGAACATCTAGTCCACTTTTAGACATCTACTCATTCGATTATGACATCTTAATACATATCCCAATCACATCCTTGTTAATGACTCTTCTTCCTATCAACCTCAATCACACCCACCTTTGTTTATACCCACTTATCCCCTATGTATAAATTTGCATCTTACCCACTAACCTCATCACTAAAGAAAGGTCATATAAAATTCTTACTCTAGGATATATAATATGTTTTGTAAACGAACCCTGATCATTCACTTTATATCCTACACTTGTCATTATAACTAGTCTTTGATCCATATCTCACTTACCAAAACAATGTTTGGGCACAATATACCCCTATAAATATTTAACTATATCCCTAAATTTAGTTCCCTTAGGTCATGTTGTATATATTACATTTAACAACCTTTATATTAAGTATTTTTAGGAATTTTATCATATTGTAAATAATACTATTATATCACTTTATTTATAATCTTTAATTGTCTAAAATCATTTGAATAATTTTATTAAGATATTTTTATAGGAGTCAATATGTATATATTTATCCTCCATTTTATCTCATTATGTCAAAAATTTCATCATAATCCTGTTATGTATCTTCTTAAGTGATAGATTTTATACATGTGTATGTGTGTTATTTTATCACAAGTCAATGCATATATACATATGTAAATAGTGTCAATAGTTTATTGATACTCATTGGGTCATGTAAATATTTTTATCTTTTAAATATTTGTAAAGAATCTTGTTTTGTTGTCTTGATTGTCTTTTTAAGTATTAAATTTTATCCTTTAACAAAAGGGAATGAGGATGGCCTTAAGTGACTACCCAACATATAAATTGGAAATGTCATTAAATGTAGTTCCCACTCAAATTCCACATATGCACTTTAAATAAAATGTGACCATGACTATCCTCATGTCATGAGTACACTTCTACTCACATGTGAAAAAAAAATTGGATTACCTACATCTTTAATGGCTTAAATTACCCACCCATTCTATCCCCCCAATCATTCCACTATCCTTCTTAATAATCCTAGCCTACTACCCAACACCCCACCCACTTCCTTGGTGCAAGAGGATTTTACCCAAAATTAATTTATGAGATATTATTAAATCAATGGATTATTTATGAGAACATATTATTAATCATTACATGTCATTAAACCATCATATTATAAACATAAACAATAAACATCATCTATATCTATACCATAACACATTAATCATCTCTACGATCTAGTCAATAATTTAAACCTATGCATCATCATCATCTCATCCATAACTACTCATCTTCACATAAAAATATAAATAATAATGTTCAATCACATAATCTAAATCCATAACCAAAAACATCCATGATCCATATATCTATAACCAATAATCACATATAAATAAACACAATCCATACATCATCATACACAACATAATCACAATCACATATATACTGTCCATAATGTCCATAAGAGTCCATGTCAAAATATATAACTACACAAGTGGACCCCATGGACATAAATTTTATAAAATAAATACATGTCCATAATATAAAACCTATCTCACAAATATAAATCCATAATCATTATTGTCTAGGTGGTCTCCTATCAAGGTAATGCATGGATTAAGAGGAACTAGATTTGAAAGTTAGTGTATACTAGTCTAATGGCACTACTCCTTCATACAAATCTATGTAATATTGAACCTCTTGTTTCAACTAACCTATCAATCTCATCACCATCCCCATACCTCATTATTTTAGTAAAATATCATCCTCCTCTTTTGCCTTCTTGGGAACCTATAACTCTACCTCGCTCCCTCAGCCTTGACTAAAGTTGTCTAGTCTGACTTTGTATGAGGCTATTTATATGTCTCAACTCTGAATCTACCTTTTTAATGCATCTATTTGTCCATCCTGATTTTGTCTCTAACCCATCTAACCTTAAAAGTTTTCCACCTATCCCATCAAGCTTATAACTTGTCCAACTACCCCTACCATCTAGTTATCCCTCTGAATGATTTCTCTTTATAACTCTACAACTATCATATCTTGCTTAGGTGAGATACCTATCACTTATTTATCTTGGGCATATACCTCTCTCCTTAGCCTACCAAATAGTTCCTAATCATCATCACTCAAATGTGGCATTGATGATCCTATATCATCTACACTTACTCCCCTCCCTACCTGATCCCCACCTCTAGCTTACTCTTCATCTCTGACCCCCTGATCTCCCCCATCAATATCTATAACATCTAGCCCTACCTATGTATATTGATGAACCTATGCCTAGGTATGTGTTATTTATGCTTTCCTCCTCCTTAATTGAGCCTACACCTATAATAATCTTTGTACATCCCACTCCTCACTCCTACTGGCTATCTAAGCAATCTATGAGATCATCTATGGGCCCACCAAGTTATATAGGTCATAGTCACTCCTAGATCTAGTATGGGATTTTAATAATCCCATATAAATGGTCAATGATCTCATAGTCTACTTTTTATAGTGTTATGTCTACTAAAGCCCCCCACCAAAACCTCTACCTATCATTGTGAGAAAATAGATGCTCCTCTCTGGGAACATCTTGTTATGTCCCAAACTATCACTGAACTTAATCAGAATTATATATCTCAATAATGTAATCATGATGACTATTTAAATAACACTCTATGAGAATAAAATGTGTAATATTTACATCCCCATCCCATCCCCACTGGACCTATCTATAAGGGATCCATGGGATCTAATCAAATCTAGAGTGTCAAATGTTTAACTATAAAATCACATATTGTCAGCATGGGATCTCTGCACTCCAAGAATAATGTACCATCTAAACATAAAGGATGGTTAGGATACTTATCTACATGAGTGCCTAATAGTCTCTTTATTGCAATTTACTCCCAACTCCATATCGGTAATAGTAGAGAGGGACCTAGGCTTATTGCTCCTCTATAGGCCCCTATATGAATCTCTCTATATAAATGGGCTAGTACCATGAGACCCCAAGAAAAAACTTAACAATATTGAACCATATCAAATACCATATCCCCCAATCCCAAGTGGAACCATTAACTATTCTTTTCTAATAAGAGTATATTGGTAACAAGAGACATAACCACTAGAGTCAACCTATTAATAGTCCCCTCTCTCAAGGCTCTATCAATATCTACCCTAAAATTATAAAATATAATCTAAATACCACCACATATTCTCTACATAATCACCCTAAGGGTATGTGATCACCAGTACATCCTATCACCTTTCATCAGTAGTCAAAAAATATGCAGTACATCCTTGAGCATCATTATCATCTCACCAGTCACAAACTAAAATGTGTTGGTCTCTAAATTCCATCTCTTAACTAGAGATATAATCAATGCCTTGTTTATCCACACCATGGGCATCATAGTGATGTAATATAGGCCCACCATCTCAAACACTCCATACTCTATAGGTGTCAAATAATGCATCTAATATAATACCATTGGATGATGTAATTTGGATCCCAACATGTCTAAATCCTCCTGCATCAATACACATCTTATCAAATCCACTATCCCTCAAAATTTATCACATCCTAACTATTCAAATCCATCAATTTTATCCTACCCTATATATCTTACCCATCCCATCTACCTATTCTAAACCCCCAACCTACTAATATTACACATGTCTTAATCTAATCACTGACTCAACTATTTCCTTTAATTAATGCCTCCTATCTAACTAAACCCTTCTTAACCAACCTTCTCACCCATCACATTACCTATTCCATCCCATCTATTTAGTACATATCCCCTATCTCATGTCTCTAACCTAGCTCCCTAACTTAACCACCTATTTAATCTTTCCCTTCTAACTAATCCATCATATCTACATAATTACCCTTCTCAACTAGATTTTCCTATTCCACCAAAGCTTACCCATCCCCATATAACTACTATCTACCTCTCAAATCACTCATCTAACCAACCTATCTCAATGGTTAGACCAAATACTAACCTTAACCTATTACTAACCTACTAAATTTTCCACCTAATTAAATTACACCTACATCTTCTCTCCCTATTCCCTTCCTAACACATTAACTAACCTTAATCCCTAATTACCTCAATATCACATATTATGACTTTACCCTAGCTGGTAGTCTTAACAACATTGTCATTCAGAACATGTGGTTTTGTAAAACTATAGGTCAAATTATGTAGTTTGCAAAACCACTTTCCCCCTTGTAGTATTACAATAATGATAATAATTTGACATGGTATTGAAAAACCATAGGTTACCCCTTGTAGTTTTTCAAAACCATAACTCACAGTTACAATACCATAATTTGTGGTGATAATACCATGATTGTGGGTAATACCCCTAGTGGTGGTATCACCACAACCTAATGTATGAAATAAATGACTATAATAAATGTGTAAATTAAAATATAAACTAGTTAGGGATGGATTACTCACCAATGGTTCTGAATCATCTACCCTCTGGTGCTCCTAGACTCTCTCTTTAGTGTGATGAGTGAGGAATGTGGTCCATCTCTTTGTCTCTAGAGCATAATTTCACTGTAGCTAAAAGTTAAAATTACCCTTTAACCCCCACCTTTTTCTTTTTTACCCACCAATTCACCCCTCTTTTACCCCTTTCATCCTATTAACACTCATTAACTATATTATCCAAACCCAATCCACTAATTTTAATCCACATAACCCTTTATACATCTTATTATTATATATTTAACTACATTATCATCCTCCCTAAGTTGTTTCAAAATCCATGGCATAGTCTCCTATTCCCCACTATTTATCTAAGCTCTTGAGTCATAACTACATTGGCATGATGTCTTTGCATACTATGTAGGTAGCACTTGGCCACTTTTTAGTGCCCTAGGATCACTCATCCACTAATTTCTCATCCTTTTCCCTATTTGTCACTCAAATTTATTTTATCATATTGTGCTATGAACCTTATATTAAAGTTACTTACATTCAATAGTCACTTGTAGAATATCATTTATAGGCGTCTAGTTATCCTTTACATGTGTCCTTGCTAGGGAGTTGTTTTCATCTCATGGCCTATCTCATATTTTCATTCCCTAGACAATGTCAACATCTCATAAATTTCAATCTTATCATCTTAATCAAACTTCCTCCCTCTTAGTCATTCATCATTGTCTAGGACTTATCCTTTGAGGATAAGTACCTTTATCCCATAAGCCATTCTCAATAGGGAATCTTAATCTTAGCTCAACTAATACTCAGGGCATCCCATCCCATAATTATCTTATTCTTATCCCACTGTAAAAATCTCTTTTTGAGTGGCCATCCATTTCATTTATCCCTACATATCCCCTCGAGGGGGAAATATGTCTACTAACATCATCTACTAACTCATCCAATATCTGCTAACTTATCCATAAAATGGTTTTTCTTTGAAATACCATTACCCCTTCCACTTCATCCACTTGAAATTCCCTTTCAAATAGGGTAAAATGTATGCACCAAAATCTTCTCACCTTAATTATTTTATTAATCCTACTAATTTATCTAAAAACCATAGTCCTAGCCAATTAATTAAAATCCTATTTCCCATATAATATTTCCCATAACCCATAAATATTTGTATACCCCTATGACTAATTAATCACCCCATTATCCTACTAAAAAGACTAATTAACTACTAATCCTATTGTATTAACTACCCACTAGCCCACTTACAAATTAAAAATCCATATTTGTTTAACTACCCCCTAGCCAACCTACCACCCTAGCCTCTCCTACATCCCTATGAACCTTAAACCTCATTTAATCCCCATTATCCCTTAAACTAACCAAGAAACATATATAACTATAGAATCCTCTCTATGATTCTAGAAATATCTAAAATAAAGGATTTTAAATAATTTAAAATTCCCATAAAACTCCCTCCACCATCCTATAAAAATCCATGCTTGGGCCATGGCCAATTTAATAATAAAATTGGGAAATCCATAATCTTTCATATTACTCTCATACCAACCATATTATAAGCATCCATACACTCTTCAAATCCATTCAACTATCCAACAAAGCCATTAGATCCATATTGAAGCTACCATCAAACAATCCACAACCAAATCATATTACATTAGAATCAGTTGGAAAATATTGGAGAGAAGCTACAAAGGATAAGGTGATGGTAATATTTCACTCTTAAGTTTTTGATTATTACTTTATTTCCCTCCTTGTAATGTTATTATGTTGTTGGGTTTAATTTATTATTATTATTACTATTATTATTATTATTATTATTATTATTATTATTATTATTATTATTATTATTATTATTATTATTATTATTATTATTATTATTAGTATTATTATTATTATTATATATATATATCAAAAATATAATCATACACCTGTATATCTTTGCTTGGATAGATACACCCAAGTAGTTTGGGTATGGATGTGCCATAGTAGGAAGTGTGATATGTCAAAACATGTCTTTAAAAATGATTTTATTTTGAATCCAACTATCAATGATGACATGTACAAGATGTAATTTGACCCAAAACTTTAGGTGGAAGAGACACTTATACTCCTTCAAAGTGTCTAGTGTCTTGGAATAATTGCTTAGATAATAACTATCGATATTAGTGTCTTCCATGGCTACATGACCTAATTTATATTATCTAATAAATAATTATTTTGTATGGTATTTAGAATCATTATGGGAATGTGAGTGATGGTTCCACTTTTCATCTAGTTTTTCCTTACATTTGTGTGAGTAAAAGGTGCATGATCCTTCTAGTAGTGTGTGTCCCTCTTAGATTGTTTTCCTTTATAATATGTGTTTTAATTTTTTGAAGGTGGTTGAGATTATGCATTGTGTGCAAGCTATATCTTATGCAAAGTGTTGTAAGAAGATGTGAGATTCTATTTCATATTCACCTTGGATTTTATATGTGTGGCATTGTAATAAGCTTTCCCCATAGATTCAAAATTAAAAAACTCCATATTTACATGAATATAAGGTGAAATTTCACTAATGTATATTATGACCTTATGTTACTTTTCCAAGTTATCATGTAGATGCATAGTGTAGTCATGAAATTCATTGTTGTATTATTTGACATACTACTCCTAGAATTGGTGAAAATATTATAAATTTATGAATTCATCCTCAAATTATATTATATGATATTACTCCTCCTTCAACACATTGGCAAAAGTATTCTAAGACTTTATTAGAATTTATTCTTGTGAGCATTGTATGTTGATAGTTTCTCATTAGTGAGACACTAGTGTGGACATATCCAACAATAGAAATGTGATATTATCAACATTATTTAACTCATTGACTAATAATTATGCCTCAAGTTGATTAACCCAACCATCCAATGTTACAGTGTTGATTTTTTACTTCAATCATAAGAATGTCAAGATTGAATTGCACTTAGAAGGAAGTCTATTTCTAAAAAAATTGGTGAGTGGTTACAAACAAGAGGATGAAAATTTTGAGTCAAGATAAAACATAAAATAATAAATTTAGCTAAATATTTTTGTGTGTTGTGCTTCTAGGTAATTCTCAATAAGATTTTGGACATTTATCATTACCTTAGGTTTCTTCTAGGCATCATCCATATTTTTCTTGATACGATGTTCTTTTGGGTAGGTTGAGACAAATATTATTATTAATCCCTATTTCTCATACCGTTTTCTCATGTTTAAAATCATAAGAAATGGCTATGCTTTGATACCAATGATTTGCATGGTAGTGTACAAGATTGGGTGTGTAGTGGGAAAATCCACACTTAGAGATAATGATGTATTTTATAATGTGTTTTAAATGTTAACTATACTAATCTACCCAAGCATATTGAAGATAATTAGAATGCTAATATACAAAAAGGCAACTTCTATTCAATATGTAGAATATCAAAAATTACAAATGTAAAAAATAAGTCAATAAAACTAAGAATACAATATCCTATATCAGAAGGGGAATGCTTCCTCATTGATTAAATATAATTTTATAAAAAAATAAATGGCAACATATGTATTTGATTATTAGATTAAAGGTCAACAAAATCATTTTTGTTGTGTGATTTTTAATCTCTATGCATGCATAGATGTGCATGTGCATATATTATAGGTCACTCTTAGGTAAATATATGCAAAATGTGGTTATAATGCATATATGTATATGGACTTATATAGGATGGAATTTACAACTCAAAATGGTTACTAGAGATATGGTTATGAAGTCACTTCACCTTCCCTAATTAAGTGACAATTATAATTTATGTGTGGTATGTTATAGATATTATTTGACATGGTACAAACATAAAGTGTGCCATTTGGTAGTGAATTTTTGTGAAATAAACATTGATGTGTAATGGTTCTCTAAGAAATTTGATAACATGTGGTCTATTAAGAAATAATGTGCAAGCATGCTAACATGTTCTATAGATGCAATATGATACGCAATAATTTGATACAAATGATACAAAGGGCTGCATAAAATCTCAAAATATAAGTATGATGTGTGGTATTATGTGGTCCTATATAAAATATGAGTATTACATGCAGAATTTAGATAAGGATATAGGAGATATAAGCATTGTGATATGAGGTGTGAAATAATGTAAAAGTTACAAGTGTTGTAGATTATTTCTACATAAGTAAAGAATCTATGAGAGTTATGAAGTAAGAGTGTATCATTCATGGGGTTATGAAAAAAATGTACCAAGGTATTGTGGCACTTTGATAATAATGTAAAGTGTTGTTCAAGTTATGATACAAGTAAGAGTTGTGTGGGGGCTTGTAAGGTGTTACACCATTATTTTCCATGACTGAAAGTGTGTATACTTTTTGTGATATGGTGCAAGGTTGGAGAGATCAATTATTTTAATAGGATAAGGTTTGTGTAGCTATGATTAGGTGCAAGGTAGGAGCAAGGTTGTGCATAAATAATTTTCCTTATTTTTATTTTTATTTTTATTTCACTAGTTAATACTTAGCTTGATTATTCTTTGGATACTGAACTCATCTGTATCCTTCTCATAATAAAAATAGATATTTATTTTATAAATATATACTAGGTGATAATTTTAGTGTTATTTACAAAATCATAACCAATATTCTCACCAAAATATTTGTTAAAGTTTGAAAATTAGACACTAGAATGGTTTTAGGTCCTACTGGACATGCCAACAAATATGGTTGATACTCAAAAATGTTTTATAACTATGTTCATCATTGAGCTCAACATATTGGGAAAATTTTTAGTGTGGGACTTGCCTATAAGGTGACCTCTAGGATTTAAAGGCCAAATCCTTATATTAATCTAACCTAGTGAAGGAAATAAAAGTTCTATAAAGTAAAATGGAGGATAAACAACATAAATAAAATGATAAAATGGAAAATGAGTGATCCACTAAGGAATTAAAGGCCAAAAAATATCTATAAACTTAAAAATTGACATAAAATAACCTATCTTACCTTTCTTAAATATCCAAAACACAAAATTTTATATACTACAAGAGGCAAACACTCAATATCACATGGAATTAAAGTAAAAAACAAATAATTAAGATAAAGGGAAGAAAATATCCACAATGTATTAGCTTAGATGTTTAGAAATAAATTATCTAGTTTCATAACATACTCCAAAGGTGTTAAGCGATCATGCAAAACTAAATAAAATTGATAAAGCTTAATATTTCATGATCAGAAGAAAGGTAAAGTGTAGCTACAATACAAATTTAGCTGATCCCTTGTTATAATTGAGTTTATTACATTTATAACATAATTTTTACTAAAGGATTAAAATTGGGTGGGAATGTCAAATATCATTACCTCTAATGCTTTGTAGGTGATATGTGTTGTGCATCTTACTCATCCACCTTTAAATAGATAGGTAGAGGTTTTAGGTAGCCATCAATTATTTAATATGCACGTAAGATAGATGCCAGTTAGACTTGAATGCTTTTCACCACCATTTAATTTTTAAAAATAAAAGGGAAAAATTTTGATCCACAAAATTTTAATTCACATTTTGGTTGACAGCACAAAAAATTCCTTGTGCTTAGTGATCTAGCTTAATAGTTGGTCAAAATAAATTAATGGTCACATTAAATATTGATATGGGAATATTTTTTGGGGGTTCATGGTGATGGTCATAGATTTCACTGCTTAGCTTTATTGACATGGTGGAACCCCTTTTTTATGATAAATATGTCACCTTATCATTAAGTCCACCATAAAAATTGTAGGCTTTAGAGGATGTATGACTTATCAAACTATACAAGTGGATCTATGTTCTTATAACGTGATAACTAATCATTAAAATTATGGCATTGATTTCCTTTATCACCTCACTATTTTAAATTCTTAGCCATTTCTCAATGATTAGGTAGTGGGCTCCACCTTTGTTTTGATTTTAATTTTGCCTTTGGAGGATCATTTCACTTCATTCAATCACCAAGATCAATGGTGTATATATTTTGGGATGAATTGGAATTGATAGAGTAATTGTTGTTATGAAATTTTTTGGGGGATTATACTATAATGGGTCCCTCCATTTCATCAAATACTTTTTAAAAGTGTTTAGCCTAATGTTTTTAATACCTCTTCACATTAAAAATTGGCTACGGAATTTATCCTTTAGCATAGTTTTTTACACTAAATTTACAATGGAGCATGGGGGATCCTTGCTCAAAAATATAAATAAAAACATTTTTTTCCCATTTTTCATAGAACATATCCCACCATGGATTCATTTATATGACCCTTATACTATGGTTACATGGGAGAAAGATGAGGTAATGCAATCTATAATCATTAAAAAGTAAGGGGAATTGGTGAGAATTAATAATAAGGAGATGGATCTACATCATATCACCATTATTAGAAAATCCACCATAGCCTTTCCACATTTATTGCTCCACATCTAATATGAAGTGTCCTCTAAGAGGAATCTCCAGCACTCCATCCTTTGAAAGTGTTTAGCTAGTAAACACTTCATCTACAAGGCTTAGAATAATAATTTTAAGAGTGTTGGGTGACCTTATCTAAGCCACAATCCATAACTTGATGAATAAATTTCAATAAGAGACACCTTTTGAGTGATTTAGTCTTGAGAAAAATCCACCAATTAAACCCATGAACACCATGAACTGTCATGGCCTTTCATTAGAGGGACTTTGAGATGCTTCTTACTAGTGGGTTTTAATTATGGAAACTTTTTTTTTCCTTTATATCCTTTTGACATGCCCCCTTCTTTCTTGGTATGTATTATGAAGCCTAGAAAGGGCCAACACCTTCTAGTTCAGGGCATGTGGTAGGGGATGGAAAAACTCAAGAACTCACCTTATGAATTATTCAATGGAGGAAACATTATTGATGTTTACCAATCATTTTTACTAGTATCCCCCATCTCATTTTAGTGGAAAGTGATTAATTTCCTTTTGCCTAACCATGGAATGAGATGGAATGTATCCTTTATTATTTGAGGGAAGATTCATTTTCCATTTTGATAACACTTAATTTATCTATAAGGATGATATTTCCTCCTTAAATATAAATTATGGATGGAGTTGGTCACCTTTATTCATTTTTTAGGCTATGGGTCAGTTACGTTACATAAAGGAAAGATCGATTGTAAAACATTTTTGAAAATTAGGTACACTACTTGGAGAAGGCAAATGTTACTTTTGTACTTAGTACTTGGTCATTTCATAACTTTAGATCATGAAAATTATATTTTACCTAGTCTTCTTAAGAATATTTTTGTTTTATAGTTTTCATTTTTTCCTTAAGTGGAATCTTATAAATAATCTTTAATATTGGCCTATTTGGTTTAAAAAGGCTAGATTAAGCCTCTGATTTCCTAGTTGATGTCAACCTAGTTTGGCATTAATTGATTGAGTGATTTATCATAAAATCAACATTGTTTTATTGGCATGATTTTGACATACTTATTTACTAAATTATCCCTTTAACATGTTTGTTGAAATAAAATTTCCCTAATTTCTTAAATTTTGGAATGATTGGTGACCTACGATATCCATTGTGAAATACCCAATGAGTCTTCTACATCTACAAAAATATGTGCCTAGTGATTCAATATCCTTTATTTGGATTTGATGTTATTAGATAGACCATATTTTATAGGATGTCCAAGGCTTCAAATAAGTCCATTTTTAGTAGTTCCCATTCTTCTTTAGTTGGTATCTCAATCTTCAGTAGGGTATTTTAGCATCTAGTTAGCTTGAAAGAATCATCATGAGATTGTATTTCTAGCCTATTCAAGGGATTTTTTATATGGGGAGAATATTTTGGATTATTAATTATTATACATTTACTAAAAATTCACTCATCATTATTTTTGTTCCCCGTGGTGTAATTGAAAACCACCTTTGGAAGTAGTCAATTATTTATATCACATGGTGAAGGAATCCCAACTACTCAAATTAATTAATTTGATTTCTCATTCCATTGATGGATAAGGATGGGGAACTTATTTGTATGTATCATTATTATAAAAAAAACTATTTTTTTTAATTATTAATATTACTAATTATGGTGTAATAGACCTATCTAAAATATTATTTTTCCTTAACACATAAACACCCCATTTTAAAATTTTAAAATAGGGACCCATTATTGTAAAACCTTTATTCAGGGAGATATGAGACTAAATATATATAACTAGGCTATCATGAATTTTTTATCTAGGGTTATTTCCAAAAAATCTAGCATTACACAAGTTCAAATTGTGAATATCCAAGATTAAACTAAAATCATAACTCATTTTGAACCTTGGGTTTTCATGACTTTTATTTTGATATGATGTTTTGATTTATGAGCTAATGGAACTAATATTTCCATGTTCTAGCATATATATTTTGGATCAAAATATTAACAACCAAAGACAATTAATTTTATCCTATTGGAACCACATTGTATATTATATGTGTTTGTGACATGCATCACTCTCACGTCATTCAAAACTTTGGATGATTGCAAAATTTATAAGTCTTAAGAGTTATGGATGTTTACAAGATTTATACATTGTTAAAATTTTAAGTCTTATAATCTCTCAAGATCTAAAAACTCAACACATGGTATATTCACATTAAAATATAAATATGGTAACTTCATTTATTTATTATAAATTTTAATAGTTTCATGTTCCCATGTTCAAATGATTATGAGCTCCTAGTTCTCTAGGTTTCTGATATTGTTCCATGTGTCTTGATCATGGTGACACATAGCCATGGAAAATTCTTCATTGAAAGGAAGACTATTAAAATGGTTTTGATATTTTAAGCCTCTATGGTTTTGAGTGATTGACACTTTTCACATATGTGGTAATCCACATCCATGAGAAGGTAAATCAGTTCTTTGGTTTATAATCCAATGGTTACAAGATATTGATTCTCTAGGATTTTGATATCATTCCATGTGTATTGATCATGGTGACCCATGACCACAAAAACTTCTTCACTAAAAGGAATACCAGTCTAATGTTATAAGCTTCTATACTTTTAGTGATATGAGATTATGCCATGTGGCTTGATCACATTAACTCATCGCTACATGACCTACCCAACATTGTGAATAAATTTAGAGGGTAAACTTAACAAAGACATGATAAGTGGAACTAAGGAAGTCATGTCCAAAAAATAAAGTGAAAGGATCAACACCATGATAAATAAATAATTCAATGAACGACTGAAAAATATCTCAAAATTTATGACTAGACATAAATATTTAATAAATGATTACCATTTGGAAAGTAAGGGTGCTTGCCAAAGTTGACTAGCATATTCAAATTAAAATAAAATTTTCATTATCTACATTAAAGGAAAATTAATACATTCAATACTCAAGCTTGTGAATGATATATAGAAAATCTATGATAATAATAATTTACTTTGACATTACTCTTTCAATTAAACAAGTGCATTCCCAAGCTTCCCTAGTGATAAGGGAGCCCTAATTTTCTTTAGCTAGTATGAGTCAAATAAAATATTCTAGGACATCAAATAAATTACAAAAACTAAATGATAATAATGGACTCTTCATCAAAATAGGGTAAGCCCTCAGTTCCATCCCCATACTCATTTACAAGATTGACAGAACATAAAAATATAGTATTTGATAAGAGGGCAATGAAATTCAAAACTCCACATTAATCAGTGCTTTAGGAATAGTTTGAATCTATCCTATCATATTCTATATAATATTAACTCTCTTCAAAGGCCAAGTAACACATATATTATTTGCTACCAATCAAAGATCAAGGTCTCCACCAAGTGGTAGTTAAACCTGAGGTAATACCATGTATTGACCTCTTGACATTTTTAGTTGTTAATAAAACCACTGTTAGGGATATTTTTCATGTAAATAAAGTCAAAACCACCTCTAATTACATTTTATTAAGGTCATTCAAAATATATCTTAGGGACCCCTATCCTGAGACTACCTACAATCAAGTCTCTACCAATGTTTGGCTTAAGCATAATGTTGTAGATGGAAATTTAAAGCAATGTCTTGAAAAGGGTCATAGGATAAATCCAAAGGGGTAAATATCATCCAATTCAATCAATAAATTAATCTTGGAATTGAAATAACAATTTCACTTTTAAATGATTTATATGGTTTTCTAAGTATTGCATATGTTCAGGTTGAATGGGTTCCATTATTAGATATACTCCTAACAACTAACAAATTGGTGGCATTGGGGAAGATTATAAGTGCAAAAATAAAGTCATAGATACTCTACCCTAATTATAGGCCTAATTAAATCAAATTTTACATGATTTCTTACTTATTAGACATGATAATGGCCAATGTTTATAATCCCTATGGTCAAGAATGATAACCCTTAGATGAATATGTGAGAAACAGGGTCGGAGAGGATTTTTATTTTATGTTCATTCATAGGTAAAAGAACTAAATAATAAGGATAATTAATGAGATATATCCTCATATATACCAAGAAATTTAAGGAACTCAATGCCTAGACTATCAAAAAACATAACATGGAACCTAAGAAAAATGGGAGATTACTGGTTATATCCATATGTAACTGTCATCTGAGTAGAAAGTACCAAGATTGTTCCTCTATTATTTCCACATCATGTTATCTACCACATTATGGAATAGTAAATAGCATATAAATTATTTAATAGTATTGATGAGGAGTCAATTTAGAGACATTTTGACTACTTCTTCAAGACTCATTTTAGCATTAGACAACATCAATATGTGACTAGGTCGCATTCAATTTGGGAAGGCTAGAACACAATATAACTTATAGTTTGTAAATTTTATAGAATGGGACCCCAAGAAGAAAATAAGGGGTATCTCAAAAATATATTGGACAAGAAGAAAGTGCATGTCTCTTATAATCATTATGCACATGATCATGATCAAATTTTCTTAAATGCCTCATATGATTCAGAAGCATGGATAAAGATGAAAGACAAGTCAATGTCTATGATAATTTCTCAAGATCTAAAATACAACCTCGAGTAAATATAATAAGAGGCCCAAAAATTTTGGGGTCAGTAATGGCCTCCATATCCACCACAAGTCTCTTAGCCACCAAATCAACCTCCTTCCCCTTTAGCAGAACCTATAAAAGAGTAACCAGATTAATCTGGTATTTAGAATGAACCAAATCCTAATCTTAGGAAGGAGATTTTGATATTAATTCTTAGTCCTCAATTCCCTTTTACTTCAATAGCTTCACATGTATAGGTCTTGGGAATAATAACTACAAGGGAGAGATTAGATGCTTCCTCAATTAAACAAAGGAGGAGTATTTTTATGATGACTCCTTTGCCTCACGTTAATAAAGTCACCCAAGTAAGCATTACTAAATTCTTTCAAATTGATTTTAATTCAATTCCAACTACTCTTGAATCTTTACAATCTCCTAAATCGCTTCAAGAAATCCATGTACCTTCCACTACTTCCACTTCATCACCTTTAGCTCCACTTCCTACCATTATTGTTCCCACAACCCCTCTACCATCTTATCTACATTCCAATCCACCATATTCACCAACCAAATGAAGCATAATGACTTCCCTACTCCTTCACAAGATAAAAAAATAGAAGAGAGGGAATCACTTGGTCTCCCTATTATAGAAGAAGCTACTGAAGAGGAGGAAATTGATGCAAAAAATACTATAGATCTTGGAGAAGGATAAGAACTAGAATAAGTAACATCTTATTCAATTATTAATTTAGAGGAATAAGACTATGAAATGGGCATGGCACAATGATATAATGAAGAAGCTGAGCTAGAAAAATATCCAAAGCTTTAAGTTTGGGTGAACTTGAAAGGGGAGAGACCTTAGCCAACCTCACATAAGAAAAAAGTCATAAAATTGATGAGGTAGTCACTTCCATTATTTATTCAATGCCTAATGTAGAAATTCTAACTATAAATTTACCTTTAATAATGCCTAAGATTATATCATCCAATTATATAAGGACTAGTGTTGATTTAGATAATCTTTCTTATCCAAAACTAATAAGGACTCTTAGGGCAGTCCATTTTGATAATTGGTCACATTTTTTATTTTCAATAAGCCCCCAAATCCTAGAAAAAATTTAACCCAAATAGATCTCCCTATGCCCCATCTATTATCCATGCCAAAAGAAATAATGACTATGGAAATAACCTCATGTTTAACTAGATTCTCAGTAAAGGTAACACCTTGGAAAGAAACATCCCCATGGGAAATGGTTGGCCAAAAAATTCCCCAAATACTTATTCAAATAATTTCCTCCCTTATAATAAATATGATTACATAAATTATAATGACCTCTCCACATAATAATACCTTATATCTTGCTCAAGCTGAATAAATAGGAGAACTTATTATTCCCTAATGGGTGAAGGACATGCAGAATGTCAAAGATGAAAGACCAAATTTAGTTTTGATAGAGATACCCACAATCTCCACTTGGTTCAACAAGGAAAGTGGGAATTTTTAGAGAGTGAGAAAGAGGAAGATGGTCAACATGAGAACAAAAAGTGAGGTGGAATTCAAACAAAGATAAAACCTATTCTCTTTAGCCAAGAAGCCCAAAATAAATCTAACGACCTACTAAATATATTGAGTATTTCAACACTTTTATGGATTCCACTAGGGAGGAAATGAATAAAATTCACCAAAGTATTGAGGAGGCCTTGAAAACATGGAAGCAAATGTAGATTACATAGGTTCCTCAAGAATTAATTATTGATGTCTAAAGTGCAACTACAATGCTGTATAATATTTTATACAACATCAGAGTGTCTAGGGTAGTTAGTTGGGACCACAACATTGGTATTGTTACATTATAGAATAAGATGAAGGATAAAGAAAAAAGTGGAGGGAAGAGGGCCTTAGACTTATGTATTTATTCCCTACATTTTGGCTTGTCTGAATCATGCAATGTGTGATAAGCAAGTACAATAATGACCTAGATTCTAACTTAGAAAATATGGATCTTTGGATACTCCTTCAATAATTCAAACCTATAGATATATTTCCCTGTGACTAATATGGGAATAAGATAAATTATAGAATATTTTCTCGCTTTAGTGCTTGATTGAGTGATTTTTGTTTTGTGTTAGGTGAGGAATGAATGATGATTGATCCTATATTCATACCAAATCCCTTTGGATAATATGTCACATTAAATAACTTAGGTCTACCTTTAAGATATATTTCATTTGAAAATTATATGACTTTAGGGTAGTAGACACTTCCATAATAATAGGACACTTGTGTCTATCTAGGCATCTGATTGGGATGCAAATGTCTAGGTAGTTGGAAAATAGGTGAAAGTCTATGCCTTGTAGATATGGAAGATAAGTAGGTTTATAACATTTTAGGTGGGAAATAAGGCCTAGGTCATTATAATAACATTGGTTAGACTAATAAATAATAAATTTAACATAGATAGATAGTTCATGCAAGTTTTTTGGTAGTAAGAAAGTTCTAGAAGCTAAAGGTATATCCATGATATGTATCTTCCAAAGTACATAAGACTGAGGTTATAGATAATTCAAAAAAAGTGTGTATAAATAGTTCCTAGAATAGGTTATTCATTGGTTAGTGCCACACTTAGAGATAAGTGGCATACTTTAGAATGATCAAGAAAGATTAATTAGGATACTCTATTGAAGCACATTTGAGATAAGCATAAGACTGATTTTCAAGAATGCAACCTCTATTAAATATGTAGAATAGGAAAAAGTATAAATGTGTACAATGAGTCAATAAGGATAAGATTTTAAGTTATTTTATTATAATGGGAATTATTTCTTTTTTAATTCCTATACTATTACAAAATAATACAAGAAAATAAATATGTTTGAATGCTATATAAAATGGGGGAAAACTTCATTATGGTCTATGTGTGATTTATTAGTTCTATGGATGAATATATGTAGGTGTATATATTTTAGGTTAATCCTATGTAATTATATGTTGAATGTGGTTATGATAAATATATTTACATATACATGTACAAGATGGTAGTTACAATTGAAAATAGTTGTTGGAGAGATAATCACAAAGTTTATTCATCTTCCCTAAACAAGTGATAGTTGGACTAGTATATGTTATGCTAAAGATGCTCTAACATGGATAAATTATGGAGTGTATTACATGGTATCAAAATTATAGTAATATGATTCTAATTTTTAATAGTTTTATATAGGGTTATGGTAACACAAGACATATGGAGAAGTAATGCACAAGTATTTTGCTATGTCACAAGGATGTGAGGTGATGTACAACACTAGGATAATTTTTAGATGATATGATCAAGTGTACAACATTGAAAATATATAAATGATATGTAGTAATGTGTTTTATTTTAGAAACTATGATTACTATGTGCATAAGTTAGCACAAGACTATAAGATATATGAGTGATACAATATTAGGTGTATAAGACTACAAAATTTATGAGTGTTTTTTATGTTTACATGGAAATATGGAAGCTATGAGGCCTAAAAAGTAAGAGTGAAACATGTATGGAAATCCTCAAGTAAATAAACCAAGTTGTCATTGTACTTTTTAAATATCACAGAGTGTTGGGTCAGCTAAAAGATAAGTGAGAACTTTACAAGAGGATGCAAAGCACTACACTATTTCAATGCATGATTTTGAGTCTTTATACTCTCCATGAGATGTGATAAGAATAGAGAGTTCAATTTTTTAAATATGAGTGATGAATCTTATGTAGATTCAAGTGGATATAAGGGTGTGCATGAATCATTCACCCTTCCTTGACAATTAATGGACTCTATTGCACTGTTAGTTAGCTACAAGAATTGAAACAAAATATGTTGAAGTTTTCACCCCTTACCTCAATGAGCATAATGCCTAGCCTTGACCACCAAAACAACTAATGTATGTCATGGTTATTTTCATATATGTCACATTGATGATTTGTTCCTTATCTATAGGATACAATTTCTTAGAATCTTAATCAAAATCATGGTGTGTCATATTGGCTCTAGAAGTGAAGAGAAGAAAGGCTTGACAAACTCCACATTGAATATTGGATGCATACCCAAGTATGGACATAGATTAATAATGAGTGAATTATCAATAGTTATGATAATAATGGTGTAAGAACCATAACTCAAATGCTTGATCTTTTTGTGTGGATCCTTAATGCATTTTTTCTGAAGATGAAACTAGAATTTATCACCAACCCAAAATTCATAATATGTTAAATGTGCATCATTGTGATCTTATTAGTTCTATTGTGCATGAAATATGATATGTTAAATCTATTAATGAACATATTTTGTGTCTGTTTCATAAAATTATGTAATTTTCTACTTCCATTTATTTTATGCACAACTTAGCACTGGGTGTTGCATGGTGGTATATGTCTAAATTTTCCACTAGATGGAAACCAATACATATCTATAATGGATTAGGCCTTGTAAAAGTGTGAAATTATAATCATGTTGGATGTATGATATTTTTTCATCCCAAGTGTGAGTATATGCATGTTTTTACATTTAAAGAATGTAAAAAAGTATGTGGTTGTCAATTTAAGTTTATCATCTATCTATGGATGAAATTTAATTGACCAATTCAATTATGTACCCATTGGGTCTCACAATGATTTCTATAAATGACTCACAAAGTGAAATTCCCAATCAAATAAAATGGATGTAGGGAGATCAAATTGAACCCATACATAGATGAATAAATATTTCACAATGTTATCTATGTTAATACCTTTCTTGAAGGCATATAAGATATCCATATTTAAAAACATGTCCACTATAATAAACATTATGTTATGGTAGTGCTTCATCATATATAATTTAGTCATGAAACCCATGGTGATAAATACCCATGGCCTATGTGGATAAATTTTAGGTGTGTAATGTCCTAGCTTCCTATTTTTGAAATTTGTGGTGTGATAAGGATTGTAAGACTTGATGTGGTGTTCCAATATTGTGAGTGGTTGGCATAAGTTTAATTACAATGCAGTGAGATTCATTGTAACACTAAAGTGGCCTAATGTATTGGCATAGTGTGCCTCCCAAAAGAGTCCCTGATAAAGTGTGCCATTAAGAACATAAATATGTCAAATGTTTTAGAGAATTTTTTAAGAGAATTATAACTATCAAACCTATTTACTAGATGCAGTGGTGGTTTCAAAGTAGATGGATACCATATATGAAAAAATATGGCCGCAAGTGTCTAGAATTTTGATGAGAGCCTAAAGCAAATATTAGTTAAGGTGATCCACTACCTTATTTTTATTATTATAATCTCATATTTAGAAGATAGTGTAGAATCCAACCCTAGACACATAAGGAGGTCCAGGTCTCTAGAAGAAAAATCCAAAAAACCACAAAGAAAGATCACATAGGAGGGAAAGAAAATAGAGCACCATCCTCAGCACAAGGGGGATAAAGTCCCCCAAATGAAGCATGAATATAAGAAAAACAAATAAAGGAACTTTGAGAAAGATATCTGACCATGGGGGTCCATAAAGGGCCTAACCCTAGCAGGGAGAGGAAAACAAAGAGAAAATTAAAAAAATTACCTAAAGGAGGAAGAGAAAATTTGGGGTCATAAAGGACCTATGGCCAACAAAGTAGAAAATCAAAACCAACACAATAAAAGGAAGGAAAACCAAGATAATCCTAAACCATGAGAACAACCATTAATTTACCCCTAAAAGAGAAAGCAAAAAAATAGGAAGGCAATCTAGACCACCCTCAACATGTCCAAAATAGTATGATTTATAAGGGTGAAGGGGTTGGGTTAGAACCTTGCATTTCCCAATTTGTAAAATGTATTGAAACCCATAGGTTCATAAGTAGACCTAAACAACCATTTACTTCTCTAAAATGTGACCAATGTTAATCTCCAGAAAAGAGGCCATAAAATTCCTAGCATCACTAATCTTGTTCTCAATGGTCCAAGATGTCTAAAAGGTCCCTTTGAGATATTTAATGATATCAAAGGATTATTACTTGATGGAAATATTGAAAACACCTATGTCTCTTGCCAAATTGATACCCCAAATGGCTTCCATATATTAAACAACATGATTAGTTTGGATACCCATTTTTCCCATGTAAGTAATTACAAGATTTGTAAAACAATCCCTAATCACACTTTTACCTCCAATCGACACAGGGTTACCTTTTGAAGCACCATCAAAATTGATTTTGAACCAACCATCAGTTGAGGGAATCCACTTGGTAGATTCTTGAGTGGGATGATTACTTAAACAAAAATATTGATGGAGCTTAAGGTTCTAAAATTTAAGAATATTTAAATCTTCACCAAAATTCCATTCATCCTTATTAGGAATCATGGAAGTCCAATTTTACTTAATAGCCTTGACAATTTTTCCTTTAGTGATCCACCAATCAAACCTTTTTACCCTAAAAATCATGTCATTCCTTTCCTTCCAAATACCCCAAATAAAGTACAAAAGAGTGAGGTTACAAATAAACTTCAAGGCCTTGTGCTTCTAAGGTGGATTCCATTGTAAAAAAAGGTCCCAAAGGGAATGTAGAGGGACCCAAACAATATTAAAATCACACAATAAATAATTCCAAATAGAAGTAGTGAAATTACATTCTAGGAAAATATGGTTTATATATATTCTTTCTCCTCCATGTATAGACTGCATCTATTAGGAATCTGAAATCCCCTAATTTTAAGGTTGTTGATAGTGAGAATTCTATTCTAAAAAACTAGCTACGAAAAATACCAACTTTTGGGATCAAATTTTTATCCCAAAATTTGGACCAGGAAGGGTCATGGTCTATAAGGTCCTAATCCACCAAGAAGCTAAATGTCATAGAATATTCCCTCGTGGGATTTAGATGTCAAATAATCTTATATTATTTATAAAATAAGTAGAAGTGAGTGTTTGAGGTATTAGATTTAAAAATATCCAAGAATCAATTACGATATTCATTTTCTCTTTGGAATACAAGTTTTTCCAACTTTGGGCCTAGTCAGATGAGGACCAATAGTCCCTAAATTTATTCCCTGTCATTGATTTTAAAAATTGGATAACAACATTAAAATCATCAATAACCAAGATAGGGAAGTTGAATATTTAGAGATCCTCTCATAATTAGATAGTATTACCATCACCAACTACCCATTTATAAAATTTACAAATAAGAACTCTAGTTTTGATCACTACTTTCCAAAAGATAGATTCTTGAGCTAGAACAACTTCCTTCAAAAATCAATCCACCAAACTATATACTTTCCCTTTTTTTGCATTATCACAAGGTGGAACTATTACAGGTAATTCATCCATTTCATGTGGCATGAATTTATTAGATTGATTTGCATCTAAATTAAATAAAGTGTCTTGTGATTATAATGAATGACTATACCCTTACCTAAAATTTAGTGTCATCATTTTTTAGCTACTTTCACACTAGTGTATAGTTATTGGTCATACATGGATTACTATCAAGCCATGTCATTTAACATCTTTAAGGGGTATGTAAAATAATATCCATAATACATGAGTAATGTTTTGAATGGATATTTGAATGTAATGGAATGGATTTAAAAGTAATGTACACTATCAATCATTATGTGAATAGGCACTACACAAAGGCATTTTTTGGAAACCTCAAAATTACATTTTTTATAGGTGTGTAATTGATTTTTTCTTTAGCATGAATGATATAACTAAGAGGTTGTTACATGTTTGAGAACACAAGAAAAAACTTGTAGTGAAATTTGATAAGTCTAAGAAAATTCTTGAATTCTATAAGATTGTAAAGATTACACCAATCTTGGATCACCCTGACCTTCAACAAGTCTACATGAATATTGATGTGGTTCATTATATATGCCAATTACTGAATGCTTGTAATGATGAAAGAAACTTTATTTAAGTTATCTTATAACTTGTGATTGTGTGTCTAATATGTGGAAAACATGATCTAGATGATCCTCCTAAATATTATTGTAAATGAGGATTTCATCCAAATAGACAATGGTAAATAAATTGACAAATGGATGAAATATACCATCTATCAGGGAGATGAATGTGGTTGGCACATTATTCAAGTTAAAAGGAATGATAATCCATTCATATAATCCTTCATGTGTATTAAAACTTTTCTTTTGGATGTCTTCATGATGTACTATAACCTAGTGATAGCCTAACTTTAGGTTGATCTTAGTAAAGTATCAAGCACTGTGGATCTAGTTCAAGAGGTCTTCGATGTATGGTAGTGGTTACCTATTTTTTATTGTAATTTTATCAATTGAAATATATTATTTCTAAAGCTAATAATTTACATATATATACACTTAACATTTTTCACTTTCATCACTTTACTGACACTTTCTCTTACAAAATCATTTTCGTGTATCAATATCCCTGAGTACATGCCTTAAAGGGTGTATTAGGAATGGGGTGGATTGACCCATGGTAATTTGTGAGATATTTTTTCAAAATATTTTATCATACCATCATTACTATTTGTTTAACTTCATCTAAATCTCTTTACATTTTACCTCTTTGTCTACTTTCTATCCATATTTTTTATCTTCCTTATATCCTATTGTATCAACCTAGTCGATATAGGTTGTTTCATAATTTTCCTTCCTTGTATAGTATTATCCAACCCAATAAAAATTTTAGTTTATATATTTTCATTTTTATTATATCATCATGGCCAATACCATATTATGTCAGTTGACATCTTCTAAATGTATCGATCTAGCCAATACCATCAACTTAGAGTTCAAGGTTAGTTTTGGGTATTGGAAATGTATATGTGTGTCATATTTTGTTCCTAAAACATTTATCACATTCATACACTCTCCTTCCACTCACATTTATTCTCTTAATTATTATTTGTGAGAGTTATAGACTTAGAACCTTATCTTCAAGGTCTTGTCTTAATATGTCATTAAATCCCAATAGGATAGTTCTTTTGGAATTCCAAAATATGGGTATTTAGGTATTCATATTACCATTTAGGTTCTTAAACCTAAAAAATATCTTGGAAAGAGGTAGTTGAGCCAAAAGGATACATTAATGAGTTGACAGGTCCACCCAATGTAAGTATTTCTATCCCTATACTATTTCAGTTATGTACTTTGTAAAATGGATATTGCTTGGTTTATTATTTTGTGTATAAATGTGTGTATCATTTCTTATGATCTTCCTTATACTAAATGAGTTGGTATAGATATAAGGTTTTTTTAGGCTTTCTATTTATCACTGTAGGTTTCATAGACCCCCATTTGGTTGACCATTTCACCTACCTTATTTACAAACACATTCCCATCATTTACTTTACTTACATCCCTATATTCTTTAATTCTTAATTGATCCCTAGTGAAAGTTATACCCCATGTCATAATATTAATATTTTTAACCTTTTTCTCTTAGTATTTGAGTGTATATTACCCTTTATTAGGTCTACAGTTATTGTATATCCTTACTCGATCATCAAACTATACCTAAGCTCTATTGTTATAAACTTATTTGATTCATATTATATCAAGATAAAGAGGGTATTTATAGGGCATCTTAGCTCATGAAAAAAAATATATAAACTTGATGTGAATCTTATCCTGTATCTAGTTATATTAATTTCATGTTTCTCTTACTAGCTTCTTAATGACATCTTTAAAACCATCATATATTTTTAGCATGATTGTATCGGCTAGTTCGATATAGTTTTATGTTTATTGAAAATTGTATCAGCCCACCTAGTACAATTCTATGTTTATTTCCAACTACATCAACTATATCAGTATATTTTTGTCTTCAACCAACTACATCAACCATCCTAGTATAAATAAATTTTATCATTTTTCTCCCAACTATATCAAAACTCAATACACTTTTTATATTTTATTTCATTTATTACAAGTTACATTCTTCGACTTCAATTTGAATCATTTATATTATTGTTGTTCTCTTTATATAACTATGTTTTAGTAGTTGTAAAACTCATATAATTTTTCATCCTAGGAAAAATAGTCATAAATTTTACTTAAGTTATGTTGTGAGGGGTGTTTACCTAATACTCAATCCATTAGATAGTACTATATATAGAATTTAGCTTCCATGTACTTCATAGCATATCAGAAGAACCTAGGATTTTTATTTCAACCAATAGGAATCCTTTCATCCATTTCATTTGGTAGTACACTGGGAAGTGGTTAGCATTATAAAGTTACTCTCAATGTACCTTAGAGATAGGATAGTATAACGATGGGATGGTGGAATCTTTAGTGGTTAGTTTTATTTTTTGTGTGTTCAATACTTATGCCTAAGATTAATATATTTGAGATCCTATAAATCAAACATGTCTAACTTAGTAATACCTTTTTATTTTGTTTATTTTGTTATTATATGGATAATTTATCAATTTTGTGATTTCAATACTATATTGGCTAGTTTAATACCATTTTGTATGTTGTTTGACAATTGCATCAGTTAGTCCAATAATTTTTTGAGTTGTTTTCCAATTTTATTAGCAAACCTAATAAAATTCAACTTTACTAATTTATTTCTAACTATACCCACTAGCTCAATACCATTATATGCCTTTTGATAACTACATCAACTAGCCTAATATAGTTATAAGTCTACTTCCAACTATATTGATTATCTCAATATAGTTTAACTCTATCAGTTAACTTCCGACTACATCAATTAGCCTGATATAGTTCATTTTTTACCATACTATAATGACCAACTTATTATAGCTTTTTGTTTCCTATTCATATTTATTACTACATTAGCTAGCCTAATATAGTCATTTTTAAGCCATTAATTTTACCACCTTTTCAAAAACTATATTGGCCATCCTGATATAGTACTTAGTCCAACCACATTTTTACCAAACTCTATCAGCTAGCTTGATATAATTGTCATTTTCTGAAAATTTTTCTTAATATATTAGCGAACCTAATACAATTTATTTTTTATATTTAATAACAAATTACATCATCCTACCTAATACCATATGTTTATTTTGATCAACATTTTTCCATGTCTAATTTTTAGTTTTATTCATCATGATGTCCCCTCTTATGGTATTTTTAGTGATCCTCAACCCAATCTACTATTGCATAGGTCATTCATTTATACCTTCTATAACCACCCTTAAAGGAAAATCATCATAAATGTGTTAACACACTTATAATTAAAACTTTCTATTTCATCCAACTACACTGGATAGGACACATAATGTTTTGATATAGATCTTACTATTTTAAACCACTGCACTAGTCATAACTCAAAATATATCGATAGATTTTTCCTTCTATCTACTACTACAAAAAACTATACCAACCATGACCCAAAATTTTTAGATATAGTTATTATTATTTTATTTAATTACACTGACCACTAACAATTATAGAGTGTCAATATAGTTTCATTTCCACCACCAAATGATATCAGCCAGACATTGTAGATTATCAACACTAATATCTTATTACCTTCATGTTCTTCTAATTATATTGGCTAGTATTAAGATAGTGTCGATGTCATTTTAATAGCATCTCTTGATACTTATAATGGTATCAGCCATGTCCTTAGTAGTGACCATATATTATTACTCTATCACACCCCTAATAATAACTATATTAGTCATTTTACATTTATTTTATGAAATTGTATTGACATGACTGATACAACTCGATCTAATTTTGTCACGCCATACTATATTGACCTTCTTAATATATTTCATTTTAGTCTTGCCACACCAAAATATTTCAATATGGCTAATACATTTTATTTTAGTTTTGTTACACTACAATGTATTACCTTGGCCAATAATGTAAATAAAAATTTTCTATCACCTCTAAAAGATCTTGACATTTCCATAGATGCCACATTCCCTACTATAACACATATTTACATATAATTTGGCATCATTATTATGATCATCAATCTTGAGGTTAACTCCAATCAACCTACATATCATAGGTTTTATAATCTTCTAATTCCTATCCTCTACTTCTCTCACATGTTTGGGCATATTTAAATGCCCATCTTTTTCTTACTACACATATTTGGGAACCTTATATTTTCTACCTTTTTCTTATTTCATCCTTTGAGGCATATTTTGATGCCCATCCTTACCCTTATGCATGATTTGGGGCATATTATGATGCTCATAATAATTTTATTTGATTCTTTATCTACCATCCTTACCATGAGGTATAAATAAATAACCTTTCACATCTTATAAAGAAACAAATTTAGCTTCAATAAACATTCTAAGACAACTATTCTTGAATTTCACATGTTTTTCTTTGATATGAATGATTATAATATATATTATTTTTTTATTTGTCTCATGTTCATTTCCTTTCATTTATTTTATTTTTTTATCATCAATTTACTTACATCATTACTTCCTTTTTGGTCATTTGGTATCATATAGTCAGTTTTAGCTTCCCTTGTGGATCTTAGGTAGCACATTTGGGTTTTATTTTTTAAGATTTTAGCTTTCCCCTCTTTTGGTATGATTTATAGTTAGCCTTATATTCTCTTATGGATATTTGGTAACATCATTAGGTTTCACTTTTTATTAGTCTTACCCTACCCCCCTTTTGGGATAATTTACAATTAGTATGGGTTTCCTTTGTGGATCTTAGGTAGTAGCTTAGGTTTTATTTTTAACATCTTATATCATCTCCATTTTTGGCCTTATTTTCCTTGGGATTAATATTTATATTATTTATTCCCCCTCTTTTGAGATAATTCCTTTTATTATTTCTTATGATAAACCCATTTTAGGTTTGTATGGCATCTCTAGTGACATTACCACCATGATTTTTCTTGTACATAGTACTTTCATACTTATAGTTATTTTATGTTTTATTATCTTAACATTTATTTCAATTTATAATTTGAATCTATTATATTTCATCTTATCCTTTCTCCATATAAACACCTCCAAGTTTATTTCACATTAGCCTCAGTACCTTTGTTTGTTATTTAGGTCTTTTTTTCATTTTTACACCTATTAGTTTTTCAATTTTTGAGTTACATGGTAAGTCCTGTGGAATGAACTAGGACCTCCTCATAAATGTCTATCCTCTTTATATTTTTGTCTAAAGTTAGTATATTTATTTTATTAACCACTATTTTTTTTGTGATTATTTTGTTTATTTTATCATTATGTACACATTTTGGGGTTTTTATATCTTATTTATGCTTCATAGCTTTATCATTCGATGCTTCATGTATTTGTCTTAATTTTTCCTTTTACCTTTTCAATTTGTGAATTGCATGTTTAAACCTAGGTAATAAACTATGCCCTTCTCAAAAATTCCCAACATTTTCCTACATAGATCTAGTTGCTCCCAACCCTAGTTAGGTGGCATCTTAAAAAGATAAAGAAATGGTTGAGAGTATTATTTTTCCTTACTTAGATTTAGTCACATTTTATTATGGTAAAACTATAGTGTTCTATTTGTGTGTCTTCATACACATTTTACCCTCTCTTATGATGATGTTTCATACCTATATATCATTGTACCATTTTTATTTATACTTTTTTCAATTTAGGAAACCCAATAGTTTTGTACTCATTTTCATTATCTCTTATATGTAACTTTCTTTTAGGTTATATCCTTTGTGGTTTAGGGTAATATCCCTCATGATAGTCATATTTATCACCCATTATTCATTTTTAAAATCAATATCAAGTAGGATAATATAAAACTTCAAGTGTGTTAAAATCCATATCATAAGAAAAAGGCAATGTTAAAATGTAAATCAAATCTTAAAAGTTATGTCACACTAAAATATGTGATATTTCTATCACGTATCCTATTCAAATAAAATATAAAAATACAAAATTGGCCTCATGATAGAGCCAAGGTCAATTTAGATGTGATAGGATAGTAGATTGGGGTAGGAGGTCACATTACATCCTTATCTATCTATGTATTCTTACATTATAGTGCCAACTTCTTTTTCACTCAAGTACCCATATTAGTAGTATATTAATGGCTTTGTAAGGATTCCTAAGGATTTACAAACATGTTTCGGGAAGGTAGGATCCTTTTATTTTTAATGCATGCTAGCCTTCAGATAATGATCTATATACTTCATTAGTTATCCTAATCTTATGTTTAATAGGTAGGGTTCTTTAAGGCCATTGATGTTGAAAACCCATAGTCTTTCCAACTTCATTTAAGTGTCTTATTTTTTATAAAGACCATTTTTCAAATTTGTGATGACATCTTCTCCTTCCCTCTATTTTCCCCCAATGATAGGTAGGTCTTATTCTAATTCTTCCCCATCTTTACTTCTTATACTCCATCTCTTTAAAACATGATAGCATTATGGAAGTTATATACTTTCAATCCTTAGAATAGAAGTTATATCTATGATTTATTTTGATATTCTCTCTTAGTCATCACCTTATTTTTATAAGATTTCTCCTAGTTGTGTTTGAGATATTTAGTTTTATATTCACTTTTTTTAGGCCATATGGTCCCATTTTTATCTTTTATGCTTTCATGTTTCACCTCTTTGCAAGTTGTGTAATCCCATATTTACATTTTTCATATATTTATTTGAGTTTGGTTTGTTACTTCTCTAACATTGATTTTTTATCATAAAATAGTTATTTGTATCAATTTTTTTATTAGGATTGTTACATATATTAAATTTGGATGTATTTTTTAGTTTTTGGTCATAATTAGCCTTGGAATTTGGTCTTAATGATTTTCCTTTATTTTTATATACTTTTTAAATTTTTTTATTCTAACCTAGCTTTATCGATCTTAGCTTGCCAATTTTCAAAGTGATTTAATCATTTATGAGAGTTTTTCATTTACATCCATTTATTAATCATCATGTGTATACATGCATTTTTTATTTCCTTTATTAGCCTTGTATCCTAAGGATTTCACAAATATAGTTATTGTACCCTCCATGATCAAGATTATGGTATTTTCATGCATTCAATCAATGAAAAGTTAATTCAAGGTGTGTATATGTAGTTTTAGTTCATTTAACAATGGTTTTTTCAAAAATTATTTTTAGTTGCTATTTTATGTTGTTATGTATCTATCTTGAAGCAGCATCCTATGTTACACTATTGTGACACACGATGAGCTTTAAGTGGAGCATATGTATACACCTAATATTTTCAACTTTTATCACTTTAATCATTTTTCTCTCACATGGGTTTTTTGATACATTAATCTCCTTGAGTTCACACCTTAAATTATGCATCATGAATGGGGTGGGATAAAATCATGGTACTTTACAAGAGATGTTTGCATGATATTATATCATACCATCATTACTATCAGTTTAACCTCATATGAGTATCCTTCCATCTTATTTATATGTCTAATTTACATACATATTTAATATATATTTTATATCCTATTATATTTAATGGTTGATATAGTCTATTTCATACTTTACTTTCATTATATTATATCAACCAAATTGATATAGTTATGAGTCTATCTTTTTTCATGTGTATTATATCATCTTATCCAATACCATCAATTTAGAGTTTAAGGTTATTTTTAAATATTATAATTATACATATAGGGGTCATATTTAATTTCTAAAACATATATCATTTTTATACACTCTCCTTATACTCACATTTTTACACCTAGGTAGTATTTGGGAGAGTTATAGGTTTAGAAACTTACCTTGGATGTATTTTATTTTGATGTCATTGACACTCAATAGGATAGGTCTTTTGGAGTTCCTGAATAGGAATATATTTGTCTTCATCTTACCATTTGAGGTCTTCAACCTACAACATCTCTTGTAAATGGGAATTTGATCCAAACTATGGTATTGAAGAATCAATGGGTCCTTTATTTACTTAATATAATAGGAATTTATTGGTTTATTTATTTTTATATGTATGTTTTTATACTTGTTTATGCTCTTACATATACCAAATTAGCTAGTACTATATAGGGTTGCTTAGGCTTACCATTTATCACCTTATGTTGCATAAACCCTCATTTGGTTAAACATTGTACCTTACCTTATTTAAAAACACCTATCCATCAAGTACTTTACTTTTACCACTCACCCATCATTTAATTTACTTTCATCCTTATAATCACTTATCCATAATTGAACCCTAATGAGGGTTATACCCATGTGATAGGCTTAGCCTTTAGAACCCTTTCCTCTTTACATTTGAGTATATATTACCCTATGTTAGTTCTATAATTATTATAGGTCGTTACATAATCATCCAAACATAATCAATCTCTATTTTCATGACCTTATGTGTGTCCTAGCCTATTAATAAAAAGAGGATAGTTATAGTTCATCCTAGCCATCTATTAACCATAATTTTTTGGCACAATGACTATCAGGCTCTTATAATGAGAAAAAAAGGCCTAATATCTCCCTAATTGATAATCTTAAATTTTGTAATTGATATTCATCATTATCCAAAATTAAAAGATATTATAGAAGGTGGTTTAAAATAGGTGTTCCAAGAACCAAATCAATGTGTTGATTTATTGTGCAATGTGGTGGTAGTCATTTTAGTCAATTTTTTATTATTGTGATTATGGTTATAGGTTGTATGCTTATAATTTTTTATTTATATCCTAGCATGTGTCTCAAGGTATACCACGATTAACATAAAAATTTGCATGTGTGACATCAATTTTTGGCATTGTTTTATAGAGAAAAATGTGGCCTTGGTTTTAGCTGATGACTCAAAGAGATTTAAGAACTAGTATTTGATGTGAATAGACATTTTTGTAGTTTCACCTAAAATTTAACTTTGTAATAAAATAACTAAGGTCATCCCATATTTTTTTTAAACCTCAAGGTGATGTTAGAAGCAACATTATCTTTCATTGACTATACTTTTTATTATAAATTACATTATCGCTAGACATGTTTATCTTTTCTTGGTTGGAGCCACCCAAATAGTTTGGGCATGGATGTGCCATAGTAGGAAGTGTTAGATGTCAAACCATGTCTTTAAAAATGGTGTTATTTTGACTACCACTATTTATGATGACATGGATAGGATGTTATACCCAAAAATTCATGTGGAAGAGACACTTACACTCCTTCAAAGTGTCTAGTGTCATGGAATTATTACTTAGATAATAACTATCTATATTAGTGTCATCCATGGACACATGATGAAATGTATAATGTTTAATAAATAATTTTTTCATGTGGCATTTAGAATCATCATGGGCATGTGAGTGATGGTTCCACTTTTCATATAGTTTTTCCTTACCTTTGTGTGAGTTAAAATGTGCATAATCCTTCTAATAGTGTGTGGCCTTCTTAGGTATTTCTCCTTTACAATGTGTGTTCTACTTTTATGAAGGTGGTTGAGATGGTACATTGTGTGCAAGATAGATATTGTGCACATTTTTTTAATAATATGTGATATTATAATTCATATTAGCCTTATCTTGTATCGTTGTGGCATTGTAATAAGATTTCCCCAAATATTCAAAATTTAATAACTCTATATTTGCATAAATATAAGGTGAAATTTCACTAATGTATATCAGGGCCTTATGTTTTTTTTTCAAGTTCTCATGTAGATGCATAGTGTACTAAAAAACATTCTATAATTACACTCACCATTAAGCCCAACATATGAGGAAGACTTGTAGTGTGGGACTTGCCTAGAAGGTGACCTCTAGGATTTAAAGGCTATCTCCTTATATGGATCTAACCTAGTGTAGGAAATACAAGTTTTACAAAGGAAAATGGAGGAGAAATAACATAAATCAAATGCTACAATGGAAAATTAGTGATGAACTAAGATATTCAAGGCCAAAAACTATCTCATGACTTAAACCTCAAAATAATATAACCTATTTTACCTTTCTTAAATGTTGGGGATCAACCAACAAAGTTGATTACTATGTGAAAGCAATTAAACACGGAATTGAACCAGAATGATAAGTAACTAGAATCAGAAAATAGCAAACAATAAGAGATACAAGAAACCACCCTGAAAACTTGTATTAAACTCTTTACAGAAGGAATACAATTGAAGAAACTTCTTTTCTTCCACACCTCTCTCAGATGTACAGATCTCTTTCCCTCAAGAGTTCTCTCTCTTAATTACAATCAACTCCAACAACCTAGATTGATTCACATATATAATTCTTGTATTGTTACTCTAAAATTACAATTACAATAAGCTATGAAGATCTATCTCTATTATATAACTTTAGGGATCAGGAGCATACAATCACAACCATTAGATGCACCTCCTAATCAAGGGCTTAAAACAGTCTTACTTAAGATAGAGATGCGGACTTAAGACTAACACTTAATCCTACCATGAAAACATTTTGTTTTGTCCATGAAAATATATTTTGGATCCACATGTGACCGACGTCAGTCCCTACCTGTCTGCCTGTGACTAACGTCGGCTAATGCATGGCCAATGTGGGCATCTCCTAGTTGACTCCTGAATGACGTTGGTCACTCCTGACCGATGCCAGTGACTGTGTAGTTCTAACAACTTTTGTACTCACTCATTTGGTGAAGCTTTTAGCTCCACACCTTAACAATCTCCCACTTGGAGATAAACTGCTGCACTAGTACCTATACAACAACATCTTCTAGCTCCTCCATCTTCAAACTCAATCATGAAGACCTACAAAATTTGAATGAAGATTCAACTTATCTTTTGTTACCAGCTTGGTTAACATATCAACAGGGTTCTTATCTATATGGATCTTCTCTAGCTTCAACTCACCATCCTCCAATACCTGTCTAATGAGGTGGTACCTCAACTGTATATGCTTGGTTCTTGAATGAAAGGCTGAATTCTTAGCCAAATGAATTGCACTTTGACTATCACTATATAATCTGCAACTCTCTTGCTCCTTTCCTAGCTCTTCCATGAACCATGCCATCCATATCATTTCTTTGCTAGTCTCTGTGATTACAATATATTCTGCTTCTATAGTTGACAAGGCAACAACCTTCTGCAACTTTGATATCTAGCTAACTGTCGTTCCACCAACAGTAAAAACATATCTTGTGGTGCTCCTTATGCCATCCAAATCACCTGCCATATCTGAATCTACATAACCATGTAGATAAGTGTTTGACCCACCATAGCACAAATGCCTACTGCTGGTCCCTCTCAGATATCTAAGGATCCACTGAACTGCTTTCTAGTGCTCTTTTCCTAGATTGGCCATATACTTACTAACAACTCCCAGTGCTTGGGCAATATCAGGCCTAGTACATACCATTGCATACATTAAGCTCCCTACTGTAGAAGCATATGGAACTCTACTCATGTACTCTACTTCATCATGTGAATTAGGACACTATTCTTTACTCAACTTAAAGTGTCCAGCCATAGGTGTACTTACCAATTTTGCATCCTGCATATTAAACCTCTCTAACACCTTGTTCACATAATCCTGTTGAGATAAAATCAACCTGTGATTGTTCCTGTCTATCTTAATTATCATGTCAAGGATTTTATTTGTTGCTCCCAAATCCTTCATGGCAAATCTGTGAGCTAATTTCACCTTAAGCTTAGAGATATCTTGCATGTGTGATCCTGCAACCAGCATATCATCTACATACAACAACAAAATAATATATCTACCAGTATCCAATCTCTTAAAATACACACAATGGTCAGATTGACATCTACTATAGCCATGCTCAGTCATAAACCTGTCAAATCTCAGATACCATTGTCTAGGAGCTTGCTTGAGGCCATACAAGCTTTTCTTCAATTTGCACACAAGTTTCTCCTTACCTTTGACCTCAAACCCTTCCAGCTGATCCATATATATTTCTTCATCCAAATCTCCATGAAGAAACACTGTCTTTACATCAAGCTGCTCAAGATGCAAATCCTCAATAACAACTAAAGACAATATAGTCTATATAGAAGTCATTTTAACTACAGGAGAAAAAATCTCACCAAAATCAATATCTAGTTTTTGTGCAAATCCTTTCACTACCAACCTGGCCTTATATCTCATCTATCCATTCTCACCTTCCTTTAATTTGTAGATCCATCTGTTCTTTAGTGTCTTCTTTCCCACTGGTAACTCAACCAAATCCCATGTTTGGTTCTCTTTCAAGGAATCAATTTCCTCATTCATGCATAGCTAGTTACCATTGGGAAAGAAGACACTAAAGAACATATGGATCTACAAATTAAAGGAAGATGAGAATGGATAGATGAGATATAAGGCCAGGTTGGTATTGAAAGGATTTGCACAGAAACCAAGTATTGATTTTGGTGAGATTTTTTCTCCTGTAGTTAAAATGACTTCTATACGGACTATATTGTCTTTAGTTGCTATTGAGGATTTGCATCTTGAGCAGATTGATGTTAAGACAACATTTCTTCATGGATATTTGGATGAAGAAATATATATGGATCAGCTGGAAGGGTTTGAGGTCAAAGGTAAGGAGAAACTTGTGTGCAGATTGAAGAAAAGCTTGTATGGCCTCAAGCAAGCTCCTAGACAATGGTATCTGAGATTTGACAGGTTTATGACTGAGCATGGCTATAGTAGATGTCAATCTGACCATTATGTGCATTTTAAGAGATTGGATAATGGTAGATATATTATTCTATTGTTGTATGTAGATGATATGCTAGTTGGAGGATCACACATGCAGGATATTTCTGAGCTTAAGGTGAAATTAGCTCACACATTTTCCATGAAGGATTTGGGAGCAACAAAGAAAATCCTTGGCATGAGCATTAAGATAGATAGGAAAAATCACAGGTTGATTTTCTCTCAAGAGGATTATGTGAACAAGGTGTTAGAGAGGTTTAATATGCAGGATGCAAAACCGGTAAGTACACCTATGGCTAGACACTTTAAGTTGAATAAAGAACAGTGTCCTATTTCACATGATGAGGTAGAGTACATGAGTAGAGTTCCATATGCTTCTACAGTAGGGAGCTTAATGTATGCAATGGTATGTACTAGGCCTGATATTTCCCAAGCAGTGGGAGTTGTTAGTAAGTATATGGCCAATCTAGGGAAAGAGCACTAGAAAGTAGTTCAGTGGATCCTTAGATATCTGAGAGGGACCAGCAGTAGGCATTTGTGCTATGGTGGGTCAAACACTTATCTACATGGTTATGTAGATTCAGATATGGCAGGTGATTTGGATGGTAGAAGGAGCACCACAGGATATGTTTTCACTGTTGGTGGAATGACAATTAGCTGGATATCAAAGTTGCAGAAGGTTATTGCCTTGTCAACTACAAAAGTAGAATATATTGTAGTCACAGAGGCTAGAAAAGAAATGATATGGATGACATGGTTCATGGAAGAGATAGGAAAGGAGTAAGAGAGTTGCAAATTATACAGTGATAGTCAGAGTGTAATTCATTTGGCTAAGAATTCAGCCTTTCATTCAAGAACCAAGCATATACAGCTGAGGTACCACCTCATTAGACAGGTATTGGAGGATGGTGAGTTGAAGCTGGAGAAGATCCATACAGATAAGAACACTGTTGATATGTTAACCAAGCCGGTAACAAAAGAGAAGTTGAATCTTCATTCAACTTTTATAGGTCTTCATGATTGAGTTTGAAGATGGAGGAGCTAGAAGATGTTGCTGTATAGGTACTGGTGCAACAGTTTATCTCCAAGTGGGAGATTGTTAAGGTGTGGAGCTAAAAGCTTCACCAAATGAGCGAGTACAAAAGTTGCTGGAATTACATAGTCACTGGCATCGGTCAGGAGTGACCGACGTCATTCAGGAGTCAACTAGGAGATGCTGACATCGGTCATGGATCATCGGACGTTAGTCACAGGCAGACAGGTAGGGACTGACGTCGGTCACATGTGCGTCCAAAATCTATTTTCATGGATAGAACAAAATGTTTTCATGGTAGGATTTAGTGTTAGTCTTAATTCTGCATCTCTATCTTAAGTAAGACTATTTTAAGCCCTTGATTAGGAGGTGCATCTAATGGTTGTGATTGTATGCTCATGATCCCTAAAGTTATATAATAGAGATAGATCTTCATAGCTTATTGTAATTGTAATTGTAGAGTAACAATACAAGAATTATATATGTGAATCAATCTAGGTTGTTGGAGTTGATTGTAATTAAGAGAGAGAACTCTTGAGGGAAAGAGATCTGTACATCTGAGAGAGGTGTGGAAGAAAAGAAGTTTCTTCAATTGTATTCCTTCTGTAAAGAGTTTAATACAAGTTTTCAGGGTGGTTTCTTGTATCTCTTATTGTTTGCTATTTTCTGATTCTAGTTACTTATCATTCTGGTTCAATTCCGTGTTTAATTGCTTTCACATAGTAATCAACTTTGTTGGTTGATCCCCAACATTTAAGAAAGGTAAAATAGGTTATATTAGTTTGAGGTTTAAGTCATGAGATAGTTTTTGGCCTTGAATATCTTAGTTCATCACTAATTTTCCATTGTAGCATTTGATTTATGTTATTTCTCCTCCATTTTCCTTTGTAAAACTTGTATTTCCTACACTAGGTTAGATCCATATAAGGAGATAGCCTTTAAATCCTAGAGGTCACCTTCTAGGCAAGTCCCACACTACAAGTCTTCCTCATATGTTGGGCTTAATGGTGAGTGTAATTATAGAATGTTTTTTAGTACACTATGCATCTACATGAGAACTTGAAAAAAAAACATAAGGCCCTGATATACATTAGTGAAATTTCACCTTATATTTATGCAAATATAGAGTTATTAAATTTTGAATATTTGGGGAAATCTTATTACAATGCCACAACGATACAAGATAAGGCTAATATGAATTATAATATCACATATTATTAAAAAAATGTGCACAATATCTATCTTGCACACAATGTACCATCTCAACCACCTTCATAAAATTAGAACACACATTGTAAAGGAGAAATACCTAAGAAGGCCACACACTATTAGAAGGATTATGCACATTTTAACTCACACAAAGGTAAGGAAAAACTATATGAAAAGTGGAACCATCACTCACATGCCCATGATGATTCTAAATGCCACATGAAAAAATTATTTATTAAACATTATACATTTCATCATGTGTCCATGGATGACACTAATATAGATAGTTATTATCTAAGTAATAATTCCATGACACTAGACACTTTGAAGGAGTGTAAGTGTCTCTTCCACATGAATTTTTGGGTATAACATCCTATCCATGTCATCATAAATAGTGGTATTCAAAATAACACCATTTTTAAAGACATGGTTTGACATCTAACACTTCCTACTATGGCACATCCATGCCCAAACTATTTGGGTGGCTCCAACCAAGAAAAGATAAACATGTCTAGCGATAATGTAATTTATAATAAAAAGTATAGTCAATGAAAGATAATGTTGCTTCTAACATCACCTTGAGGTTTAAAAAAAATATGGGATGACCTTAGTTATTTTATTACAAAGTTAAATTTTAGGTGAAACTACAAAAATGTCTATTCACATCAAATACTAGTTCTTAAATCTCTTTGAGTCATCAGCTAAAACCAAGGCCACATTTTTCTCTATAAAACAATGCCAAAAATTGATGTCACACATGCAAATTTTTATGTTAATCGTGGTATACCTTGAGACACATGCTAGGATATAAATAAAAAATTATAAGCATACAACCTATAACCATAATCACAATAATAAAAAATTGACTAAAATGACTACCACCACATTGCACAATAAATCAACACATTGATTTGGTTCTTGGAACACCTATTTTAAACCACCTTCTATAATATATATTAATTTTGGATAATGATGAATATCAATTACAAAATTTAAGATTATCAATTAGGGAGATATTAGGCCTTTTTTTCTCATTATAAGAGCCTGATAGTCATTGTGCCAAAAAATTATGGTTAATAGATGGCTAGGATGAACTATAACTATCCTCTTTTTATTAATAGGCTAGGACACACATAAGGTCATGAAAATAGAGATTGATTATGTTTGGATGATTATGTAACGACCTATAATAATTATAGAACTAACATAGGGTAATATATACTCAAATGTAAAGAGGAAAGGGTTCTAAAGGCTAAGCCTATCACATGAGTATAACCCTCATTAGGGTTCAATTATGGATAAGTGATTGTAAGGATGAAAGTAAATTAAATGATGGGTGAGTGGTAAAAGTAAAGTACTTGATGGATAGGTGTTTTTAAATAAGGTAAGGTACAATGTTTAACCAAATGAGGGTTTATGCAACATAAGGTGATAAATGGTAAGCCTAAGCAACCCTATATAGTACTAGCTAATTTTGTATATGTAAGAGCATAAAAAAGTATAAAAACATACATACAAAAATAAATAAACCAATAAATTCCTATTATATTAAGTAAATAAAGGACCCATTGATTCTTCAATACCATATTTTGGATCAAATTCCCATTTACAAGAGATGTTGTAGGTTGAAGACCTCAAATGGTAAGATGAAGACAAAGATATTCCTATTCAGGAACTCCAAAAGACCTATCCTATTGAGTGTCAATGACATCAAAATAAAATACATCCAAGGTAAGTTTCTAAACCTATAACTCTCCCAAATACTACCTAGGTGAAAAAATGTGAGTATAAGGAGAGTGTATAAAAATGATATATGTTTTAGAAATTAAATATGACCCCTATATGTATAATTATAATATTTAAAAATAACCTTAAACTCTAAATTGATGGTATTGGATAAGATGATATAATACACATGAAAAAAGATAGACTCATAACTATATCAATTTGGCTGATATAATATAATGAAAGTAAAGTATGAAATAGACTATATCAACCATTAAAATATAATAGGATATAAAAAATATATTAAATATGTATGTAAATTAGACATATAAATAAGATGGAAGGATACTCATATGAGGTTAAATTGATAGTAATGATGGTATGATATAATATCATGCAAACATCTCTTGTAAAGTACCATGATTTTATCCCACCCCATTCATGATGCATAATTTAAGGTGTGAACTCAAGGATATTAATGTATCAAAAAACCCATGTGAGAGAAAAATGATTAAAGTGATAAAAGTTAAAAATATTAGGTGTATACATATGCTCCACTTGAAGCTCATCATGTGTCACAATAGTGTAACATAAGATGCTGCTTCAAGATAGATACATAACAACATAAAATAGTAACTAAAAATAAATTTTGAAAAAACCATTGTTAAATGAACAACTAAAACTATATATACACACCTTGAATTTACTTTTCATTGATTGAATGCATGAAAATACCATAATCTTGATCATGGAGGGTACAATAACCATATTTGTGAAATCCTTAGGATACAAGGCTAACAAAGGAAATAAAAAATGCATGTATACACATGATGATTAATAAACGGATGTAAATGAAAAACTCTCATAAATGATTAAATCACTTTGAAAATTGGCAAGCTAAGATCGATAAAGCTAGGTTAGAATAAAAAAATTTAAAAAGTAGATAAAAATAAAGGAAAATCATTAAGACCAAATTCCAAGGCTACTTATGACCAAAAACTAAAAAATACATCCAAAATTAATATATGTAACAATCCTAATAAAAAAATTGATACAAATAACTATTTTATGATAAAAAATCAATGTTAGAGAAGTAACAAACCAAACTCAAATAAATATATGAAAAATGTAAATATGGGATTACACAACTTGCAAAGAGGTGAAACATGAAAGCATAAAAGAGAAAAATGGGACCATATGGCCTAAAAAAAGTGAATATAAAACTAAATATCTCAAACACAACTAGGAGAAATCTTATAAAAATAAGGTGATGACTAACAGAGAATTGCACTCTATCACTATATAATCTGCAACTCTCTTGCTCCTTTCCAAGCTCTTCCATGAACCGTGTCATCCATATCATCTCTTTGCTAGCCTCTGTGACTGCAATATATTTTGCTTCTATAGTTGACAAGGCAACAACCTTCTGCAACTTTGATATCCAGCTAACTGTCATTCCACCAACAGTGAAAACATATCCTATGGTGCTTCTTCTACCATCCAAATCACCTGCCATATCTGAATGTAGAGAAGTATCTGAACCTCCATAGCACAAATGCCTACTGCTGGTTCTTCTCAGAAATCTAAGGATCCATTGAACTGCTTTCCAGTGCTCCTTTCCTGGATTGGCCATATACTTACTTACAACTCTCATTGCTTGGGCAATATCCGGTCTAGTACAAACCATTACATACATTAAACTCCCTACTACGGAAGAATATGGAACTCTACTCATGTACTCTACCTCATCATATGAATTAGGACATTGTTCTTTACTCAACTTAAAATGTCCAGCCAAAGGTGTGCTTATCGGTTTTACATCCTGCATATTGAACCATTTCAACACCTTATTCACATAATCCTCTTGAGACAAAATCAACCTGTGATTTTTCTTGTCTCTCTTAATGCTCGTGCCAAGGATTTTCTTTGTTGCTCCCAAATCCTTCATGGCAAATGTGTGAGCTAATTTCACCTTAAGCTCAGAGATATCCTGCATGTGTGATCCTGTAACTAGCATATCATCTACATACAACAAAAAAATAATATATCTACCATTATTCAATCTCTTAAAATACACACAATGGTCAGATTGACACCTACTGTAGCCATGCTTAGTCATAAACCTGTCAAATCTCAGATACCATTGTCTAGGAGCTTGCTTGAGGCCATACAAGATTTTCTTCAATCTTCACAATAACTTATCCTTACCTTTGACCTCAAATCCTTCTGGCTGATCCATATATATATCTTCATCCAAATCTCTATGAAGAAACGTTGTCTTAACATCAAGCTGCTCAAGATGCAAATCCTCAATAGCAACTAAAGACAATACAGTCCGTATAGAAATCATTTTAACAACAAGAGAAAAAATCTCACCAAAATCAATACTCGGTTTTTGTGCAAATCCTTTCACTACCAACCTGGCCTTATATCTCATCTGTCCATTCTCACCTTCCTTCAATCTGTAAGTCCATCTGTTCTTCAGTGTCCTCTTACTAGCTGGCAACTCAACCAAATCCCATGTTTGGTTCTCTCTCAAGGACTCCATTTCCTCAACCATGCCATGCTCCCACTGATTCTTGGATTCTACCTATATTGCTTCTTCAAAACTCTCTGGTTCTCCACCATCAGTAAGCAATAAATAGAATAATGAAGGGGAATATCGAATTGGAGGTTTACTTACCCTTTCTGACCTCCTGATGGGCATCTGAGATTCATTCACAACATGATGTCCACCCAGATTCTCTAATAGTGACCAACCTCAGTCACTTCCAGGCCTATAACTGGCTGACATCGATTCTCCCTGGCCAATGTCAGTTCCTTCATGGCCGACGTCGGTCACTATATGACCAACATCGGTTTCTTGTCTTGTCAACGTCGGTTCCTGCCTAGCCGATGTCGGTCTCTGTGTTTTCCTGTCTGTGATTAATTTTTCTCATGAGCTCATTTTGGACCGTCACCTCGTCCAATTATCCATTGCTCTACCCAGATTGATTTAGCTTCTTGAGCTAATCACTATACATCACTTTTTCATTGAAAACAACATCATGGCTCCTAATTATTTTGTTAGTTCCTAGATTCCAAAACCTGAATCTGAAATCATCAGAGCCATAGCCAATAAATGTGCACCTCATAGACTTAGCATCCAACTTATTTCTATTTTCCTTATTAACATGCACAAAGGCTTCACAACCAAAAACTTTGAGAAATGAGAGATCTACCTTTTTACCTATCCATGCCTCTTCTAGAATTCCACCATCTAGAGCTGTAGAGGGTCCTCTGTTAATCAAGTACACTATAGTATCCACAGCTTCTGCCCAAAACTCTAAGGGCAAACCAGCATGCAATCTCATACACCTTGCACGCTCCATTATTGTTTTGTTCATCCTTTTAGCAACTCCATTTTTCTGAGGTGTCCTTGGAACCATCCTTTGCCTGTAGATTCCATGCATATAACAATACCAGTTGAACTTGTAGCTGCAGAACTCACCACCATTATCAGATCTCAAGCACTTCAATCTTCTGCCTGTTTCGTTCTCAACCATAGCTTTCCAAATCTTAAAAGTCTCAAATACATCAGATTTCTTCTTAATACAATAGACCCATACCTTTCTTGTAGCATCATCTATGAACGAAACATAGTACTATGATCCTCCAATAGAAGCAACCTAAGCCAGTCCCCACACATCTGTGTGAACAAGCTGCAACTTATGCTTCTTCTTTGTTGACCCAATCTTGAGAAAACTCACCCTCTTCTATTTCCTAAAAACATAGTGCTCACAAAAATCTAGATCTATGCTTTTCAAATCTAAAAGCTTACCTTTTGACTTAAGAATAGACATTCCCTTCTCACTCATGTGGCCGAGCCTAGAGTGCCACAATTTTGCATCCACATCTGAAGTAGATAATACAGAAGGAGAATTATTAGTAACACAATTACATAAATAGAGAGTACCTACTCTCTTACCTCTAGCCATTACCAATGCACCCTTGGTCACCTTCCAAGATTTAGCTGTGAGAGTTACTGTACAACCCTCATCCCCTAACTTTCTTGCAGAAATCAAATTCCTCTTCAAGCTGGGAACATGCATAACATCTCTCAACACCCATGTGTTGCCATTCTGCATTTTCAGCTGCACTTTTCCTTTGCCAATAATTTTACAAGGCTCATCATCCCCAAAATATACTATTCCAAAATCTCCATGGACATAGTCACTAAAATATTCTCTATTAGGGGTAGCATGAAAAGATGCACCAGAATCTAAAACCCAAGATTCTATATTATTATGCAAAGAGAATATTAAATAATCTTGTGCAATACCTGCAACATTTGCTTCTTCTTTACCTTCATGTTGATTGTCCTCCTTAGGCTTTGACCAACAATCTCTACTTATGTGCCCTATCTTTCCACAATTCCAGCATTGTGGCTTCCTGCCATTTCTGGATTTGGATCTACCTCTCACCTTTGACTTAGACCTTGATCTCCCTTTCTTGCTCTTCTCTTTTTTCCTTCCCCTGCTCTCAAAACTTAAAGCGTTCCCTGATGTTTTCTCTGTGCTTTTCTTATGAATTTCTTCATTCAAGATTACACTAACAACATCCTCTACTTTTAAAATATTTGAAGCAGATGTAGTATTACTAACTGCCATTACCAAGCTATGCCAGCTCTCAGGTAAAGAGCATAAGATTAATAGAGCTTTAATTTCATCATCAAATACTATTTTGACTGAATTTAATTGATTTACAATTCCATGGAAATCATTTAGATGATTAGATACAGATCCACCTTCCTGTATTTGCAAATTAAATAACTACTTCATAAGATATACCTTATTTGAAGTTAAGGGTTTTTCATATAAATTTGCTAAAGTAGTCATTAACTCTACTGTTGACTTTGCCTATGATAAATTAGATATCACAATAGATGCTAGACTCAATCTTATAGATCCAAGAGCCTTTCTATCAAGAACTTCCCATTCTTCATCTTCCATGTCTGTGGGCTTCCTTGAAACTCCACCTAACGATAAGAATAGATCTTTTTGATACAAATAATCCTCTATCTGCATTCTCCATAATTGGTAATTCTTTCCATTAAACTTCTCCATTCTCAGTTTACTCTCTTCTGCCATTGCTTCTCCCACTCAAATAAAAATCCATGTGAGTAACCTATAATCAATACACACTAACCAGATCTGAAACACCTGTTAGTCACCCTGAGCTCTGATACCACTTATTGGGGATCAACCAACAAAGTTGATTACTATGTGAAAGCAATTAAACATGGAATTTAACCAGAATGATAAGTAACTAGAATCAGAAAATAGCAAACAATAAGAGATACAAGAAACCACCCTGAAAACTTGTAATAAACTCTTTACAGAAGGAATACAATTGAAGAAACTTCTTTTCTTCCACACATCTCTCAGATGTACAGATCTCTTTCTAGATCTCTTTCCCTCAAGAGTTCTCTCTCTCAATTACAATCAACTCCAACAACCTGGATTGATTCACATATACAATTCTTGTACTGTTACTCTACAATTACAATTACAATTACAATAAGCTATGAAGATCTATCCCTATTATATAACTTTAGGGATCATGAGCATACAATCACAACCATTAGATGCACCTCCTAATCAAGGGCTCAAAATAGTCTTACTTAAGATAGAGATGCAGACTTAAGACTAACACTTAATCCTACCATGCAAACATTCTATTCTGTCCACAAAAATAGATTCTAGATGCACAGGTGACCGACATCGGTCCCTGCCTATCTGCCTGTGACTGACGTCATTCGATCCATGACCAACGCTGGCATCTCCTAGTCAACTCCTGACCGATTCGGTCGCTCCTGACTGATGTCGGTGACTGTGTAGTTCAGCAACTTCTGTACTCGCTCATTTGGTGAAGCTTTTAGCTCCACACCTTAACATTAAATATCCAAAACACACACAATATTTTATATACTACAAGAGGCAAACACTCAATATCACATAGGATTAGAGTTTAAAAAAAAGCTAATTAAGATAAAGGGAATAAAATATCCATAATTTATTAGGTTATATGTTTGGAAATAAATTATATATTTACATAACATACTCCAAAGGTGTTAAGCAATCATGCAAAAATAAATAAAATTGATAAGGATTAATATTGTGAAATTGAAAGATAGGTAAAGTGTATCTATAATACAAATTTGTCAATCCTTTTTTTATAATTGATTTCATTACATTTATAAAATAATTTTGAATAAAGGATTTAAAATGGGTGGGAATTTCATATCTCATTACCTCGAAAGCTCTATAGGTGACATGTGTTGTGCATCTTACTATCCACCTTTAAACAAACACCTAGAGGTTTTAGGTAGCCACCATTTATTTAATATGCATGTAAGATAGATACCACTTAGACTTTAATGCTTTCACCACCATTTAATTTTTAAAAGTAAAAGGAAAAAATTTGGATCCACAAAATTTTAATTTACGTTTTGGTTGACAACTCAAGAATTTTTTTGTGCTTAGAGATCTAGCTTGGTGTTGGTCAAAATCCATTAATGGTCACATTGAAGATTGATATAGGAATATTTTGGGGGGGTCATGGAAATGGTCATATATTTTACTTATTATATTTTTTCACATGGTGGAACCCCATTTTTATGATAAATATGTCACCTCATCATTAATTCCACCATAAAAATGGTAGACTTTTGAGGATATGATTTTTCAAACTATCTAGGTGGATTTATGCTCCTATAACATGATGACTAATCATTAAAATTATGCCACTAATTTCCTTTTTCACCTCACTATATTGAAGTCTAAGTAATTTCTCAATAACTAGGTATTGGGTTCCACCTTTGCTTTGCTTTTACTTTTTCCTTTAGAGGATCATTTCACTTCATTCAATCACTACGATCAATGGTGCATATATTTTTGCTTGAATTGGAATTGTCAGAGTAATTGTTATGACATTTTTTGGGGGATTATACTACAATGGGTCTCTCTATTTCATAAAATACTTTGATAAAGTATTTATCCTAATGTTTTCTTTACCTCATCACATTAAAAAAATGGCTAATGAATTTAGCCTTTAGCATATTTTTTTACACTAAAATTATGGTGGTTCATGTAGGATCCTTATTTAAAAATACAAATCAAACCATATTGTTTTTCACATTTGTCATAGAACCTATCCCATTATGGATTCATTTATGGGACCCTTATACTATGGTTTCAAGGGAGAGATATGAGGTGATGCAATATATAATCATTACAAAGTAAGGAGAATTGGTGAGAATTAATAATACAAAGATGGATCTACATCATGTCACCATTATTAAAAAACCCACCAAAAATTTTCCACATTTATTACTCCCCATCTAATATGAAGTGTCCTCTAAGAGGAATATTCAACACTCCATCCTTTGAAAGTGTCTAGATGGGAAACACTTCATCTACAAGGGTGAGATTGATAAGTTAAAAAGTGGTGACCTTCTCTGAGCCACAATCTAAAATGTGATGAATAAATTTCAATAGGAGTCACCTATTGAGTGAGCTAGTCTTGAGAAAAATCCACAAATTGAACCCATGAATATCATGAATTATCATGGAATTTCATTAGAGGGACTTTGATATGCTTCTTACTAGTGGGTTTTAGTTATGAAAACTTTTATTTTCCTTAACAACCTTTCGACATGACCCCTATTTTCATGGTATGTTGTATGTAGCATAGCAAGGGATAACACCTTCTAGTTTAGGGCTTGTGGCAAGGGATGGAAAAACTCAATAAATCACCTTATCAAGTAGTTAAGGGAGGAAACATTATTGATGTTTACTGGTCATTTTTACTAGTATCCCCCATCCCATTTTAGTGAAAAGAGATTAATGTCTTTCTACCTAACCATGGATTAAGATGGAGTGTATCCTTTTTTATTTGATGGAATATTAATTTTCCATTTGATAATGTCATTTCCCTCCAAAAATTACATTCAAATAATATTCAAGCTAAAAATGTTTTTTATTCTAACTTTCAAAACACCTAAATTTTCTCTACATCAATTGATCCCAAAAATGACAATTTCAACACAATACAATGGAAAATTATTTAGACTTAAAGTATTGATAAATAACATAAAATATAATTAATTTATGTACTTATGTTGTTATACATCATAAATTTTTCATATTTAATCACAAACACAAATCTGTATACCAAACTAGCATCTTTAATTTACCTGATTTCACCAAAAGTCACAGAAATAACAATTATGAACTCCAACTTATATTACTGATATATATGATGAAATTAAAATATATAGGGGATTTTTTATAGTAATAATAGTATCAATAAACAATTGAAACAAAACTTAACTCACCATGCTATAATATATTCAAACTACACACTGTAAAACATGCAAACATCCACACCAACTAAATATGGGAAATTACAAATATGTGAAGCTCTAATGAAATTTATATATGATATTACCCTCATGAACTCAAAGTTTTTTCATCCCCTGATCTCTAATAACCTAAGGGGTTTCATCCTTAAATCTTGTTATTGAAGCAAAAATGCAACAATCTATAGAAATTGGTTGTAATGGTAAAATATCCCCATACTGATAAGGTCACATGTCTTAAATAAGATTTAAGTCACAAATATAAAAATTTAAAATATAATATTTACATATTATATCTCTATCATAGGAAATATAAATTTTCCTTTTTATACATTTCTAATTTTACCCACAAAGATTCTCCACTCCTTGATTTGGGGAGACATGAGTTGGAAAAAACTATAGTTTCCATCTTATTCCACTTGTCATAATTCACTTAACTCCTAATTTTTATTTCCTTGGTTTCTATTCTCAAAATTTACCAAATTTTACCCACTTATAAAATAACAATTTTCCTTGGAACTCCCATCAATATCTTCTCCTAGAAAGAAATGCTCGATTTGGAAAGTTTCCTTAGAAACTCAACATTAACTCTACCTAGAAAACCATGCCCCACCTATTCAATAAAATAATAATATTTAATATTTAATGGACTATTTTTTGAAAATATTAATTATGGTGGACCACACATTATTAAATAATTATTTATTAATTATTTAATTAGTTCTCCAAAATTATGGGAATGGAGCAATTTGGCCACCCTTTAGATCTTTTGGAAATGAGACATGACAAATCCTCCCTTCCCAAAATTAATTCTCCTCAAGCAATTGAAAACCATAATTCTCAAGAATCATTGTTCCCAAGTGTTGAATCAAGTGAGCCAACTTATGCCAAAGATTACTACAAGATATGCGTGGCCCAACATGCCCAACACCCTTGTGTCACTCATGTGATTTGATCATCCCTATGAAAAATATCTTAACCCCATGAGTATAAATTTCAAGTAAAGGTGCATGAATTATAAAAACATGAATGCAAACCTTTATAATATCCTTGATGCGATTCATGACTTTACATCCTTGAATTGATTTAAGTAATGGAAATTTAATTATACCAGTCCCTTGACTCTAAATGTTGCTAAGATCCCAAAAAAATCTTTAGACCTTCCCACCCTATGTCCACTATACCACTTTGATAAACATATGAACTTCCACAACTAGTTTAGCATTCATAACATATGTAATAACAATGATTGTGAATTTATCATAATATTTCCCTTGATCATACCTAAAGATATCTCCTGTATCCCATATAATGATGTGTAGGTTACTTTGAATAAAAATATATATGTGGTCCAACCATGGAATCATATTATCATTCACCATATTTCCCTTAAGCTCAACTACGGTTAATTTGTATTCTTTTTTTATCCCTTTGTATAGCATAATGAAATCATGAGCAGCAATGATGTTGAACTCAAAATTTCTATCTTGTAAATATTTCAAAATACCATTTAGAAACCACATCATTATGTATTGACAAGTTTGAGCTAAAGGATCTAAATTCACTCTTTTACCCTCCTTATAATGATGACAAAACTAAAATATATTGATGCTATCATTCCCATATCTTGATATGAACCTATGAGAGTGCTTACCAAACACCTTATACATACAATATTAGATGATGGTTGGTGCATTACTGAGTCTTAATGTTTTAACCATAATACCAAAGTATCTCCATTTACCCCAAAAAATAGTATCCTAAACATATTATATTCTCATCCATGTTTACTAATATTCATACTTAAATTCTTTCCTTGAATAATACTCATCACCATGTAACTTATCAATCCATTGTTCTTTTTGGGATGGTAGTATGGAGTGATCATGATAGTCATAGAGCTTGATTCCACTATCATGATAATTATTATACATGGTGGTAACCATGGAAGAAATTCATTAAACATCACACTGTGCTTGTTAATAAATTTACCAATATTATACATACATTCCTTACAAGGCATCAACAAAATAATTGTTTCCTAAATAACTCATCCATTGAGAGAAGATCTCTCCATTATTGTAATAATTTATGGTGATCCATGAGAAATACTTCTAGACATCACATATTTTACTTAAAATTTAAACTTGAGCTTCATGAAATTATGTGAGAAATAACCCTTAAATTGAAACCATTGCATACCAAAAATTATGTTAGTTCCTCCCAATCCCACAATAAATGAATCATCACGTACATCATGATCTTCAAGCTTACTCACCCAAAACTTCAAACTATTATGGGATTCCTTCACCCCATTTCTTCCATAAGCTAAGCATTGTCTAAACATGGCCAAAACATGCATGATGGCTTGGATTTCCTTGTCTAATTATTCCCTATTAATACTTACATGCCGGATATGTAATTAAGCAAAAAATAACACACGGGGGTGGTATAACAACATCTACCTCTCTTTTTTCAGAAGTAATGTATAAAGAACAAAAGGGGGAAAATCTTGGTCTAATGCTAACAACATTCCTCTTCTTTCAAGAATGGTGTTAAACAAAGAGCAAGAGATCACCTAAAGAAACAAAGTCACAAGAACGCTCACGCAAGCACAAAGTCTTCCGTAGCTTCCCCACAGATCTGGAAAAAGTATAACCATAGAGTAAAGTGAAGCACAAAGTCTTCACCTGAAACTACAAAAGATAACTAAATCTCAAAGACAAAAGTAGCACAAAGTCTATCTTCTATCCTCTAGAAATGCCTTTAGATAATATAAACACACCCACTGCTTACAAGATCAAATAAACAAGATATTTTTAGGAAAAAGACATAAGAACTATTTCCTAAATCACACAGATAATCTCAACACAAAGTCTGAAACAAACCTGCTTCTCATTTATTTCATCAGAATATGATTTACAAATTTGAGCACAAAGTCTCAAAAGTTGTTTCAATTTTAGTAGTGTTTGCTATTAAATTTTCCAGAAGACCGATTACAAATGAGGTCTCCACTATATATAGGGAGAAAATCCTCAAAAACAGAAAATAATAAAATATAAAATATCCTGGTCAAAGATGACTCATCTTTGACTTTTAGATATTTTCCAAAATATTTACAAGTAATTACATATTTACAAAAACACAAGCATTCTGCACAAAATAGAAATGCATAAGGATAGAAGAAGAGAGAGAGAAAGAGAGAGAGAGTCAATTTTTACTGCCAGACTTCTTTAGATGAGCATCGTACATGGCAATTGATGCCTGAATTCTTATGCTGTCTGGCACAACTACATTCTTGGAGATGACCCTCGCTCTGATCAGTGCATCTTTCAATGTTGTGATGGCTTTAGAGTGGCCAGTTAACCTGGATTTCAAATTCTCCAGAGTTAACTAAGCATCCAGAATACTGTCCACCGAAGTCATTGAGAAAGACGCTCCTTCGAAATCTTTCCAGATCATTTCTTCAAAACTCTGAACCATTTCTTCTACTGAAAGGAACTGATGATCTTCGGAAGTCAAGTTTCATGGCAGCTCTTCTAACTTGTTCAACAGGCTCAGGTCACTCTTTTCACTAGCTTCCTTGAAAGCTTTGAGATCATCAATTAGATCCTTGAGTACCTGAATCCTGAAGATCATTGATTCCTTGATCTCAACATAGGAATCTTTGTTGGGGATGACACCGATAGATATCAAGGTACTATTTTTGAGATCTTTCATCTCTTTCCATTTGCTGAGATCTTTCTCTAAGCCACCAATTTCTTGAGAGATAAGGGAGACAAAATCGTCTACCTGAGTTTTCAATCTCTTCATTTTACCTGTTCTTTTTGTAACTTCTGATAGCAAAGAGACTCCCTGATTGCGCATATTTTCAACATATTCTTCCATGACTTTCCCCTTTAAATAGGTCTTTTCAGCTTTTTGAATGACTGAATCATCCATGGAAAAGGCCTCTGGAGTTGCTGCTTCAGTCAAAATAGTGAACCTCTTGATCACTACTGTTAACTGTTCAGTTTTAGCTTTATAAAAATCCTTCATTTCCTTTTCCTTGTCAAACTTTTGGACCATAATGTCCATTGCTGCCTGAAGATCACTCTTCACCCCTTCGTGAGTAACTTTGCCAAGTTCAACACGAGAGATGGAATAACTGCTCATTTCAAAACCCTCAAGGGCTGCGTCGAGGAGGCTTGGCAATTTCTAGAAATTTTTGCCCCTTTTCTTCGACCAACCTGGAGAGGATTTTTGGCCTTTTAGGAGCCTTTGCTTTCACCAATATTATCTTACCAAAGTCAAATTCATCTGGAGAGATGGCCATTTTCTTTCTTTTTGGTGTGAAAGCAGACATCCAAGGTGGAAGAGAAGTGTCTGTTGTAACAATAGTTGCCTCTGTCAGAGTCAATGTAGTAGTTTTGACACTACTGGTGGTGACAGTAGTTGCAGTTGGAGTAACTAGCAAAACTGTATCAATCAGTGATTCTAGCTCCGACGCAGGACTTGGTGGCAGGTTGAAAGACAGAGATGATAGACTTGGAATGGATCTGGAAGAGCGAGGGGAACCTGTTGAAGGACCCTGAGGATCACCAAAAATAACCCTGGAAGGGGAAGTAGCTCTAGAAGAGGGAACACTGATAGGAGAAGTGGGTACAGGAGATTGAGGGGGAGAAGGAGAGGTGCTCTTGATCGGATGTGCTTGTCCCGGCGAGATTGGAGACCCAACACTTGGCTGTTTCGGAGGTTGATCTACTTTCCCCATGGATTGGGCTACCTATGCCTCAGGGCTTTGTTCTTTGGTTCTTTCAACTACAATTTTAGGCTCTTGTGCAAGCTTAGGTTTTTTAGAGACAAAAATGATTCTAGGCTTGTGTGGAATGGAAGGAGAAGGAACGTCACCTTTGTTTTTCGTTTGGTTCTCTGCCTTTTTTCTCAATTTTGCTTGATACTCAGCCTCTGATCCTGTGATGAATTCTTTCAGGGTGATCCCTTTGGCTGCTAACTAATCATTGGTGTTAGCTAATATTGGTTCGAATCTCTTCCTTAAAGAAGTTAGTTCCTTCTGAGACCAGTTAATTGGAGGGAGAGGGGAACTAGCAACCTTTTCTGCCAGATATCTACTGTTTACAATATTCCCATCGTCAATTAAACCTGAAGGGATCTCTACGAGCCCAAGGTACTCTATCTGTTCAAGTGTGAGATGGCAATAGTCCATTTTCCTTATCTCATCAGCCGTCCTCATGTCTACCCAGATATCTTCAATCATGGGCTCGTGGAATTGGGTTTTCCTTCGGATCGTCTCTCTGACTCCTCTATAGTCAAATTTCTCCCATCTTTTGAATGGTTTGATGGTAACCATTTGCATTTCTATTTCCATAATTTTGGCTTTAGTTGATGTAGCAACTGAGAACCTACCAATCTGGATAGGAAACTTGAAGTCGGGTCTCTTAAGTTCCATCTATTTTGCGTGTACGATAGCCAATTGTCAGCAAAGCTCCATTAGAACTAACCTGTCAGAAGGGAATCTGGGGAGCATATACAGGTATCCTTGGTAGAGACCTACCCGAAGATAGAAAAATGTAGAGAACTAGAGGAACATGTAGCCATAACCGTTCACCACCATCCAGGCCTCATCTGATATTCTCTTCTGCTCTAGCTGAGGGTCGAAGAGACACAAGAATACGGTGAATAATGCATCATTTACTCACTTGAAATGACGCATTGACCCTTAAAGTGTCAGCTGAGGATAGTATGAGTAGACTGGGGTGGTCTTTCTATCTCCCTCTGTTGTCAAACCTGGGAAAGATCGCATTGCAGTGGCTATATAGACCAGGTACGAGGTCATGTAGAATTTGAAGGAGGTTTGTACCTTGGTCAGTTGTTTATGGATAGCGTTGCTGATCTGTTCCCCCCAAAAGATGGTCTGTTTACCTTGAAGGATGATCTTTATGAATGGATACATCCATTCATGGATTTGAGAAGAGGATGGGAGGCCCCGTACTCTACTGAGGAGGGTGATTAAGTCACCAACCTCCTCGATGAAATCACTTCTAGGGAAGCTTTTTGGCCATCTAAATAGACTGGTCCTTGGGGTTTTGAGCCATTTATAGTTCATGACCTTCTTTGCCCTTTCGGGGTCTTTGTCGTATTCCTTTTGTACATTTTTGAAGTCGATTTGGGTTACTTCAGTGGCTGGCAGACACAGGAAAACTTTGTCAATAAAATCAGGGTCCAACCGAATTATCTTGCCGCCACTGGCATCTGAGACCGATCTAGTCTCTTTGTTGTAAAAGCGCGTGCACTGGAGGATGAACTCTGCATGATGTGCTACTATCGGGAAGGCAGCCACCAGGTGGATGTTGCTCTCAACAATCCGCTTTATCCCAGTGCTGGGATTTGTTGCCTTGGTTCGTCCTAGGAATTTGGCCATGTCCATGTGGCCGATCTCGATATCTCAAATTTCGTCGACATTCAAGGTGACTGATGTAAGTGGGAAGACGCCCTGATACTTGTATTTCATCATCTTTGCCTTTGAGGGAGATGCTTCTATCATAGGGGATGATCTTGATTGGATGAGAGCAGGTGTATAGGAACTTGCTGAAGGTGTTGCAGCCATGATCACAGACGAAAGGAAAGTGAGTGAGAGAGGGAGAGTGCAATTTAAGTGACATGGGTTACTGGAGGTCACTTAAATAGGCCAGGTCAAGCAAAGGAGCGGAGAATGAGGAAGAAAAAGTGTGAAAGGGACAACTCAGAAAAAATTCTGGGAGTCAGCTGAAAAATGGAAGAAATATGTAGGGGTGGAAAAAATCACCGCCCTTGCAGGAAGATTGCAGGGGCAGTAAAAATTTCCACCCTTGCAGAAAAGGATGCAGGGTCGGTGAAAATCGCCGCCCTTATAGGGAGATGGCAGGGGCGGAAAAAATTACCATCCTTGCAGGGAGATTACAAGGGTGACAAAAATCACTGCCCTTACAGGGAGATTGCAGGAGTGCAGAGGTGGAGAAATTTGCCTCCACCACACTTGACAAGGGTAGCGTGGAAGGGCAGCGTATTTTTCCGCCTTTGCACGGAAGATAAAAAAGGTTGTGGGTGGCAAAAATGCTGCCCGCACGAGGCCGCGGTAGAAAAAACCGTGGGCAGGAGGAGGGAAAAGAAAAAATAACTAAAAACTAAACTAGAAAAGAAGAACAAAAAGAAATAAACCTAAAAAACAAACCCTACTTGGAAAATGTGCACGCCACAAAGTCAGATCCGTGAGCTAGTGCGTCGAAATGTCTCTTGGGGCGCTCAAGTGCAAGAGGTAGGAGGAGGAGAGGAAGCAGTGAGAAGAAAGAGGCTCAAATCAAAATATATAGGGTGAAAAACTCACCCCAACAACCCACCATGCACGGCCATAAATGCTTTGCATGGAAATTGAGACATGCAAGGGTGGCAAAAATCGCTGCCCTAGCATGTAGTCGGTCTCTTTTGTAGGGGCGGTGAAAATCACCGCCCTTGCAGGAAGAATGCAGGGGCGACAAAAATCGCCGCCCTTGCACAAAAAATTTTAGGGGTGGCGAAATTCACTTCCCTTGCACAAAAAAATGCAGGGGCGGTGAAATTCGCTGCCCTTGCACAAAAACAAGGGAAAGGCAGGGGCGGTGAAAATCACCGCCCTTGCAGAAAAAAACAAAAAGAGACCAACTCCAGAAGGAGGAGAAAAAGGAAAAGGAGAAGGGAAAACTTGGCCTCAATGGGATAGTAACCACTCCCCAATCCGACCAAGATGAAAATGAATTATAGAATTCGTATCGAAAAATGAACTTAGAGAGACAAAAGATGAAACAGACAAGTTTCGTAGGGGGTTGCTTCCAAAATGAGCTAAGCTGGTTTTGGAAATAACAGTTGGCTCCTATTGGGGAACTTCTGCATAATCAAAATGATTAGCGGAATCAGAATCCATTCTCTAAGTGCCTTCATCCAAGCCATTGGGCTATGGAGTCGAGCGAGAAACGAGAAAGAAAAATAGACAAAACATAAGAATTATACATATTTTACAAATGGACTCATCTGAGCTTCAAGGGTTGAAAAGCTTTAGATGCTACCCATTATGAAGTAGTGTAAATGGTGTTCCATCTTTATACTCCAGCAAAAAGCTGGCCTCACCATAGAGTTGCCGAATGGTGAACGGACCCCTCCATAGGGAGTCAAATTTACCGTGCATCCCTTTTGGTTCACGTCACTTGTCCCATAACAAGACTTGATCTCTGACTTGGAACTCACACGCTTTAGCTTTTTTATCAAAAAGTGCTTTCACCCGGTCCTGATGTTCCTTGATCTGATCCACCACCATAACTCATTCGTTCAGCTCGATCAGACACATGATCTGCTTGTCAACTGAGCTTTCGAAGGTTGAGTCTTCGATTGCTCTGGTTAATCTAAGTGTTGGTAGTTCAAGGGTGATGGGAATTTTTGCATTTCATCCATATAGGAGTTAGAAAGGTGACATACCTATAGCTCTTTTAGGTGTTATCCTATCAGCCTATAAAGCATCATACAAAGCTTTGTGCCATGTTCTCTGATTTTCGTCCACCAACTTCCTGATAATGGTGACCAGGTTTATGTTGCTCGATTCTGCTTATCCATTTTCTTGAGGGAAATAATCTGAGGTAATCCCATAATGGAAACAAAATTGAGTGATTTCATGCAACGAAAAATAGGCCGCATTATCTGTCACAATTTTTAGTGGAACCCCAAACCTGGAGATGATATTTTCTTTGAGGAAGCTGCATACTACTTCAGATGTAGCCTGTTTGGTTGGTATGGCCTCCACCCATTTAGTAAAATAATCCATCATGGTGAGGACATAATCATGTCTGGCACTTGAAGACGGGTTAACTACACCAATGAAATCAACACCCCATTGCTAAAATGGTTCTTCGATCACAACTGGCTTGAGGGGCAAAGTAGGTAGCTTAGGCTTTCCAACAAATTGCTAACACAGCTCACACTTACACACCCATTTGTAAGCATCTTGAAAAAGTGTGGGCCAATAGTACCTTGCTCGTAGAATCTTGTGTGTCATCACTGGTGCAGAGAAATGTCCTCCATAGGCCAAATTGTGAAAAGATTCTAAAAGTCTTCCTTATTGAGTTTTGTCAACACAACGAAGAAATGCCCCGTCCAGGTTTCTCTTATAAAGACCATTGTCCCACAGAACATAACTAACTACTTTCAATTTAACATTCCATTTTTCTTTAAAAGAAAGATGAGGAGGACACTCGCCATATGTTAGGAAATGAGCAATGTTAGAATACCACTCATCAGTAGTGGCAACAAAGAGAACTACAGGCCCGCTTTTGACATCTTGTTATTCACTTTTTAATTCATTTGGAATGTTGTTGGCGATCAATTGGCAGAGACCCCTTCCTCGTACGAGCTTAGTTAGTTTGATGTCCAGAACAAATTCCTAAGTTTTGGCAATCTAGTTACCTCTCTTTGTACCGAACTCTTGCTAAGTCAAAATAGATTTTATTGTTGTATCTGGCACGAGAACTTCGGTGTGAGAATTCAGGATATAAAACTTGAAATGCTTGACAGCCTTGACCACGGCGTATGCATGTTTCTCTATAAGGGAATATTTCAATTCATGATTTTTGAGTGGGCAACTCATGAATGAAATAGGGGATTCTACATTTTCTAAATTGGGTTGAACCAAAATAGTTGATAGTGTATGCTTAGAGGCATAACTATATATCTTGAAACCTTTAGTATAGTCTAGACAGACCAAGACTGGTGCCCGAGCAATTGCTTCTTTAATTTCTTTGAACGTTGATTTGCCCTCGGTGGTCCACCTAAATGTGACATTGTTCTTCATCATGTTGATAATGTGATGGGTTTTCTTAGCAAATTCCGGAACGAATCTCCTAAGGAAATTCACCTTTCCAAAGAAAGAGTGAACCACAGTCTTACTGGTAGTCAGAGTAAGTTCCTGGATGGAGCTAACTCTTTTTGAATCAATTCTGATGCCTTCTCGAGACACTATGTGTCCGAGTAGTTTCCCTTCAATTACTTCGAAGATGGATTTCTTTGGGTTTAACAAAATGCCATTTTGACGGCAGCGTTCTAGTATCTTTTGCAAATGGTGAACATGTTCAGAACGCTGTTTTGAAAAAACCATCAAATCATCTAGATACACTACAATGAATTTTCCCATTACATCTTTGAAAGCGAGATCCATGGCCCTTTGAAAAGTGGCACCTACATTTATTAGACCGAACGACATCCTGTGGTAAGTGAAAGTGCCCCAGGGTGTGGTGAACGCTGTCTTATGTTGGTCTGCTTTCCCGACCTCAACTTGATTGTAACCTGAAAAACCGTCAAGCATTGATAACATTTCTGAACCTGTTACCATCTGTAAGACTTGATCCATAATGGGGAGGGGGTAGTTATCTTTTAAGGACAACTGATTCAAGTTCCTGAAATCTACACAGATTCAAATCTCGCCATTTTTCTTTCTGATGGGTACTATGTTAGCAACCCATGTGGAGTGATGAATCAGAAAAATTATCCGAGCATCCAGCATCTTTTGTATCTCAGCTATAATAGTACCTGAGATTTTTGGATTATATTGCCTGGATTTCTATTTGTAAGGCACAGAGTTGGCCTTCAGGGGAATGTCATGATGGATGTCATGTGGCTTGAGAGATTTCAAGTCATCGTAAGAGTAAACCAACACATCCCTATATTGACGGAGTAAACTAGCAAGCTCAAACCTTTCTTTGGAAGTGCATCATTTCCCAATGTTTACCATCTTAGGGTCGTGCTTGGACCCCAAGTTGACTTGATCAAAATCTTGAGAAGAATTTGAATCTATCCGCTGTTATTTGACAAACCTGTCATGGTCATCAAACAACCTCTCTAGGGAAACCAAACCTTTGGGAATTTTATTCCCCTTGAGTTGTAGAAAATCTTCACCTGTATTGGTCTGGGTTTCAGGGGTTAGCCCGCACTCCCGGGGCTCACTACCCTCAAAACACAATTGTTTGAAAGTGTCCTTTTGCTCCAAGAAGGCAATGATTTGATCATCATTATTAAACACCTGCCAGTGGTCGACATTATCTGGTACACTTGGTCAGAAAACTAGCTCAATAGTATACTTATCCCCCTTAAAATCTAGGTGGGGAATCAGGAGGGTGGCAGAGACAGCCAATGCATCTGCTCGATCATTGAATTCCCTCAGAATGGCAGAGATATTGAAGGCGTCAAAATTTTCGATCTGATCCCATACCAGATTACGGTAATGACATAACCTCTCATTCTTGGTCTGATAGAGGTTCCTTACCTGACAGACTATCAACTCAGCGTCTCCTTTAGCATGGAGTTTCCTAACACCCTTTTCTTTGGCAGCCTATAGTCCAAGCAACAGGGATTCATATTTGGCCATGTTGTTAGTATTGTTGAATTGCAATTTGTAGGAAAAAAGAGTAATTTCTCCCTGAGGGGATACCAACACAACTCTTGCTCCTGATCCAGTAGAAGAGCAACTGCCGTCGAACTCCAAAGTCCATAGCTCATTAGGTATTGCTTTTTCAATAAAAACTTTTTCATTTTGGGGAAAGGGTTGTTTTATGTGTTCATTTTGCTTGGGTATTCCGCCCTTCGCGTCAGCTGAAACCAAAACCAAATCATCACCCGTAGGATTTTCATTTAATGCACCGTGGATCTCGTCTGTGGATAAGAAATAAGTGCCCATGCCTGATAACTCAAATAAAATATGAGATTCAGGTGCTGCGGAACGGGTAACTACATACCTGGCTTCTTTTTTAGGAAGCAATTTTTTCATGATGCCTTGAACTAGAATCCTTGCTTCTGATAGGTCCATGCTTAACTCACCCCCAACATCCTTACAAAAATTCTGCCCAAGCAGGATGCCGTAAGATGTTGGAACATCGGCTACTAGAACTGTCATTTTTATTCACTTTTTCAGAAAAGCCACAAAGGCGTATTGGGCATCTTTTATTTGGCCAAAGAGGGGAACCTGTTTGTTTTCCATGGAAAAACACCTCCCAAAAGTTTTGGTCAAAGTTAGGCCGAGAGAATCTGCCACCTTGGCAGGCATAACATTATCTGAAGCCCCGGAGTCTATAATATAATTACTTAGTTTGTAACCATTTATAAGCAGGGAAACATAGAAAGGTTTTATTTTTCTGGGAGCGATAGGAGGAGTCACAACCAGATTATTTTGGGCTGGTTGGTCTTTGGGGAGATCAGGAACAGCTTTCAAAGAATCTTGTCCTACAGGGATAGCTTTATTTTTAACATATTCAGCTAACCTATCGAAATGTTCTGGGTTAGATCTCAAATACTCAACCTCTGTCATCTGAATCTTAGTCTTTCTAGCATGCTCAATTATATCAAATGATTGAAAAGAAGTTGTGATAGAAGAAGATATTACATCATCAGAGGCTTTGACAGGTACCCCACTGGCTTGAGTAGCAGAGGAGGGGGATATCGGGTGATTGGGAGTACTTACTTTTTTATGAGTTACCTAATCTTTTGATTGCATGTGTAATGGAGTCTCGCGTCTGGCTATAGAAACTGCTTGCTAGGGTTCTTCATCTGATGTCTTTCCTTTATCATTTTGTGAAGCCGACTGATTTTGAGATCTGGTAAAAATAACATAAGTTCCCTCCGAATCTTCTCTTTTATCCCCGGCTTCATCTTGATAATCCAGGAAACCAATATTGGAGTCGCCAGCTAGTTCCTCATCCTGTTCATCAAAGAGGTTAGTATCTTCTTGTTGGTCTAGTTGTGGTTGAAAGGAGTTGTCATGCTCTGCCTCTAGGTATCCGACCACTGAATTGGCAGGCGTTGCTTCAATGGCTAATCTTCCTGGAGGGGGAGGTAGGCGGTTTGATTGCCCTTGGGTCCGGACAATATTACCTTGATATTGCTGATTTTGGAATGTCCTCCTGGGCGCATCTCGATAGGTAGGAGCGGACGTCCCTTGGGAAATTTGCCTTTTCAAAGCTATCAATTCATTTGTTAATTTTTTCACCATAGGATCTGTAGTGCCCATAGAAGAGCTTTCTACCAATGAAGGTAATTTATTTTTACTAGACTCTTTCCTGATCTTGCCTGCCAGGATAAGATCATCTTTAATGTTGGTAGCCAAACCTTGAGCCAAGGCTAGGTCCATAGGGCCAGCTCACCTTAATAGGAAACTTACTTCAGGAAGCTGCGAGTTGATAAAAAAGCACTTGAGATTTTCCGGTGTGGGTTGAGCCACGGTTGGAATTCGATTTCTCAATTTGATGAATTTGGCTATGAAATCCCTCATGGGCTCCTGGGATTCTTTCTTTAATTATGTCAGCTGAGCTAACAAAGCATGTGCATCTTCAGCGGGCTTAAATCTAGCTTCAAATATGGACTTTAGCGTATCCCAGCTTGTCACTGACCCAGCCTGCAGGTGATAAAACCAATCCGCGGTAGCTCCTTGTAAAGTTTCCACAAAGAGTCTTACTGCCACATCTTCAAATTTGACCCCAATTACGCCACATGCTATGGAGAAAGTAGCAATATGCTCGTCAGGATGAACCTTTCCATCACCAAAAAACTTAGGAAATTTTTTTCTAGAACTACAAGGTAGTTCATGCAGGGGTGGGGTCAAGTTAAGAGGGCCGAAGGAGTTACCCCATGGGCCTTGAGACATTATGATAAGAGGATTAAAAGGTGGGATAACAAACCTTGGTGGAGTGTTTATAGGTAGGTGGCGATTAATAGCAGGAAAAGGAGTTCTTCCTCGTGTTGGCGATCTGCCAAGGCCAGAGGGAAAACTCTTAGATCGTTGAATAGAGGTTGATGAAGGAAAAAGATCAAAATTACTCTATTGCGCTAATTCAAACACAGGGTCTACAAATCCCTTAGATCTCTGACTTCTGGTGTAACGTGGGGTTGCCAGATTTTTAAAATAAAAATGGGACCAAAACTACTTCAAGTTAAAGCTTGAGGCTTCAAAATGCGTGTTCCTCCCAGTAGCTCTGGTTTTGCAGACTAGATAATGTAACAGAGATGGAGGGAGATGGTAAGGCTACAATGATAATGGGTAAGACATGAAACAGAGTCGCTAGATTATGTAATGGATAAAGGTAGGGACTGTTTCAACCTGAAACTTGAGGTTTCAGACTGCACATTCGAATCCCCAGCGGAGTCACCAAAAATTGTTAGGTGAATATTTTGTCGTCAACTAACTGATGACAAAATGGGGATATCAGCCACAGCATAAAGGAGATTTACACCACGAGGAGTGTGGCTTTACCAGATCTAGACGAGGTAAATCTCTCCTCTCATCAAGGGGAGGTTCCCTATTAATACTTACGTGCCAGATATATATAATTAAGTAGAAAATAACACACGGAGGTGGTATAACAGCATCTACCTCTCTTTTTTCAGAAGTAATGTATAAAGAACAAAAGAGAGAAAATCCTGGTCTAATGCTAACAACGTTCCTCTTCTTTTAGGAATGGTGTCAAACAAAGAGCAAGAGATCACCTGAAGAAACAAAGTCACAAGAACGCTCACGCAAGCACAAAGTCTACCGTAGCTTCCCCACAGATCTGGAACAAGTATAACCATAGAGTAAAGTGAAGCACAAAGTCTTCACCTGAAAATACAAAAGATAATTGAATCTCAAAGACAAAAGTAGCACAAAGTCTATCTTCTATTCTCTAGAAATGCCTTTAGATAATATAAACACGCCCACTGCTTACAAGATCAAATAAATAAGATATTTCTAGGAAAAAGACATAAGAACTATTTCCTAAATCACACAGATAATCTCAACAAAAAGTCTAAAACAAACCTGCTTCTCATTTATTTCATCATAATATGATTTATATATTTTTGGGCACAAAGTCTCAAAAGTTGTTTCAATTTCAGTAGTGTTTGCTATTAAATTTTCCAGAAGACCGATTACAAATGAGGTATCCACTATATATAGAGAGAAAATCCTCAAAAATAGAAAATAATAAAATATAAAATATCCTGGTCAAAGATGACTCATCTTTGACTTTTAGATATTTTCCAAAATATTTACAAGTAATTACATATTTACAAAAATGCAAGCATTCTGCACAAAACAAAAATGCATAAAGATAGAAGAAGAGAGAGAGAGAAAGAGAGAGAGAGAGTCAATTTTTGCTACCAGACTTCTTCAGATGAGCATCGTACATGGCGATTGATGCCTGAATTCCTATGCTGTCTGGCACAACTGCATTCTTGGAGATGACCCTCACTCTGATCAGTGCGTCTTTCAATGCTGTGATGGCTTTAGAGTGGCCAGTTAACCTGGATTTCAAATTCTCCAGAGTTAACTGAGCATCCAAAATACTGTCCACTGAATTCATTGAGAAAGACGCTCCTTCAAAATCTTTCCAGATCATTTCTTTAAAACTCTGAACCATTTCTTTTGCTGAAAGGAACTGATGATCTTCAGAAGTCAAGTTGCATGGCAGCTCTTCTAACTTGTTCAGCAGGCTCAGGTCACTCTTTTCACTAGCTTCCTTGAAAGCTTTGAGATCATCAATTAGATCCTTGAGTACCTAAATCCTGAAGATCATTGATTCCTTGATCTCAACATAGGAATCTTTGTTGGGGATGACACCGATAGATATCAGGGTACTCTTTTTGAGATCTTTCATCTCTTTCCATTTGCTGAGATCTTTCTCTAAGCCGCCAATTTCTTGAGAGATAAGGGAGACAAAATCGTCTACCTGAGTTTTCAATCTCTTTATTTTACCTATTCTTTCTGCAACTTCTGATAGCAAAGAGACTCCCTGATTACACATCTTTTCAACATATTCTTCCATGACTTTCCCCTTTAAATAGGTCTTTTCGACTTTCTGAATGACTGAATTATCCATGGAAAAGGCCTTTGGAGTTGTTGCTTCAGTCAGAATAGTGAACCTCTTGATCACTATTGTTAACTGTTCAGTTTTAGCTTTATAAAAATCCTTCATTTCCTTTTCCTTGTCAAACTTTTGGACCATAATGTCCATTGCTGCCTGAAGATCACTCTTCGCCCCTTCGTGAGTAACTTTGCCAAGTTCAACACGAGAGATGGAATAATTGCTCATTTCAAAACCCTCAAGGGCTGCGTCCTGAGGAGGCTTGGCAATTTCTAGAAATTTTTTCCCCTTTTCTTCGACCAACCTGAAGAGAATTTTTGGCCTTTTAGGAGCCTTTGCTTTTGCCAGTATTATCTTACCAAAGTCAAATTCATCTGGGGAGATGGCCATTTTCTTTCTTTTTGGTGTGAAAGCAGACATCCAAGGTGGAAGAGAAGTGTCTGTTGTAACAATAGTTACCTCTGTCGGTGTCAATGTAGTAGTTTTGACACTATTGGTGGTGATAGTAGTTGCAGTTAGAGTAACCAGCGAAATTGTATCAATCAGTGATTATGGCTCCAGTGCAAGACTTGGTGGCAGGTTGAAAGACGGAGATGATAGACTTGGAATGGATCTGGAAGAGCGAGGGGAACCTGCTAAAGGACCCTGAGGATCACCAAAAACAACCCTGGAAGGGGAAGCGGCTCCAGAAGAGGGAAAACTGATAGGAGAAGTGGGTACAGGAGATATAGGGGGAGAAGGAGAGGCACTCTTGATCGGATGTGCTTGTCCCGGCGAGATTGGAGACCCAAAACTTGGTTATTCCAGAGGTTGATCTACTTTCCCCATGGATTGCGCTACCTGTGCCTAGGGCCTTTGTTCTTTGGTTCCTTCAGCTGCCATTTCAGGCTCTTGTGCAAGCTTAGGTTTTTTAGAGACAAAAATGATTCTAGGCTTGTGTGGAATGGAAGGAGAAAGAACGTCACCTTTGTTTTTCATTCAATTCTCTGCCTTTTTTCTCAATTCTGCTTGATACTCAGCCTCTGATCCTGTGATGAATTCTTTTAGGGTGATGCCTTTGGCTGCTAACCAATCATTGGTGTTAGCCAATATTGGTTCGAATCTCTTCCTCAGAGAAGTCAGTTCCTTCTGAGACTAGTTAAATTGAGGGAGAGGGGAACTAGCGACTTTTTCTGCCAGATATCTATTGTTTACGATATTCCCATCGTCAATTAAACCTGAAGGGATCTCTATGAGCCCAAGGTATTCTATCTGTTTAAGTGTGAGACAGAAATAGTCCATTTTCCTTATCTCATCAGCTGTCCTCATGTCTACCCAGATATCTTCAATCATGGGCTCGTGGAACTGGGTTTTCCTTCAGATCATCTCTCTGACTCCTCTGTAGTCAAATTTCTCCTGTCTTTTGAATGGTTTGATGGTAACCATTTGCATTTTTGTTTCCATAATTTTGGCTTTAGTTGATGTAGCAACTGAGAACCTGCCAATCTGGATAAGAAACTTGAAGCCGGGTCTCTTAAGTTCCATTTATTTTACGTGTATGATAGCTAGTTGTCGGTAAAGCTCCATTAGAACTAACCTGTCTGAAGGGAATCTGGGAAGCATATATGGGTATCCTTGGTAGAAACCTACCTAAAGATAGCAAAATGTAGAGAACTGGAGGAACATGCAGCCATAACCGTTCACCACCGTCTAGGCCTCATCTAATACTTTCTTCTGCTCCAGCTGAGGGTCGAAGAGACACAAGAATACGGCAAAGAATGCATCATTTACTCACCTGAAATGATGCGTTGACCCTTGAAGCGTCAGCTAAGGATAGTATGAGTAGACCAGGGTGGTCTTTCTATCTCCCTCTGTTGTCAAACCCAAGAAAGATCGCATTGTAGCGGCTATATAGACCAGGTACGAGGTCATGTAGAATTTGAAGGAGGTTTGTACCTTGGTCAATTGTTTGTAGATAGCGTTGTTGATCTGTTCCCCCCAAAAGATGGTCTATTTACCTTGAAGGATGATCTTTATAAATGGATACATCCATTCATGGAATTGAGAAGAGGATGGGAGGCCCCATACTCTGCTAAGGAGGGTGATTAAGTCGCCAACCTCTTCGATGAAATCACTTATGGGGAAGCTTTTCAGCCATCAAGATAGACTGGTCCTTAAGGTTTTGAGCCATTTATAGTTCATGACCTTCTTTTCCCTTTTGGGGTCTTTATCATACTCCTTTTGCACATTTTCGAAGTCGATTTGGGTTACTTCGGTGGCTGGCAGACACAGAAAAACTTTGTCGATAAAATCGGGGTCCAATCGAATTATCATGTTGCCACTGGCGTCTGAGACTGATCTGGTCTCTTTGTTGTAAAAGTGCGCGCACTGGAGTATGAACTCTTCATGATGTGCTGCTACCAGGAAGGTGGCCACTAGGTGGATGTTGCTCTCAACAATCCACTTTATCCCAGTGCTGGGATTTGTTGCCTTGGTTCACCCTAGGAATTCAGCCATGTCCACGTGGCTGATCTCGGTATCTCGAATGTCATCGACATTCAAGGTGACTGATGTAAGTGGGAAGATGCCCTGATACTTATATTTCATCATCTTCGCCTTTGAGGGAGATGCTTCCATCATAGGGGATGATCTTGATTGGATGAGAGCAGGTGTACAGGAACTTGCTGAAGGTGCTGCAGGCATGATCACAGATGAAAGGAAAGTGAGCAAGAGAGGGAGAGCGCAATTTAAGTGACATGGGTTACTGGAGGTCACTTAAATAGGCCAAGTCAAGCAAAGGAGTAAAGAATGAGGAAGAAAAAGCGTGAAAGGGAAAACTCAGAAAAAATTCTGGGAGTTAGTTGAAAAATAGAAGAAATATGCAGGGGCAGTGAAAATCACCGCCCTTGCTAAAAAAGATGTAGGGGCAGCAAAAATCACTGCCCTTGCAGGGAGATTGCAGGGGCGGCAAAAATCACCACCCTTGAAGAAAAGGATGCAGGGGTGGTGAAAATTGCCACCCTTGCAGGGAGATTGTAGGGGTGTAGAGGCGGCAAAATTCGCCACCACCACACTTGACAAGAGTAGCGTGGAAGGGCAACATATTTCGCCGCCTTTGCACAGAAGATAAAAAAGGTCATGGGCGGCAAAAATGCTGCCCGCACGAGGCCGTGGTGGAAAAAATTGCTGGCAGGGGGAGGGAGAAGAAAAAACAACTAAAAACTAAACAAGAAAATAAGAACAAAAAGAAATAAACCTAAAAAACAAACCCTACCTGGAAAATGTGCACGCCACGAAGTGAGATCTGCGAGCTGGTGCATCGAAATGTCTCTTCGGGCGCTCAGGTGTAAGAGGTAGGAGGAGGAGAGGAAGCAGTGAGAAGAAAGAGGCTCGAATCGGAATATATAGGGTGAAAAACTCACCCCAACAACTTGCCATGCATAGCCATAAATGCCTTGTGCGGAAATCGAGACATGCAAGGGCGGCAAAAATTTCTGCCCTTGCATGTAGTCGGTCTCTTTTGCAGGGGCGGCAAAAATTGCCGCCCTGGTAGAAAAAATGCAGGGGCGGAAAAAATTGCCGCCCTTGCATAAACAAATGCAGGGGCGATGAAATTCACCGCCCTTGCACAAAAACAAGGGAAAGGCAGGAGTGGCAAAAATCACCGCCCTTACAGGAAAATACAAAAAGAGACCAACTCCGGAAGGAGGAGAAAAAGGAAAAGGGGAAGGGAAAACTTGGCCTCGACGGGATAGTAACCACTCCCCGATCCGACCAAGACGAAAACGAATTATAGAATTTGTATCGAAAAATGAACTTAGAGAGACAAAAGATGAAATGGACAAGTTTCGTAGGGGGTTACTTCCAAAATGAACTAAGCTAGTTTTGGAAACAATAGACATCAACTTATTGCCTTCTTTAATCTTCCAAAAGTGTTTAAATAATCTTCTTCCTTGGATTTGAATTTCATAGTGAACTCTCCAATAAAATTCACACCATGCAAGATCCAAATTTTATTGATTCCTTCAAGACTCATGATGTATAATCTTGTTCACAAAAAATAATGACTAATTGTATTTAATTCATGATTCTAATAATTTGTAGTATGTCCTCCTTCATGAATCCTATAACTTTCTTTTAGCTTGATGCCTAAAGCACCATAACAAACTTAGTCACAAAATTTTGAACATTAAGAAGGCACTTGATTTACTTACCCACATATAGCATCAAGATTCCCATAGGTAATATCTCCATTTATTCATCATCCATGATCTTATTTTCCCATAAGTGATCTATAACCCTTGAACATGGATCCCTCACAGTGTGGTTAAAGAACACAACAAACTCTAAGTGTTTGCTCATGGACTTCCCTTCATTCCAAATTCAAAATATGGAAAACTCAAGATTAATACCAATGCCTCTATCTACTTTTACTCTTAAAATATTACTTGGATCCCATTTGAAAACACAATGTGGAATTAAAAACAAAGAGTCCTCATGCCCTAAATGTAAGTTGTGCCTCTCACTCTATCACCCTTTGGTGCATTCTTTCCATGATGAATAAAATTTTGTAGTGACATAAGAGGAAACAATAAATGATCATTATGCTCACACCCTAGGCTATTAATATTGATATCATCCACCTTTGATAAGGGAGGAATGGTTGAGCTACCTTCAGCATCTATATCCTTACAATTCATAATATCTCCTTCAAATGCATATACATTCACTATGTTATTCTGATAACCAGTCATTACCTTACCCTTTGAAGTTTGGAGGTTAGTGAATGTTCCTCCATCTTGAATCCTTTGCATCTATCAAGTATATCCTCTTCTTATTTGACTACATCACCCATTTTTTGACACATGCAATCATTATAAGATAACAAAACCTCTTCTACTACCAAATAAGGTTTGCCTTTACTCTATATGTTAGATATGGCCAAAACAACTAGATCCCACACCATTAATTTTGAGACATCTTGATTTTGAGATAAAGGATCTCCCTTCCACTTTGTACCCTTCCTCTTTTTAAAATTTTTATAATACTTCTCATCATGACATTAATTTTTTAGTGACATCATAAGCAACAAATCCTTTCTCCTACCAACATCTTTATTTCTCAAGTTTCAATCCAAGAAGCAATCAAAATGTTTACCTATATCATCAGATTTGAAAGTTTTCAAGGGATTTTTAGTAGTAGTAGTAGTAGTATCTCCTTTATCACCATCAATAGAATACATCTCAACTGGGGCATCCTTCTATAAATCATGCTCATCAACATATATATTTTTTAGGCCATTATCATGCAACCTTGGTTCTTCATTGACTTATTCAAGACAAACATTATGTGTAAATTAAACCTTAGAAGTTAATGAATGTTTTCACAATCCTTAACCTTTAAATTTTTAAAGGTGTTGTTTTACTTGAGTGGCTATCAACTTAGCTCTCTTAGCTCTTTCCATCCATTCATCACACTTTTTATGGGTCCTCATTACACCCTCTATGCTTGTATTCAATGTGGTTAGTTTATTTTCAACCACATTTTCTATTTCTAGTCTTTCTTTCTTATGCAAGAAATATTTCTCCTCAAAATATTCTATGGTAGACTCACCCAAGCCTTGCTCTCTTTCATCTTCTTGTAAGATTATTTTATCCTCATTATGTGAACTTAGATTCAAAACCTCTTAAGACTCTATTTCTACATTTTCCTCTTTTCTCTAACCTCGATGACTTGTCTTCCAAGTTTCTTTTTAATAGAAAGAAAGTTTCTTCCCCATGAGTTATTTCCTGGTATCCTCTTCATTTTGAGATGTTTTAGGTGGAACTAAAATTTTAATGTTATCTAGAAGCATTATAATTGAATTGATAATTTTATCTTGGTTCCTCTATGTTTCCATGATTTTATCTTTAATGATATCTACATTTTTCCCATATGTTAATAATCTCAGGAATCCTCCCATGATAAACGAATCAATGTACCCATTTAAAATGTCTAGTTTCCCTCTCACTCAAAAATATATTATTAAAACCCTATAGGATATAAATAATATGTATATAATACTAATATCATTTCCCTCCAAAAATTACATGAAAATACTATTTAAGCTTAAAATGTATTTTATTCCAACTTTCAAAACACCTAAATTTTCCCTACACTGATTGATCCTGAAAATGGTAATTTTAACACAATGAAATGGAAACTTAATTAAACTCAAAATATTGATAAATAACATCAAATATAATTAATTTTATGTCCTCATTGTGTTATAAATCATAAATTTTCTATATTTAATCACAATCACAAATCTTTATACCAAACTAGCATCGTCAATTTACCTGATTTCACTGAAAGTCATAGAAATGAAAAATTATGAACTCCAACTTATATTACTAATAAATATGATGAAATTAAAAAAAATAAGGTTTTTTTTATAGTAATAAATCATAAATTAATAATTTAAACAACACTATACTCACCACATTGGAATCTATTCAAACTACACAATTTAAAACGTGCAAACATACACACCAACTAAATATGGTAAATTACAAATATGTGAAGCTCAAATGAAATATATATATATATATATATATATATATATATATATATATATATTTCATTTGAGCTTCACATATATCACCCTCATGAAATAAAAGGGTTTTCATCCTCTGATATCCAGTAACCCAAGGTTCTTTTTCCTTGAATCCTATTATTGAAGCACAAGTGCAACAATCTATAAAAATTGGTTGTAATGGCAAAGGATCCCCATATTGATAAGGTCATCTATCTTAAATAAGATATGGGCCACAAATCCAAACATACCAAATAGAATATTTACATAATATATCTCTAGAATAGGCAATATAAAGGCTCCTTTTTATATATTTCTAATTTTACCCACAAAGATTCTCCACTCCTTGATATGGGGAGACATGAGTTGGAAAAAGCAATAGTTTCCATATTTTTCCACTTTCCATAATTCACTTAACTCTTTCTTTTTATTTCTTTGGTTTATATTCTCAAAATTTCCAAAATTTGACCCACTTATAAAATAGAAAGTTTCCTTAGAACCCCCATCAATATCTTCTCCTAGAAAGCAATGTTCCATTTAGAAAGTTTCCTTGGAAACTCAAAATTAACTCCACCTAGAAAACCATGCCCCACTTGTTCAATAAAATAATAATATTTAATTTCCCATATTTTAAAAACATGAACTATAATGGACTATAAAATATTAAATAATTATTTATTAATTATTTTCTTAGTTCTCTGGAATTATGGAAATGAAGCAATTTATCCATCATTTGGATTTTTTGGAAATGGGACATGATAGATAACACTTATTTTATTTATAAATATGATATGTCCTAATTTAATATAAAATTATGAATGGATTTGGCCACCTTTAGTCATTTTTTAGGATAAGGGTTAGTTAGGTTATACAAAGGAAAGATCGATTGCAAATCATTTTTGAAAATTGGGTACACTACTTGGAGAAGGCAAAGGTCATTTTTGTACTTAGTACTTGGTCACATCATAAATTTGGATCAAGAAAAGGATATTTTGCCTAGTCTTCTTTAAAATATTTTTATTTTTTAGGTTTCATTTTTTTCTTAAGTGGAATTAGATAAATAAGCTCTAATATTGGTGTAATTAGTAAAAAAGGTTAGATTACACCTCTAATTTCCTAGTCGACGTTAACCTAGGTTGGCATTAATGATTGAGACATTTATCATCCATTCAACATTATTTAAATGGAATTAAATTAACATAATTATTTATTAAACTATCCCTTTTACTTATTCATTCAAATAAAAATTTCCCAATTTCTTGACTTTTGGAATGATTGGTGACCTATGATGTCCATTGTGAAATAGCCAATGAGTCTTATACATCTACAAAACTACCTGCTTGGTGATTCATATTGATTTAGTTGGATTTGATTTTATTAGAGAGACCATATTTTATGTGATTTCTAAGGCTCTATCTAAGGCTATATTTATTAGTTCCCACTCTTCTTTGGTTGGTATCTCAATCTTCAGGTAGGGTATTTTAGCATCTAGTTAGCTTGAAAGATTCATAATGAGATTGAACCTATAGCTTATTCAGGGGATTTATTATATGGGAACAATATTTTTGATTAGTAATTCTTGGGCATTTATAAAACATGGACTCATAATTATTCTTGTTCCCCATGGCCTACTTGAAAACCACCTCTAGAAGTAGTTAATTATTTATATCACATGGTGAAGGAATCCCAACTGCTCAAATTAACTAATTTGAATTTTCATTACATTGATGGATAAGGATGTGGAACTTATTTATATGCATCACTATCCTTAAAAATAAAATAAAAAATTAATTATTGATATCACCAATTATGTTACAATATACTTGATATCACCAATTATGTTACAATATACTTGTCTAAAATATTGGTGTGCCCTAACACACACACACACACCATTTTAAAACATGGACCTATTATTGTAAAACCTTTATTTGAGGATATTTGAGCCTAAATATATATAAATAGTTTGTCATGCATTTGTCATCTAGGTTTATTTATATAAAATCTAGTATTACACAAGTCTAAATTTTGAAAATCCAAGTTTAAACTAGTATTTTAAGTCATTTTAAACCTTGGGTTTTCATGAATTTTATTTTGATATGATGTTCTAATTTAAGAGATAAAGGAACTAATATTTACATGTTATATCATATATATTTTGGATTATAATATTAAAAACCAAAGACCATTAATTTCCTCTAACTGATCCCACATTATAAATTCTATGCAGTTGTGACATGTGTCACTCTCGCATCATTCAAAACTTGGGACGATTGTAAATTTTCAAAGTATTTAAAGCTATATACATTTATAATATTTTCATATTTTTAAAATTTTAAGTCTTATGGTCTCCCAATATTCAAAAACTCACCACATGGCATATTCACATTAAAATGGAAACATGGGAACTTCATATGTTTATTAGTAAATTTAATAGCTCCACATTCCCATGTTCCCATGATTCTGAGCTCCTAAGTCTCTAGGATGCTAAGATTATTCCATGTGTCTTGATCATGGTAACATGTCATCATGTAAAATTATTCACCAAAAGGAATACCAGTCCAATGGTTTTGAGCTTTTAAGATTCCAAGTGATCAACACTTGGCACATTCATAGTAATATGCATCCACACGAAGGTAAATTAATTATTTGGTCTATAATCCAATGGTTCTAAGCTCCTGATTCTCTAGGATTCTAAGATCATTCCATGTGTCTTGATTATAGTGACCCACAACTGTAAAAACTTCTTCACCAAAAATATTACTAGTCCAATGATCTAAGTTTTTATGCTTCCAATGATCTGATATTAGGCCACATAGCTTGATCATGTTAACTCACCATTATAGGACCTACCCAACATAATGAATAGATTTAAATGGTTAGGTTAATGATACCTTAACAAGTGGGACTATATGAGGAAGGAATGGACAAAACATAAATGGGAATGATTGATAACACGATAAATAATCAAATCAATGAATGACTAACAGTTGTCTCAAAAGTAATGACTAGACATAAATAATTAATGAATGATTGTCATTTGGCAAGTAAGGACACCTGTCAAAGATGAATATCAAATTCAAAATAAAATGAGAATTAAAATCAAATTTTCATTATCTACATTGAAGTTGCATGAATACATTTAATACTTAGTCTTGTGAATGATATATACAAAATCTATGATAAGAATAATTCACTTTGATATTATTCTTTTGATTAAATAAGTGCATTCCCAAGTTTCCCGAACAATAAGTGATCCCTAATTTTCTTCATCCAATAATCCCGAAATGAACTAGTCTAAGACATCAAAGTAATTAAACAACTAAAAGACAATAATAGTTTATTCATCAAAATAGGGTAAGCCCTCAGTTCCCTCCCCATACTCTTTTATAAGATTGACAAAATACCAATTTATAGTATTTGAGAAGAGTTCCCTAAACTTCAAATTTCCACATTACTCAGTGCTCTAGGAAAATGTCAAATCCATATAATCATATTCTATATAAGATTAACTCTCTCTAGAGGCTAAGTAATACATAGATGATTTACTATCTACCAATCAAAGATGAAGGTGTCCACTAGGGGTGACTAAACCTAAGGTAATACCATGTATTGACCTCTTAAAAGTTTTAGTTGTTAATGGAATAAATATTAAGATATAATCCATGTAAATAAAGTCAAAATTTCCTCTATTTACATTTTAAGAAGGGAATTGAAAATATATCTTAGGCTCCCCTATCCTGAGACCACCTACAATCAAGTTTTGGCCAATTTTTGGCATGAGCATAACACTGTAGATGGAAGTTTAAAGCAATGTCTTATAAAGGGTTAGAGGTTGAATCCAAAGGGGTAAATATCCTCCAATTTCATCATTAAATTCAAACTTGTAGTTTCAATAATAATGGAACTTTTAAATAGGTTATATGGTTTCCCAAGTTTATGTATGTTTAAAATTGAATAGGTTCTATTATTGGATATACTCCTGACAACTAACAAATTGGTGACACTGAGGGAGACTATAAGTGTATGAATAAATTCATAGCTACTCTACCCTGATTTGAGGCCTAAGTATGGTAAATTATACATGATGTCTTACTTTTTATATGTGGTAATGGCCACTATTTACAAGCCCTATGGTCAGTATTGATAACCCTAAAATGAATATTTGGGAAATAGCGTCATGGAGGATTTTTAATTTATGTTCATTCATAGGTATAAGAATGAAATTATAAGGATAATAAATGAGCTATATCCTCATATATACCAAGCAATGTAAGGCACCCTAATGCCTAAACTATTAGAAAACATAACATGGAGCCTAATCAAAATGGGAGATAATTGGTTAGGAGAATACTAGTTATATCCATATGTAATCATCTTTGAGTAGAAGGTACTATCACTACTCCTCTACTATTGCCACATCATGTTTTGGAACACATTATAAAACAATAAATAACCTATTAAGTCTTTAAAAGTATTGATGAGGAGCTAGGTTAGAGACATTTGGCCTACTACTTCAAGACTCCTTTTAACATTGGACAACATCAATATGTGACTATGTCTCATTTCATTCAATCTAAGAGAGATATAAAACAATATAACTCACAACTTGCACCTTTCATAAAATGGGACCCTAGGAAGAAAATAAGTGAGTATCTCAAAATTATCCTATAAAATAATAAAGTGTATGTCTCTTATAATCACCAAGAATATGATCATGATCAAATTTTATTAACTTCATCAAATGATTTATAAGTGTGGATAAAGATGAAAGACAAGTAAATGTCTATTATACTTTCCCAATCCCTACAATACAACCTAGAGGAAATAGAAAAAGAGGCCCAAAATTCATGAAGTTAGCAATCCATCTCCACCACAAGGCTCTTAGCCCTATATCAATCTCATTTTCCTTCAACAGAACCTACATAGGAGAAACCATATAAATCTATTATTTATAATGAATAAAATCCTTAACTTAGGAGGGAGATTTTAAGAGGAATTCTTGGTCCTCAAGTCCCTTCTACTTCAACATATGTTGGGCATAGTAACTACAAGGGAGAGATTAGTTGCTTCTTTAGTTGAATACAAGAAGAATAATTTTTTGATGACTCCTTTGCCTCCCCTTACTATAGTCACCTAATAAATCTTTCCTAAATTATTGTAAATGGATTTTATATCAATTCCAACTATCCCTAACACTATGCAATCTTCTAAGTCCCCTCAAGCAATCCATATACCTTCCACTCCTTCCATTTCATCACCTTCAGCTCCACTTCCTACCATAGTTGTTTCCACAACCCCTATAACATCTCATCCACCTTCCAATCCACCCATATTCACCTACCAAAGGAAGAAAAAGGACTTCCCTACTCTCTCCCAAGATAAAAAAACTAGAAGAAAGGGCATCACTTGGTCTCCCTATTATAGAAGAAGCTACTGAGGATGAGGAAAAAGATGTAGAGACTACAATGGAGCTTAAAGAACAAGAATAACTATAATAATTAATATCTTTGGTTGATTATCCTTCAAAGGAAGAAGATCAAGAAATGGGCATGGCATAACTAGATAATGAAGAAGCTAAGTTGAAAGAATCCAATTCTTTGAGTCAAGTTGAGATTAAAGGGGGAGACACCTTAGCAGACCTCACATAAAAAAAAGTAATAAAATTGATGAGGTTGTCTCTTCCATTATTTATTCAGTGCCTAAAGTAGAAATTATAGTTGTAAGTTTACCTTTAGTAATGCCTAGGATTATATCATCCAATTCTGTTGGTATTAGTGTTGATTCATATATTCTTTCTTCTCCAAAACTAATAAGGAATCCTAAGGTAGTCCGTTTTGATTATTTGGTCATATTTTATATTTTAAATAATCCCATAGATTCTAAGAAAAGTTTAACCCAAATAGATTTCCATAAGCCCCAACCATTATCCATGCCAAAAGTAATAATGAATGTGGAAATAACCCCTAGTTTAACTAGATTATCAATAAAGGTAACACCTTGTAAAGAAATATCCCTATGGGAAATGGATTGATATAAACTTCCCAAAATACCTATTCAAATAAATTCCTCTCTACCAAACATTATGATTACATCCCTTCCAATTACCTCTCCACCTACTACATCCTCATAAATAACTCAAATAGAAGAAATAAGATAACATATTATTCCTCAATGGGTGATGGAGATGCAAAATGTCAAAGATGAAAGACAAACATTGGTTTTAACATAGCTACCCATAATATCCACTTGGTTTGATAAGAATAGTGGGACTATTCAGAGAGTGAGGAAGAGGAATATGGTCAACATGAGAATAAAAGGTGAGGTGGAATTTGAACAAAGATAAAACTTGTTAACTTTAGCTAAGAAACCAAAAATAAATCCCAATGACCCTACTAAATATTTTTAGGATTTTAACACTTTTTTAGATTTCACCAAGGAAGCAATGAAGGAAATGCACCGAAGTATTAAGGAGACTTGTAAAATATGAAAGCAAATGTAGATTACATAGGCTCCTAAGGAAGTGATTGTTGATGTCTAGAGTGTAGCTACAAAAGTGTATAATATTTTATACAACATCAAAGTGTCTAAGGTAGGAAATAAAACCCATACAGAAGATATTGTTACATTGTGTAATAAGATGAAGGATAAAGAAATAATATTGAATTTCTTGGTCCAATTCTCTAAGATTAGTGTTTTTGATCAGCTTAATCTCATGACCAACATGGATGCTTCTTGGTGTCTAAACTATATTCTTTCCAAGAGGGATGCATCCCTAAATTGGCATAGACAAATGAAGAAGCTACTATGTCATTTTATTAGTCATGAGAGTGAGGCGCTATAAATTTTTGGAGACATGAGATTCACCAAGGTAATCACCCAAGCAGGGGAGTCGGTCAACATACCCATATTTGAGAACCTTCTCCACTGGTCTATTGAAAACTTTAGGTAAGAAGTGGAAAGAATGGTGTATAAAACCAATGAATAAGTATTGTATTTGGTTAGTTTTACTAAATATAGGGTAACAAGAGTAGAGGCTTTAATAGTTTAATTCAAGAGCTCAGAGGTAGAGAAAGAAAGATCAATGTCTAAAGCAATCAAAATTTTGAAGCCTTCATTACTAAATTTTGAAATCATAGATAAATAATTTGATGCATATTATTTACTATGTGAATATTTAAAGGCTAAATAAATAGCTTTTGGGTTTGTCCCATACAAACAACTAGCTGCCAGTGCCCCCTAGCTTCACAAATCTCTTAGTCCTTGCCTCAGTTGTAACTACAGAGTCTCCATTAACTCTTCAAGTTAACAACATTTCATCAAATCTTTAATTTTATAATGAGTATATATCTACATGGTTATCACCAAGGTGGAAATTTAGTTCCCAATTTATTTATTGTACATGGATATTATATTTTTAAGCTAGGAAGTCTATTATGAGTATTATCATTGTACATGCATCTTTGCATGATTTTGAATGAAAGGTTCTACTTTTTAACTTTTAATTTTAGGGTAAGCTTGAAGAGATGAGGATTCTCCATCCCAAGCTTATAAATAACCTCTCAGTCTCAAAAAGAGAAGAATTTTGGCTATTCAGATTAATAATAAATTCAAAGAAGTTATGCTTGACTTGATCTCTAAGTGAAAATCTTGATTATTCTCCAAATTCGTGGATTACATGAGACATTCCATAGTTCCAGTATATTAGTTATTTAATTATGTATGGGGTATTTATTTTAAATATAGTCTTTCTTTTTTATCTTTAGCTGATTTGAATATCTTTTGTATAATTATCATAATCCTCTTGTAGATGTGCAATAGCAATCTATAAATTAGGGAGCCTTAGATTTTTACATGTTTAAAAATATTGTGTTATGATTCCTTTTGACTCTTAACTATATTTTATTGTTTGTGTGCTACATAATCTTACAATAAACATTGGTTTATATTCCTTGTCCTATTTGAGTTCAAATACTAGTATTAAAAGGCTTTATCCTTGGGTTTCCATAGGCTCTCATTTATTCCTTAATTTTCCCTCCTTTTGAAGTTTCTTTTAAAATCATACCCACTTTAGTTAGAATAATAATCTTTCCACCCACTCCAAATAGATCTAGGTTCACCCATAGCTAATTCATCCATGGTAAACAATCTGTGTCATCTACCATTATTCCACCAATAGGTTGTTATAAAAATGAAAACCTTATAACTCATGCCTTTGAGTGAGTCTATTCATTGATCCTAAATGTTAAAGGCAACCTCATAATAATTTTTATGGTGTGTATAAAACACACATCAACAATATCACTTTTACTTAGTTCACCATCCAACATTGAACTGAGTATCTTTATAAATGTTGAGTCTTGATCATACTAACATATCATTCTTATCTTTTATAACCTCCTCTACAAGTACCCAATTCCATATTATAACTGCATTAATAAATCTTAAGGCTGAAAATAGGATTTTAGTAGCTTGGATGATATTTCCCCATGATAAACTACTTACCCCTTTAATGTCACTTACCCCTTTAATGAGCTCCAAAAGGTATTGATTTCCATCTAACCCATGTTTTTATTTTTAATATTGGATATTTCCTTTTAAGTATGTTAATTTTTCTACAACTCATTTAAAAATATTAAAGGAACAATATATGCCAAGTTTCCCTAAAGATCTCAAGTTTTATCATCTTGTTATTTATTTATAGTTTATTGGTCTTAGAAGTTCTTTATTAGCCCTTAAATCTTATTTTTATGTCTCATCAACTATGTTTTTATCTTTAGATAGCTAATAGATGCATTCTAAGATAAGGCATGGAGAATATGTAGCTTATATAGTGGGTCCCTACCTTGACAAGGAATGTAAATTACACTAATATTGTAATAAGATGCATACATATTTCTTAGTCTTAATGATATGAAGAACCATTTGAGTATAATACATAGTATCTTCCATCAAATCATAGTGAGTTCTCACCCTAGTAGTTACTAGAAGATTTGCATATAAAGTAGCCTCTCCTTTTTGAATTGATCCTCTTATATTATATTTGTTGCACATTTTTGTTGAATCAAAGCCATGGCCTAAAAATTTGTCTAGAGGAAAATAATTATGGCATAGGTGGCATGTATGTATATACAAATGAGGGGAATAGAAATGGTGATATGCATATACCATTTCCCTATTTTTTGGTGTAGTGTTTATGGTAGGTATTTGAGTGGGAAATGGAACTTGTAATACTGATGTAAATAAGGGGATTCCCTAAACATGAGGATAAATTAAAGGCCTATAATAATTACCCCGTAATAAGGGAGGATCAACATAAGACTTAAGAGAAGAAGAAGAAATGTTATTCACTAAAAAATATGCACCAATTATAATAGAAGTATGTACATAAGGAAAAATGGGATGAGTGCTCAAGGGTAGAGCAATAAAATAAATATAAATAGTGACAATAATTGGGGAAACACTACAAAATTTATAGAGGGAATAATAGTATAATACAAATTCATACCTATATACTTTTCCCATGAATGATGCTAGCCAAATCTCTCTATTTGTGTTCATTTTTTCTATTTTTCCTACTTGGCCCTTTTAGATACTACATCCTTATGGTCCTTTTGTTTCATTTTATTTTAATTTCCATTATTAGTGTCTTCTCCCTTGCTACCTAAATTTTCACAAGTTTCTCCCATAATTGGATGGTTTAAAAGTCTTGTCAGCTATTGTCTAAGGATATTTTATAATCCTTGAAACCCTTTACATGGGTAATCCTTCTCCCCTTTCCCCTCATAAGTATATTTTGAAATGATGATAGGTTATTTTACTTTCCATTAATGTAAATTTTTAGGATTGAAGATTTAACATCCTCATTTTTGGGATTATTTGTGAAGTCGTAGCCTACCGCATCTCCACTCCAAACTCATGACTTTCCCCATGGTATGATCACACCTAATGAAATGATTATAATTGGAGTAACCAAACCCTAAGGTCTTATACCATTTAATCTAATATAGCATTGTGTAACCATTATTATCTCCTCAAGGTTTGGTTTCTTGAAATATTTGGTGGCTAGTAGATCAGAAAGGGGTTGTCTACCAATGACATTGAGGGGTAACACCATATCCTATATTGATTCCTATTTGGATTTTGGATCAATTTGGCCCTTATAATAAGCCTCTATAATTGGTCATCTTATTCATGAACATAATAGGCCACATGCATTGCATCGATATCCACTATAAACTTCCACCAAGCCTAGATTTTTTATTTAGACAATCCCATATTATTATGAAGATTCTTCTTAGTTTTATCACTTATATTTTTTTAGGGTTAAAATTGTAATTTATTCTCATAGAACCTTTTCCAAGGATTTATAATAGGGGTTCTATACTCATGAGCCTTTTCTAGTTTCTAGACTTTTATGTAAGAGAGATGTTTAAGATCAAATTCATTGGGGTTCCCACATGCTTATATTTTAGGTTGAGGCTCATGGGTGATCTTGTCATGGATTTTGATGGAGATGAGACATGTTGAAATTATTCCCTCTTGATCATATTATTATTTCTCATTGTCAATATCTAACATGAGTTACTTTAGCTTTTCACCTAGTTTCTAACAAACTCCATTCTTTTGCATGGTGATGTCATAATTGGTATGTAGGGGTTTTTGTAAAAAAATGTTTTCTTTTTCCCTTCTCCAAAAACTTGGTCAATATAATCCATATATCTAAGGTATTCAAGGATAAAGACCCTTATAGATACATATTTTAGAAACCCAAAGACTTTGTTGGTGTATTTATGGAGTAGGAAAAGTGTGAATTATGAATAAAATTACTAATCTCCTTTGATAATTATGTTCTATAATGTCTAATCCACCCTTAATGGAGGCATGTATAGACTTGTCCCTTGAATGAAGTCAATAATGGAAGCTAGTAAAAGGAACGTGAAGGCATAATATGTGTTGGTAGTAGACTACGAAGTTTAAATTGGTATATTTTTACATAAATGACAAGTATGTGATGTATAATATTGTGTATGTAATTTGATGTGTTATTAAATACCAAAATATTGTAGAATATGAAAATACTCCTTCAATATGGAAGTAAAAGGTCAAGAATATGAAGTGATAGAGCTTCATCACAATACTATAAATACTTGTATTGTAAAGAATAAATAGTTATAATTTGTGAGATAATGATATAGAGATCATTTTATAGTTCCATTGAAATTTAATGTGTTGTCTATGCACATAAATTTCCTAGTTATGTTTGAATCTACATATTAATATAGATAATATGTACACTTTTGGATAATTAATATTGTCTAACTAAATATACATTAAGTAAGAATGACTCTATTTGTTATAATCATGTCTAGATATTCTAAACTAGTAATTAAAATTGAATAAAACAAACCTTAAATGTTCTAATGGGTATTTCCATGAACCTATGCTAACAATATGGTGTGGAAGTAAATATGATGTTAACCCAATTTTCCTTCAACTCTAACTAGCCAAACTGATCAAGGGTATTTAAATTTAGGTTTGGATATTTATCCTTATTGTAATGAAGGATTAAATAATTGATAGATACAAGATACCTAAATAATTTATGCGTAGAGAATTAACATAACTAAATATGTATAATATTATCTATTAGTGTGTATAAATCATTACTAACTTGGGAGTGACCATTATACAACAAAATTTCATGCAACATGGAATGCTTTTCTAATAAATCATCTTTATTAGTGTCTAGGTCAAAACCACTATGGACATGCTCAGGATATCCTAGATGTCATTTTAAGAGATTATGATTCAAATAGTAAGCTTTAGTACTTTTTTTAGGGGATATTTTACTTCATTATCTAACTCCAACAACTTTTTGTGACATGAAGTCTAATTCTCACTTTAGGACTGATCCAATAACTATCATTTATAGTGGGAAAGGATAATAGCCAACATTTTCTTAATAGCTCTAGGGGAGATCATGAAGATGACAATAATGTCTATCTATTTAATCTACCTTAGATTTACATCACATTTATATGAATGGGATTTCACCAACATGTAAAAAGAGTGAAAAATCTTATATGTAATCCTACACATGATGATTGAATTCATCATAAGTTTATTTGGTAAAATGTAAATGTGTAACTTTTTGCAAGGTTTTGGTGGTTTCTCTAGAAAAAAATTATCATAAACATCCTATCCCACATCGATGATGGGTTTCTTATATTTGGATATGACCTAAGATTTACTAGTGGAAGAGGTTATGGTTCATATCACTTTATATTCCATGGGGTTCACTTGGGTAAAAATTCACATACAAAGGTATAAGGAGTAGGTGTTATCTCCATTGGTTATTTCATGTCTCTGGCTTGACTTGATGAAGTGTAAGCCTCCATTTTTTTATTTTTCCCTATTTCTCTTTTGAATATAGTTTATGGTATCCACCTAATTATCTTAAATATTGAAACCTAGTACTTCTATCAATCAACTCACACTTTGTCACAATTATTGGTTTAAAAACTACACTTAAAGGGTTTTGGATTTTACCAATGGTAATTTCCATTGATTTTTTTGAAATTTATTGTTCAATGAGTTTTTTTTCCAAATAAGATAAGGAATAAATGTCATTCTAAGATTATAAATATTTTCCTTGCCTTTGGATTTTTTAAATTACCAGCCATACACCTATGTTTAAGACTAATATGAAATAATTTGGAGCTAGTAATGAATTTTTGGCCCCATAAATCAAATGGTGTGGTTGGTTATTAACCAGATTAATCATTATCGACCCATTACATGCTCTCTTAGAGATCATAAGGTCTTTATATTATAAAATAAATAATGAAATGTTTGTGTTATCCATCACCTTATCAAATAATGACAACTTCCATATTGACACATCCTCAATGGCCTTTGGAAGATATAATATTTAACACATTTAGATAAGTAGTTTAATAATGTAGGATACATTATATATAAGAGGCTACCACTTTCTATTAAGGTGTGGAGCTAAAAGCTTCACCACATGATTATTTTTCAAAGTTGCAGGTTTACACAGTCACCGGCATCGGTCAAGAGCGACCGACATCGATCAGGAAAAGACCAGGAGATGCCAACATCGATCATGGATCAGCCGACATCGGTCACAAGCAAATAGGTAGGAACCGACGTCGGTTACATGTGCATCCAAAAAGTTATTTCCGTAGACAGAACAGATTGTTTGCATGTTAGGATTAAGTGATAGTCTTAAGTCCGCATCTCTATTATTAGTAAGACTGTTTAGAGCCCTTGATTAGGAGGTGCATCTGATGGCTGTAGTTTTATGCTCATGTTTCCTAATTATTATATAATAGGATAGATCTTCTTAGCTTATTGCATGAGTAATGTTGAACAGTACAAAATTGTATATGTGAATCATTCCAGGTTGTTGGAGTTGATTATAATTGAGAGAGAGATCTATACTTTTGAGAGAGGTGTGGAAGAAAAAAAGTTTATTCAATTGTATTCCTTTTGTAAAGAGTTCAATACAAGTTTTTAGGGTGGTTTCTTGTATCTCTTGTTCTTTGCTATTTATCATTCTAGTTACTTATCATTCTGGTTAATTCTGCATTTAATTGCTTTCATATTGTAATCAACATTGTTGGTTGATCCCCAACAAGTGGTATCAGAGCTCAGGTTAACTAACAGGTGTTTCAGATCTAGTTAGTGTATTGATTACAGGGTACTCATAGGGGTTTTTGTAGGGATTTCTATTTGAGTGGGAGAAGTAATGGCAGAATAAAGTAAACTGAGAATGGAGAAGTTTAATGGAAAGAATTATCAACATTGGAGAATGTAGATAGAGGATTATCTGTATCAGAAAGATCTATACTTACTGTTAGGTGGGATTGCAAAGAAGCCGACAGACATGGATGATGAAGAATGGGAAGTTCTTGATAGAAAGGCTCTGGGGTCTATAAGACTGAGTCTGGCATCTACTGTGATATCTAATTTATCACAGGCAAAGTCTACGGTAGAGTTAATGACTACTTTAGCAAATTTATATGAAAAACCCTCAGCGTCAAATAAGGTATATCTTATGAAGCAGTTATTTAATTTGTGTATGCAGGAAGGTGGATCTGTATCTAATCATCTAAATTATTTCCATGGAATTGTAAATCAATTAAGTTCAGTCAAAATAGTGTTTGATGATGAAATTAAAGCTCTTTTAATATTATGTTCTTTGCCTAAAAGCTGGCATAGCTTGGTAATGTCATTTAGTAATACTTCATCTACTTCAAATACTTTAAAAGTAGAGGATGTTGTTAGTGTAATCTTGAATGAAGAAATTCATAGGAAAAGCACAGAGGAAACATCAGGGAAAACTTTAAGTTTTGAGAGAAGGGGAAGGCAAAAAGAGAAGAGCAAGAAAGGGAGATCAAGGTCTAAGTCAAAGGTGAGAGGTAGATCCAAATCTAGAAATGGCAGGAAGCCACAATGTTAGAATTATGGAAAGATAGGGCACATAAGCAGAGATTGATGGTCAAAGCCTAAGGAGGACAATCAACATGAAGGTAAAGAAGAAGCAAAGGTTGCAGGTATTACACAAGATGCTTTAATATTCTCTTTGCATAATAATAGAGATTCTTGGGTTTTAGATTCTGGTGCTTCTTTTCATGTTACCCCTAATAGAGAATATTTTAGTGACTATGTCCATGGAGATTTTGGAATAGTATATTTAGGGGATGATGAGCCTTTTAAAATTATTGGCAAAGGAAAAGTGTAGCTAAAAATGCAGAATGGAAATACATGGGTGTTGAGAGATGTTATGCATGTTCCCAGCTTGAAGAGGAATTTGATTTTTGCAGGAAAGTTAGGGGATGAGGGTTGTACAGTAACTCTCACAGCTGAATCTTGGAAGGTGACCAAGGGTGCACTAGTAATGGCCAGAGGTAAGAGAGTAGGTACTCTCTATTTATGTAATTGTGTTACTAATAATTCTCCTTTTGTATTATCTACTTAAGATGTGGATGCAAAGTTGTGGCACTCTAGGCTCAGCCACATGAGTGAGAAGGGAATGTTTATTCTTAAGTCAAAAGGTAAGCTTTCAGATTTGAAAAGCATAGATCTAGATTTTTGTGAGCACTATGTTTTTGGGAAATAGAAGAGAGTGAGTTTTCTCAAGACTGGGTCAACAAAGAAGAAGCATAAGTTACAGCTTGTTCACACAAACGTGTGGGGACCAACTCAGGTTGTTTCTATTGGAGGATCACAGTACTATGTTTCATTCATAGATGATGCTACAAGAAAGGTATGGGTCTATTGTATTAAGAAGAAATCTGATGTATTTGAGACTTTTAAGATTTGGAAAGCTATGGTTGAGAATGAAATAGGCAGAAGATTGAAGTGCCTAAGATCTGACAATGGTGGTGAGTTCTGCAGCTACAAGTTCAACTGGTATTGTTATATGCATGGAATCTACAGGCAAAGGATGGCTCCAAGGACACCTCAGCAAAATGGAGTTGCTGAAAGGATGAATAGAACAATAATGGAGCGTGCAAGGTGTATGAGATTGCATGCTAGTTTGCCCTTAGAGTTTTAGGCAGAAGCTATGGATACTGCAATGTACCTAATTAACAGAGGACCCTCTACAGCTCTGGATGGTGGAATTCTAAAAGAGGCATGGACAGGTAAAAAGGTAGATCTCTCATTTCTCAAAGTTTTTGGTTGTGAAGCCTTTATGCACGTTGATAAGGAAAATAGAAAGAAGTTGGATGCTAAGTCTATGAGGTGCACATTTATTGGAATCTAGGAACTAACAAGATAATTAGGAGTCATGATGTTGTTTTCAATGAAAAAGTGATGTATAGTGATCAGATCAAGAAGTTGAATCAATCTGGGCAGAGCAATGGAGAATTAGACGAGGTGACGGTCCAAAATGAGCTCACAGGAAAAATTAATCACAGACAGGAAAACACAAAGATCAACATCAGCCAGGCAGGAACTGACATTGACAGGATAGAAACCGATGTCAGTCATACAGTGACCAACGTCGGCTAGGAAGGAACCGACATCGGCTAAGAAGAACCGACATCGGCTAGTTATAGGCCTGGAAGTGATCGAGGTCGGTCACTGTCATAGAATCTGGGCGGACAGCATGTTGTGAATGAATCTCAGATGCCCATTAAGAGGTCAGAAAGGGTAATTAAACCTCCAATTCGATATTCCCCTTCATTATTCTATTTATTACTTATTGATGGTGGAGAACTAGAGAGTTTTGAAGAAGCAATACAGGTAGAATCCAAGAATCAGTGGGAGCGTGGCATGGTTGAGGAAATGGAGTCCTTGAGAGAGAACCAAACATGGGATTTGGTTGAGTTGCCAGCTAGTAAGAGGACACTGAAGAAAAGATGGACCTACAGATTGAAGGAAGGTGAGAATGGACAGATGAGATATAAGGCCAGGTTGGTAGTGAAAGGATTTGCATAAAAACTAGGTATTGATTTTGGTGAGATTTTTTCTTTTGTTGTTAAAATGACTTCTATACGGACTGTATTGTCTTTAGTTTCTATTGAGGATTTGCATCTTGAGCAGCTTGAAGTTAAGATAGCATTTCTTCATGGAGATTTGGATGAAGATATATATATGGATCAGCCAGAAGGATTTGAGGTCAAAGGTAAGGAGAAGTTATTGTGCAGATTGAAGAAAAGCTTGTATGGCCTCAAGCAAGCTCCTAGACAATGGTATCTAAGATTTGATAGGTTTATGACTGAGCATGGCTACAATAGGTGTCAATCTGACCATTGTGTGTATTTTAAGAGATTGAATAATGGTAGATATATTATTTTTTTGTTGTATGTAGATGATATGTTAGTTGCAAGATCACACATGCAGGATATCTCTGAGCTTAAGGTGAAATTAGCTCACACATTTGCCATGAAGGATTTGGGAGCAGCAAATAAAATCCTTGGCATGAGTATTAAGAGAGACAATAAAAATCACAAGTTGATTTTGTCTCAAGAGGATTATGTGAATAAGGTGTTGAAACGGTTCAATATGCAGGATGCAAAATCGGTAAGCACACCTTTGGCTGGACATTTTAAGTTGAGTAAAGAACAATGTCCTAATTCATATGATGAGGTAGAGTACATGAGTAGAGTTCCATATTCTTCCATAACAGGGAGTTTAATGTATGCAATGGTTTATACTAGACTGGATATTGCCCAAGCAGTGGGAGTTGTAAGTAAGTATATGGCCAACCCAGGAAAGGAGCACTGGAAAGCAGTTCAGTGGATCCTTAGATATCTGAGAGGAACCAGCAGTAGGCATTTATGCTATGGAGGTTCAGATACTTCTCTACATTTAGATATGGCAGGTGATTTTTATGGCAGAAGAAGCACCACAGGATATGTTTTCACTATTGGTGGAACGGTAGTTAGCTAGATATCAAAGTTGCAGAAGGTTGTTGCCTTGTCAATTACAGAAGCAGAATATATTGTAGTCATAGAGGCTAGCAAAGAGATGATATGGATGACACGGTTCATGGAAGATCTTGGAAAGGAGCAAGAGAGTTTTAGATTATATAGTGATAGAGTGCAATTCATTTGGCTAAGAATTCAACCTTTCATTCAAGAACCAATCATATACAGCTTAGGTACCACTTCATAAGACAGGTATTGGAGGATGGTGATTTGAAGCTGGAGAAGATCCATACAGATAAGAATCCTATGGATATGTTAACCAAGACGGTAACAAAGGAGAATTTGAATCTTCATTCAACTTCTGTTGGTCTTCATGATTGAGTTGAAGATGGAAGAGCTAGAAGATGTTGTTGTACAGGTACTGGTGTAGTTGTTTATCTCCAAGTGGGAGATTGTTAAGGTGTGGAGCTAAAAGCTTCACCACATGAGTATTTTGCAAAGTTGCAGGTTTACACAGTCACCGGCATCGGTCAAGAGTGACCGACGTCGGTCAGGAGCAGACCAAGAGATGCTGACATCGGTCATGGATCGGCTGACGTTGGTCACAGGCAAACAGGCAGGAACTGACGTCGGTTACCTATGCATCTAGAAAGCTATTTCTGTGGACAGAATAGATTGTTTACATGTTAGGATTAAGTGATATTCTTAAGTCCACATATCTATTATTAGTAAGACTGTTTAGATCCCTTGATTAGGAGGTGCATCTTATGGCTGTAGTTGTATGCTCATGTTTCCTAATTATTATATAATAGGATAGATCTTCTTAGCTTATTGCATGAGTAATGTTGAGCAGTATAGAATTGTATATGTGAATCATTCCAGGTTGTTTGATTTGATTGTAATTGAGAGAGAGAGCTCTTGAGGGAAAGAGATCTAGAGAGAGATCTGTACATCTGAGAGAGGTGTGGAAGAAAAGAAGTTTCTTCAATTATATTCCTTCTGTAAAGAGTTCAATACAAGTTTTCAGGGTGGTTTCTTGTATCTCTTGTTCTTTGCTATTTATCATTCTAGTTACTTATCATTCTGGTTAATTCCACATTTAATTGCTTTCATATTTTAATCAACATTGTTGGTTGATCCCCAACACTTTCATAATTCACACTCATACTACGAGATTGTAAAATTCCTTTCATGTCACCCACTAGCTTTTCACATTATCTCCATTTTCAAACTAGAATATAGAAAATAATCTCTCCCAAAAGTACACCTACATAAACAAATACACAACACAACACAAAACACAAAACACAAAACAAATAAAAAATAACAAACAAAACATGATACAATCAATACATATTTACAAGGTTTGGTAATGTTTCTTTTTAAGGATAGTTTTTGAGATACATCTCATTGACAAGGATAAGAATAGATTCTCCAAAAAGCTTTGATAGCTTGAATGCATTACTTTATTTCTAGTTAGTGATTTAATATTTCCCACTCCATAAGATATAAAACTTGGAGTGTCTTCTAAGCTTGGCTCAATCCTCATCCCATTTCTTGAACCAAGTTTCATTAGTTAAATTATAGTGTAATATCTTTTTTAACAATCCATCAAACCAAATTTTCACCAAATGTTGAAGTTAATGGAATTTATTATTAAAATACTCTAGTGTATCTTATAAACATATAATCTTAGCCATTTAGACTATCATGGATCCATGTTATGGGAAAATTATATGGTTAGAAGTCTCACAACTAAAGTTAATATAGCCTCTTTACCATAGTAAAGTATATAAGGATAATTTCCCAAGGCCTACTTTGGGGTAATATGGTTAGCACATATGGATTTTCTTGGCTTGGTGTGCCATTGCATGTGTTTATTCTTAATGATCCTTCTCATGATATTCATTGGGTTATTATTAGTGGACTCTATAATGCCATTACCCTAAGGGTAATAGTTAGAGGAGTTATTTAATTATTTTCCCAAACTAATGTACATACTTTATTACCTTGGTCTGAATAAAGGACTTTGTATTATTAGTAATATTGGGTGGGTAACATCAAACTTGGTCAAAATATTATTCAAGAAATCAAAAATAACCTACTTTGTGGCCTCTTTTAATGAAATTGATTTAGTCCACTAGTGAAATAGTCAGTAGTAATCTTAATGAATTTGTGGTAAGAACTTGAGGGGAGGTTCATTACATTTATTAAATCTATCCCCTATTGAGATAATTGCTCATTTTATGTTATCAAGTTTAGTATAAGAGGAGCATTCATTTTCTTCCCAACATGAAATTGGCACTCTTTCCATTTCCTAACCCTTCAAAAGACGTATGATAACATTATTGGCTAATAATATCCATCCCTCATGTTTTGTCTATCATTGTCTATGGAAAATAGTGACCTATTGATATAAATTTGTGGAACTCTCTCAACACATCATCTACCTTGGCTAGTTTAATGTAACACATCAATATTTCATCATATTTTTTCTTAAATAAATATCCATTAACCAACCTATAAGATGGTGTATGAAGTCTAAATATCCTTGTTTGAATTAAATTTAAGATAAAGAGGAAAATATTGGTTTCTATATACTTTATGACACTTTTTATATGGTCATCCCCATGCTCTATATGAGAGTCTTCCCCTTGCACACACATCAAGGATTCAAAATAAGTTATGTCATTAGGTAAGTGTTGGCATAAGGTTAAGCCCCTTATAGGCTTAGATGGTTTGATGTAAATATCATATTACAAAAAATAATTTATATACCATAATAACTTATTTCTAATCTATATTCCTAGGATGTAATCTCTTATACCAAGGTTGAATGCCATAACATATATTTGGTTAATAGTAATCAAGTCCTTAAAAAATTTTAGGGATTTTGCCAATGCAAAATATTTTTTTTATGAAGGTATAATTGATATAATATATCTTAATATTCCATAATATCATGAAATAAATTGGATTCTCATCATCATTATCATCATTCTAGATGAGCACAACTAGTACATTGAACCCACTACATATGCGACACAATATGAATCCTTGTCAAAATTAGGGTTGGATCAAAGTGGAGCTTCCATAATGGATTGATTTAAATTTTAAAAATATTTAATTCCCTTTAGGATTACATTATAATACTTGTTTTTTATTTAGCATGAGACTAATAAGCCTCATTAGCCCAAAAAATTTAGTTATGAACTTCTTCACAAATTTAATCTTCCTAAGGAAAGATTGTAATGTTTTATGTGCAAGAGAAGAGAAAGATACAAAATAAATTTGACTCTTTTTGTGTTGATTTATAATCCACTTTGGAAATAATATTTTTCAAGATATTTCCTTCATGAAAAACAAAATAGACTTGTTATGATTCAATCGATTGCCAAATTCCTTCAACCTTTCAAATATCTTTTCTAGATGCTCAAAGAGATCCTCCTATTTTTTTAAAAATTAAGTGATGTCATCCAAATAAACCATTATCATCTCACAAATCATTCCCTTTAAAACACCATTGAATATAATTTTTTAAACTAATATATTGTAATCCTTGATAATTATGAAAAATAGAGTTTGCATTATTGAGGTGTTAGTATTGCCTAAAACTAGTGTGAAACTTAAACCAAAATATATTGTCTCTCATAGTCAAAATTAGGAAATAAGAACTCATTTTTTATGGAGATTAATTTATGAGTGTTCTTCAACAATCAAATTTTGGGTTTGATTCTTATTAAGATCATGTTTTAGTTACCATACATCTCATTTAATGTATGTTGAAAAATTGATTTAAGATGAGATTGTATCAATTTTTAATATTCAGGAGAAAAAGATATCAAAATTTATAAAATGACTTGATTGAAAATGCTTCAATTATAAATACCCATCAAACCAAGTATTTTATTTTCTTAGCATTATTGGTTGATCCTGACTCAAATTGTGTGGAGTATTTTATTTTGACTTGTTTATATGTCTCCATCATGGTTTCTACACATTACATAGATGGAATTTTATTCCATTACATTATAAATTCAAATTCATAGAAAGCTAATTTCCTTAATTTTTAGTCATATTCAAACCATTATTTATGTGTTTTTATAATCAATTCTCTCTTTTATGTAAAGATATTTCTAGGTTGCAGATGACACTATATGCATAATAAATTCCTATTGTCAAATAAGTTGTCAAATATATTCCAATGTTGTGTTCTTCCCTATTATATCATCTACTAATGCACAAAATATTTTGGCACCTAATTTCAAGCCATTAATTATTGAATCTAATTTTTTAAAATATGTGGTTATCCAAAAGTGGTCTAAATATATTTGTTGGGTCTAACACAACCCATTATCAATATTTAAAATGGGGAAGCTCTTGTTATATATTGGTATTTGATTTGTAGGTTTATAGATGTGAATTTATACCTTATGAATGCTTCATTGGTATTAACCAAGTTTGAATAATAAAGTCTTCACTACAAATTCTTGATTTAAATAACACACCTATAATTGGTCCTTGATATTAATACTTGAAATTTCCTAGTCTAAAAGAGGGTAACCATTTTAAATATGCTTTGAAAATGCTTTCAAGCCCCCCCTTTGGGTAAAATTTGACTTGGACTTAGGTAAATAATTTAACTTTCTTTAGAAGTTATATGCAAATTTCCTTGACAATTTGGTTTGTAATTGTATGGTCTTTATGATAAAATGGACTAGGAATTATTAATGTTTAGATATTAAATTTGGTCAATTATCAAATATTGTAGGCTTTCTTATAATTTCATAATTCAAAGATCCATGTCTATAGATGGGATATATGTTTGATTTGAAAAAATTTATCATACTTATTCCTTATTAGATCTTCATTTCTTGATCATTATACTTAGATGATTTTCTTTACTTTGACTGATTTAACTTCTCATCTTTCCTTGTGTTTATTTCATGCCTATTCCATATTTTTTTTCTTTATGATCCCTCAAAGTGATCAATATCATGCCACAAAGCATGATCTCATTCATCTAGGTACCTGAGGGAAATCATACTTAGCCATTTCATTGAAAATTACTAAGATCATAGGGTCCCAAGATCATGCCACATGGCATAATCCATGGGACCTAGAGACTCAGAAGGCATTTAGAAACCAAATGGCCCTAGGCCTTTAATTCATCAAGATGATGCCACATGGCATCATCCTGGTGATTCAGGGACCTAGAGGCCAAGATGGTAGTTAATGGATATATGCCTCTAAGTTACTAGAATAATGCCATGTAGCATCATCATGATGACTCAGAATCCAATAATTTACTTGAAGACCCTTTGAGCCTCTAGGTTAGTGAGATTACACCACATGGAATCATCCCACTAACCCCCAATCCTGGGGTGGTCTATACAATCTTAGGCCTCTAGGTTAACAATATTTTACCATGTGGCACCATCCCATGAGATTGGGGCTAGTAAAGCAAGGAGAAATGAGCTTGGGGCCAATAAGGCAAGGCTAGATGATGGTTCATAGAGTGGGAAAATGATAACCTTTTGCATGGTAATAGTGGGTTAAAAAATAAAGGAAGCTCTATGTGGTCGATAAAAAAATGCCAAGAAAAGGCCAAGTGGCAAAAGCATTAGCCAAAAGAGACTAAGTAGGACCTGATGGATGATTCTACATATGATGTCCATAGAAGAGTGTAGAGCATGAATTTGATGGTCATTTATCATGTTAAGTTGTCAAAATAGGGAATTTAGGTGGTCATCCTCAAATTCTTTAACACATTGAATAAGTGGGCCAAGTGAAAGCATATTTTTCTATTATGTCAAGTTGTAATCAGTTATGATTCCTTGATCATACATGAAGGCCATGAAATTGTTATATTTCTTATATAAATAATTTGGATTGCCATTGAAATGGGGAGATATTAATGGGTATTAAGGCTCTATAGGAATTTCACCAAGATTTCACATACCTTTATTTATTTATCTTTTTCCTAGATTATCTACCAAGGGTTGGTCACTTATTAAGGCATCAAACTTCTGTTAGAATTGGCCTAAATTACAGCATCCTTTTCTGCCATGCCTTGAACCTTAATTTCTGGCTTGTGGATGTTGACTATGGTGAAATACTCTTAGAATGCTATATATATAATGTTTTGTTCATTTAATGTATCTAGTCTTTTGATGTAGCTAGTCAATTGGTCCTATGACTATTAATATGCCTCATTGTAGATGATTGTCTTATTTATGTTGTGCAATAGCTATCATAACTAGTTTATTGAGGTTTTTCATGTTTTATTTAGACTTATCTCAATCATTATGTGAAATAGTTATAGACTATAAGTAATTTTATTTAGAATGGATTCAATGAATAAATGACTTTCACACTTTTCCTTAGAATCTTTCCCATTAAGTGGATCATGTTTGTGTAATTACTAAACTAGGCACATGGTGGTATAACTATGGTCAGGCATGCTTTCAGATCCTTGGCATCAAGAATCTTTTTTAGATAAAATATGTCCTCTCTTTTTTACCTTATCTTGCTCTTATTTTACCTTTTTGATGATATTCTACCTTAGTTTAGATATTGAAATGAATTATAATGAAATAACACTCAATTGCTTATTAGTTAAATCAAGTAGACAATAAAAATTAGATATTATGTTAGCAAGAGACTAGGTGAAACTCTAGTAGTATAAGTTGTTGCTCTCAAAGTAAATATATGAACTTCTCATCCCTTGGACTAACCAACATAGTCCTAAAATCTATGGGGATATTTCATCCCATGATCATTACCTCCCTATATCCTTCCAAAGAAGTTACCCCATAACTTCCCTTGAGTGGGTCATCTGGAGTGACCAACATTTTTGGTGATAGAAGAGAGGGATAGTTTTTTCATTGATTTAATCTTGCTAACCATTTTTGTTTTTTATTTATCATTTAATTTTTATCAGTTTGAAAGTAACCTAGACCCCACTATAAGGATCACAAGGTCTAGATTTAAGTTCTTACTCCTCTCATTTCACTTATTGAGTCATAAGAAGAATATAACCTTAGTAATAAACTCATTGCACATATTATTCCATACTTTTGTAACCTATCATTGATCCCTTAAATTTTTTAGCTATCACCATGTCTTGGTTTGGTGATTCAACCATCAACATCTTAAGATTTCAGACCATCAACATCTTAAGATTTTAGCATGACTTGCCTAAGGATCCCTTTGATTTCATCCTAGACTTTTAGAGTGACCATATAAATGTTTTTTAAGACCACATTATTACTTACATATTGGTTATTCATATTTTAAAAGTGGAATATGAGGTCATATCCTATATAATGGTGCCTTTCACTTTGAAAGGAGAAGCATATGATTGGTATTCAGTCTTAACACTAAATTCTATTACCAGTTGTAAGAATCTAGAAAATCAATTCCTACTTTAATTTCAAATCCTAGTGGAAGATTCACCCTCTCTCCCTAGTCTCTTTCCTAACAATCATAAGAATCAGGACCCCATCACTATCATAATGGAGGTTATTTTTTATGAGCCACCTGATCATGATTTTGATGACATGATTGAAGTAGAGTAACATATATTATATCTTAAAGAGGAAATATTAAAATTTTAAGAAAAACTAAAATTATGACAAGAATATTTTGAAACCTTATATATTCCCCTAGAAGAAGAATTCATCGAACTATGAGATCTAGATGTAGAGGACAAACTAGAAAAGTTTCTTGTCTCTGGTGTTCTAACCTTTTAAGAAATGGTAGTTCCATAGCCTCTTGTGTCTAATATCATAGTTATTGAACCCTAGGTAAATGTATCCCTTTTTATGATTTGTATGAATGTGAGGTAATCTCTTCTAATTCCAATGATAGTTCTTAAAATTAAGAACTAGATAAACCTCTTGTTTACAATTTTATTAATTTTGGTTTTAAAGTAAAGGGAAATGATTAACCTGAATTCATGTATGTAGATATTTTTGATGATGTACGTGAATAAAATTGAGAGTTTTAAAAGGAAAAAAATGTTTTATGTGGTTGTTGGCTTAATTTATCCCCAATACCTTATGGTATTTTGGTTGAATACAAATTTGAGTTTATTTCTTCAATTGACATGAATGTCAGTATTGAAGATCCAAATCATGGTCTCCCTCAAGAAAATTTGTATTTTGAGTATGGGTTATTATAAAGGGTTAACTCGTAAGATTATAATCCTCTAGATAATGATGTGATAAAAGAGGATAATTAACTTTCAGATAGGGAAGTGAGGATCTTAAACCTAGATTCACTTGAAAAAGAAGGTTACAATGAAAGTAATGATGATGATCTCATTTAAGATTCAGTTTACCCAGAGTTAATCATGTAACATTTGATAACCGAGTACACTAGTTTTGATGAGGTCAAGACACCTAAAATATATTTAGGAATGCAAAGTTTAAATCCTAAATACACAGATAAAGATGATGGTGATTTTTACATGGCATATTTTAAAGAATACATTGAGTATTTCTTCAATTTTAGGTCTGATTTCACTTCCCTACCAGGTGATATTTTTTATGATTACTTGTCTAATGTGTTCCCTCTTATGGATGTGAGTAAAAATGATGAATTTATAGACCTTAGTAATCCTTATGGAAATATATGTCTTGATGTTTTAATATTTTCAAGAGGAGTGTTTCCCTTCCTTGATAATGTTGATTTAACTAGTGGTTATCTTTTTCATGAAAAAGATTCATACATTTATCCACTCATGGATTTAATTTATTCTAAATCTGGTGAGGTAAGCTATGGATATCTTGATTTTACCTTACCAGATTTTAAGGAGAATTCTTTCCAAGCCTATGTTGATTCTGATTTTGAAATTAGGACAACTAGTTCTTTTGAATGCATACCTGATAATGTCATTAGTTTTATATCAAGGAAATTTAAAGATCTTTTAATTGAATTTAAATATGTCCTTTCCCTCCTAAGGACACTAATTTTAAGAACCTTACTACTTCCAACAATTGGAAATCATGTTGTGTTGGGCATGCCCCTTTTTAGCTTAATGTGCATAGTTTTTTGTTTTCTACATTTGATTTCTTAGTTATATTCCCCTACTTCTTTTTTGTATATATGTTTGTTTTAGACTAAGTTTCATGTTTTTTGCTTTTCTTATTTTGGTTTTGATTCATCATTATATCTTTTCCTTATCCTAAACATCCATTTATAATGGTGAGTTTTGTCCTGATAATAAAATTATTAATTGAATAATTGGCCCTTGTGAATTTCCTTTCCTTATGTTTTTAGGATAAAATACCTCAATTGGTTAATAAAAACATGAAATTTATTTAAGCCTTAAAAGTTAGAAAATGAAAATTCATGTTTAGATAATGGCATAGGTTGATTCAATTTTATTCTATGTATACTTTAAATTTTGGTGTCCTATGATTCTAAATGGAATATATGGATTCTATAATAGTTTATTTTTATTTTCTAAATCCATTAGTAGCACATAATTAAACATATAAATAAAATAGGAAAAATTGAACTAGTTTAGGCTTGTCTTGGTAATTTGAACTTTCTAAGTTTATCATAATACCCATGCTGAGTCCCCAAACCTCAATGGATAGAACTGAAAAACCTTTTCATAATAAAATTTTGAAGGAAATTAAATAAAAATGTAAGACCTAAAGTCTTCCTTGAAAGGGTGATTCAATAAATCTCCATCTCATACCTTCTTTCCTGCTTGGCAGTGGAGAAAGGCCTTGAGTGAGACCAAAGATATATATGTTAGGGTTATATATTCTTGGATATTATAAAATCAATGCCCATATCATTCCCCCCAATCCAAATTTCCAAATATCTTCCCTCTCATATGTTATGGTTGTCTGAGTAGGTTTGAAATATTTTATGTGAATTCAAGAGCCATGAGAATTTAATCACTTTAGACACACTGATAGACTAAGACTGAATTAGAACTTATTATGCCACATATTTAAGTAAAATTTAGTGCCTTCATGTTTTTAATTTTGTCTAAAGATGATTCTTTTCATTTTATGTTTGTGTTTAGGTGTGAAGGGTTGTGGTCTAAATTTTGGAGTACTTTAACTAGAATTTATGGATTTTGAATGCTTAACAACATTCTCCCCATGGAATTCATCATTTTTTTGGTACAACATTCCCCATTATCACTATTCCCAATGGGTACCCTCTTTTTCTAGTTTGGTCTTTAGTTTGTATGTTTCTAAACATGAATTTATGCCTTCTAAATTCTTCATTAAATTAACCAAGTCTGAACAATCAAATCTTCACTACAAATGCTTAGTTTAAATAGCACACCTAAAAATAGTCCTTGATATGAATACTTTAATTTTCCTAAGTTTAAAAGAGGCTAACCATTTTAAATCATGCTTTGAAAATGATTTTAAACCCCCCCCTTTGGGTAAAATTTGACTTGGACTTAGGTAAATGATCTAATTTTTTAATAAATTCTACTCAAATTCCCTTGGTAATTTGGGTCTATAATTATATGTTCTTTATAATAGAATTGACTAGGAATTTTGAATGTTTAGATATTAAATTTGGTCAATTATCAAATAATTTAGTACTTCCTATAATTACATAATTCAAAGTTCTATGTCTATAGTCAGAATCTATGTTTGATTGAAAAAAATTCATACCTATGCCTTGATAAATATTCATTTTCCAATCATTAAACTTAGTTGATTTTCATTGTTTCGACTGAATTAACTTCTTATTTTGCCTTATATTTGTTTCAATTTTTATTCCATAAGTTTTTCTCCCTATTCACTTTGAATGATAGATATCATGCCAAATGGCATGATTCCATTTACCCAAGCACCTAAGGTCTCTATAATTGTTTCATTAAAAATAACCGAGCTACTAGGGTCCTGAGATCACACCATATGATGCAATCCTAAGTTTATAGGGACTTAAAAGGCTATCAATAGAGAAATGGACCTAAGAATTAATGTCACCAAGATGATTTGACATGGCATTATCTTGATGACCCAAACACCCCAAGGTCAAGATGGTAGATAATGGCTCTAAGACTTGAGGTCATTGGGATGATGCCATGTGGCATAATACTAGTGACCTAGTGACCCAAAATTCAAAGTTTTCTTTGAATACCCTCTAAGCCTCTAGGTTATCAGTGTTACACCACATGGTATAATCATACTAACTCACAATATTAGGGTGGTTTGTGTACATAAAAGAGAATGCATCTAACTTATTAATCAATCCTAGATCAAAGAAGATAAATCCTACTTACACTTCTATTTGTTGATGCAGTAGATATTTAGGGTCATGACCAATATGGATCTAATAGACCTAACCAAGGGATATCTTACCATAATAACATCACTAGAGAGGGTTCAAAAGCCTTTAATCAAGTAACACAATGCAATAAACCTAGCTAGGCCCTATTTTTTCATATTCACTAAGTATATGCAAAGTGTTGATGCTTCAAAATGTACCACAGGTGATCTTCAGTGTTGATGAACACTACTCATTTTAGGATGTGAAAAATCCAAGGCATGAGTTATAGTTTGTGACAATTCAATGATGTTTGTGGTGGAATAGAAGTAGAGTATGAGAAATGTCCATAATATTTGTTTGATTTAGTGGTGGGAGCCACCAAGGTTTAAATTTTTAGATATTCAATAGTTTTTTATGACTTAGAGTATAAACTAAATGAGTATTATCAATTATCTTTAAGATACAGTGAATCTTGATAAAAATAAGAAAAGAGAAGGGTAGTGTAAGAAAGAAACATGATTGCAAGTTTTCTTCTCAAATATTATGACAAAATTCTAATTACTTTGAGCACGTTTGAACCAATTTATGTTATAAAATAGCATAAGCTCAAATTATATCACAAATCAAGCAAAATTCAAAGGAAAAATATGAATCATAAGTAAGAACCAATTTTACTTTAAAGACTTGCTAGTATGATTTGAATAACCTAAGTACATCCAAATACAGAGCAAATAAAATGTAGTATACTTGAGATATTTATAGTCAATTTAGCATTTAACACAAATTAACAACCCTATGACAAATAATGTAACTTAAAACAATAAGAATCATTCAAATTCAAGATGACTATCTACAATTGAGAGGTAGCATGGACATTTAACAAAACTATATAGACAATCTTTTCAGAATTCCTTAGTTATATTAAATGCTCCTTGTATACAATTTCTCAAAAACTCCCTTTTACAAATGGTAACCATCTACCTATTTATAGGAATCATACGTGATTAACTAGTTAACCTTTAAAATATCCACATATGGATAAGGATAGTTGTCTTTGATATAAAGATACAAAGTGAAAGGTCACATGTCAACTTGACAAGAAAGAGTATATGCTTATAGACTAATATATACTTTACAAAATAAAGTCTCCCTTGATAGAAACACTAGTAGGCCCCTCAATAAGCCTTGTGTGAGGAATTATTTCACCCTGGTGTATTGTTATTTTATTAGTTCAAAATCCACTATAGGATTCATTAAACAATCCTCTTTTTGACCTGCCAACTTGTTAAACTCATTATCTGCTTGAGATATAAGTTCCTTAATACATTGTGCTTTTACAATTTACTTCCCTATAGAAATAAAGATATCAAGGATCTTATGGTTGTCCTTGGTTGAGTGGCATTTGTTTTCTCTAATTCCATAAATGTGAACACCAACCTTTTTCTTGAATTTTTCATCACTAATTATGCCTATAGTAGTGGTTTGAGAAGGGTTATCTAATAGATTCCCCAAAAGTTTCTCAATCCGATTTACCAAGCCTGTGTCTCCCTTGATGAAATCCAAGGCTTGCTTTGTCTTATGTAGCTTGATGAGCTCCTTTATTTGAGCTTGATAATCCTAAAATTAGGTGATTAATGCTTGTACCATCTTAGTTTGATGGTTTAAATCACTCAATCTAACCTCAATTCTTTTAAAATTCTCAAATGGGTCCATCAAAGATTTATTCAACACTTGCAATACATCCTCAAGAATTGAAAGGAGGACTTGAGCTTCTAAATATTGTTTTTCTTTCTCCAAGTTGATAATCTTCTATTTCATTCCCTAAACTATAGCCAAGATCATTATTGACTAGGCCAGTACCATACTAGCTACATCTTCTTGAAATATGGGATGCTCTCCTACTACCTACCCTAGAATAGGAGTTAATCACATAAATGGTTTCACCTTTTGAAATTTGAAACCCTTAGTACCAATAGTAACCTTATTGGTCACTCCTCTCTCAAGAGTTGATGTATTTGTATTGAAATGGACTTGAAGGTTAGACTCCTTTACCTATGGTTGTTTAAGAATATCTATATATGAACTCCTAGAGGCTCCTAGGATTCCAGCCCTTGGCTTTCCTTATTGCAAAGGATTCAGATCCTTCTCTTTGTTGTCTATTTAAAAGATCCTAAATGTAAGGCTTGACATTATCCTAAACATCCATGTCAACTCGAGTCAAAGCCAGTGAAGGAGAAAGAGATGGGATTTTTAGAAACTTCCCATAAATAAACCAATCAAGAATAGCTGGTCCATAAATAGGATTCTCATCACTAAAGAGGTTAATTTCACTAATAGGGTGAGTAAAAGTTAATTTATGCCTCTTTCTTGGTGCTAGAGGAACTAAGGCCAATTCTACCTATCTCTTTCCTCTATCTAATGGAACTAATTCTTTGCTTGCTTCCTCAAATGGATCCTCTTCCTTATTAAAACCACAGGTAGCTATGATATTAATAAGGGCACTTTCCACTATTTCTCTATTTTCCAAGGCAATCATGCTAATAATATCTAATGGGGAAGAAGGCCTTGGTGGGGATGACTAAATTTGGGGACCTTCACCAGGTCTATGCTCTATGATGGACTCTTGAATCACATCTTTACCTTTTCCTTTTACATCTTCAGGTTTCCCAACCTTGGGTGACTTTGTCAATTCTCTCTATTGAGGCTCAGAAGATTATCCTACAATAGGTGGATCTTGATGTGCAATACTAGATGGTCCTAACAACAAGTGATAATGCAAGGGATTTAGTTTCCATATTTCTCTTGAGAGATTATTATCCCTGACCAACGTATGCTCTAATTTGATGTTGTAATTTTTAACCCTTGATAGGACTTCTTCAAAGTTCCTTGCCTTTGTGTAAATACCATCTCCCACACTTGGTTGATGTTTTTACTTAGTCTTTGGGACATTTTTATCTAGAATATGGTTAGCCACTCTATCATTGGGGTCCCACATCTTAAGATCATCCAGTTGGAAATCAAAAGAGTTCCTATGCACCACCATGATCTCCAACTATTTCCAATCTTTGATTACAATTCTACCACTATCTAGTGGAAAGGGATGAACCTAAGCCTTATTATTCTTCTTATATATCCAATCCATTCCCTAGATGATTTGATAAAAAAAATCTTACTCTGCAAGCTTATTGGAAACATATACAGGCAATCTATATGGTTGGACCATGATTCCTTCTATCCTTATTATAGTGAAATCTAGATAGAACCACACATCCCCCATGGTCTCCACTTGTATTTTGATTAGAAGATGAAGCTTGGGCATAGGGATACAAATGATTACCTCAAAAATGACTGGGAAGATACCATCACATATGAATTGCATGTGATTCTTATATTTTAATATATGTAATTTGGATTAATGATGGGAAATGGTAGTTCTACCATCAGGGGACCAATTTCAGATGCCAGGGAAATTAATAGAGGCTAGGATTGAATCCAAGAGGTAAGACATCATAAAGAATTCATTAGAGGTCTTTCTCTTGATGGCTATAAATTTTTTGGCCAAAGAAAAACTTATTAAGTCTCTAATGGGAGGGTTTAAGTTCCACTCCAACATGCAATGGACATAAGATACCCAAACCTTACTCAAATAAGTAGTAGAAGAAGCACCAAAGGATCTATTCAACAGGGTCATAACTACCTGGATGCCCTCTCTAAATTAAGCAATAGGAATCTCACCATTATGGGACCTAAAAACATGGTAACTTTGGATTAACCAAGGTGAGAGGACTAAATCCAAGGCTTGGGAATTTGTCCATTCTCTCAAGGATTGGAGATCGACATGAGGCAAAGGAATCTTATAGTAAGCCTCAAATGCCATGGGAGAAATACATAAAAATTTATTGGTACTCCCTTCATGAATAATTCATTCCCCATCTCTTTTTAGTCAATAAAAATAAGAACAATAAATTTGATGCAATTCATTACCTTTGGTTTAGCAGCCACATGGTGAAGGACTACCAGTTGAATTGATACTAGGTCTTTGTATCTTTGGTATACCATAGAATTCCTCTTTTCCTCTTGATAAATTGGTTGAAACTCCTTTATAAATAATAATAATTTAGACCAATTCTTTATTTCATGTATATTCAAGCTATCAAATCTAACTCTGTGTCTCTAAAGACCCTTCCTTCACCATCTGAAGTTAGATAGAGCTCAACTTCAATTTTCATTTTTTGTCAGCCCACCACCATTTATAACACTAAATTCTAGTTGATGAAAATAAATATTTCACTAAGGCACTTTATCTAAATTCAAGTTTCACTTACTTTTATTTTTATGTGATCAATTGAATTGATGTAAGTCCTTTATAGAGGTTTAGGGTTTTTTAGCTTTAATGGTGAAAATATCTAGCTCTTGATTTCATACATGCCTTAAATTTTATGGTACCTCATTCTCATGTATTTTATGTTATCAATCATAGGATATCTTTCATTTTTATCCTCCATGATTACATGGAACCTATGTGGTGAGGTTCCATGCCTTTCATGGCAAATTTCATAAATGCTAGTTGAAGACTAGTTGTTCACTTTCAAAGGTCCTCTTTATTTTGCTTTGAAAAATTGAATCATTATCCTTGCATTTCATTGGTCCTTTAATCTTTAATCTCACTAATTTTACTATGTGTCAAGCTCATGAGGCCTTTGAAAAGTCTTTAAATTCATCACACCATTAGATCAAATCTAGTGAGCAAGCGATCACCATTAGATCTTGGCTAGGGCCAGATCATCAACCATATACCTTTTTAAAAGGCTTTATGCTTGACACACCATTGGATCAAATCTAGTGAACAAGTGATCACCATTGGATCCTATAAGATGAGTACCTTTTAAATAGTTTCATGATTATATGAAACTTAGGATTAAAGATGACATTAAAAATTTTATGTTAAAAAACATAAAATGACTTAGGTTGAAGTCTTTATTTACTAATTTTGCCTACGTAAAAAGCTAGTAATTTCTTAAAAGGTTCTTTATAAATTCCCTCTTTGTTTAGGCTTTTTAAAATTTTATAGGTTAAATTTGACAGGTTCGATCACATCAAATAGATCCTCACTGACATCAAATGATGGGAGCAAACCTGTCAAATTTAAGACAATGGAATTTATGATTCAATGATTAAGTGCCACACATTTGGATTCGAGGTTAAATTTTGTGGGTTTTGTAACGTCAAATACATTCTCATAAATATCAAATGATGGGAGAAAACTTGTCAAATTTAAGACAATGAAATGCTTTAGTCTAATGACTGAATGCCATGTGTAAAGCTCTCAGGAGTTCCCAAGGCTTTGGGGTCAATGCATGCTATCATAATAAATATTTTTAGGTAGAGAGGATCATCAAATCATAATTTGAGTGCTTGATAGTGATTGGTGTCCTTTTGGGTGTCAACTTTGATTCGTACCGTTGGATCAAATCCTCTGATTGAGAAAAAAAATGTTTGAAGAAAAAGTGCACTAGTTTTAAGTTAAGCCCGATATATATAAAGGTTTAGCCTAAGGTTTAAACCTTTAAAAGTTGTTCATTTTTACAAATACAAATACACTTAAACCTTAATAAAACTTATTTAATCCAAAAGGGCTCTCATGTTTTAAAATGAAAAAGGTCCAGATTTAAGTCATGATTTTACATTAATATTTGGTCATGTTTAAAAACATAATTGAAACTTAATATAAAGTTAGACTTAAAGTTTTTTTAATTGAAAGGAAATAATATTTCCCACTAAATTTTCTGATAAATGTTTAAATTCAAAGCCCTAACATTTACTACTTGGGAACCCTGGCTTCTTCTATGGAACCTATAATTAATCACTTTGAAAATGATTATTATCAACATTAATCCATAAAACATGATCATGATCAGATACACCAAAGCTCATGTCCTTTTTAAAATTGATTTGCCTTTAAAATTCAATATCAAAAAAAAATTCATACTTATTCTAGAATACAGAGGTTTTGAAAATAATTACAAGGGTTCCCTTTTCAAAAAAAAATAAAGATGGGGGGTGTTGGTCTCAATAAATGGTGACTCACATGGGCAACATAACAATATGTTGGAACACAAGACTCTAATTTAAACTTGTACATGAATTTTATATCGCATTTGGACATATATTCTCTCCAAAATCAACTTTCAGTTAAAATAGTTTCCTTATGTATAAAATTTAAACTTAGATATTAAAACATAAACATGCAGTGTGTGTTTTGATTCCACTTACTATTTGTCATGAATTTCAAGAAACAACGTCTAGTTTCATATCATTTTGGTCCATTACACTTAACTTTGAGCACTTAGATATTCTTTAAGAATAACAAATTTTAATTTAGGGGAGGCTTGGGCATTGCTCTACTACCAGCTAGGCATCTATAGCTCCAATAGAGATACATTTGGTTCCACTCAAGGTCTTGTTCCATTGCCAATTAGGCATCCATAGCCCTAGTGGAGATTACCTAAATCACCTTTGCTTCTATTTCTATAGATTTTGTAATGATTTTTTTTTTACATTTTCTAGGTCTTTTACAAAGGTTGGAAACCAATATAGCCTAGTTTTAAGGATTTGGTCAAATGCCTTGGAATTAGGATACTCTCCTTTAGTTGAAACTTTAGTCCATGACAAGGATGTGTTTTAAGTGTAATCATGAATATGACTTAATAAAATGAAGTCACATTGTATACATATGATTCTTCTTAAAACCAAGTTTTGATGTAGGATAAGGTTTAAATCTTTGTAGGACATTAAATTCCTATACCAATATATACTAGTACCTTTGGTTACTTCATGTTGCTTTATTTCCACCTAATGTTCACTTTTGTAATATTTATACCCACACTTTTGAGCAATTCCAAACCAAAACAATATTATGAGACGTTACTACAACCAAGTAACACCACAAAGTAGGAAGAAACAAAATGCAAACAAACAAATATATACAAGTTCAGCAAGGAAGAAAAAAATAAAGCAAGAAAGGAAACTAACTAGCCTAACTATTCTAACTTTAAAAATCTTACACATTTATTCCATAAAGACCCTTGGTGGGGCAGCAGCAAAGTAATACTTAAATTATTTCCCATTGGTGGTTAAATTAAATGCTGATCCTTAGAGTTCTTTCAACCTAAAATTTTTGTTGCCTAAGATTTCTAAAATTTGGTAAGGGCCAATCTATAAAGGATTGAACTTACCGTTTTTGTCTTTAGGTTCTAATGCTTTGTTCTAAATAAGGACTAGGTCTCCTTGTTTCCTAAATACCTTCACATTAGATCTCTTATCAAACCATCTTTTCATGGTTGATTGGTGTCTACTGAAGTCTATAAATGCCTTTTCTCTAGCATCTTCCTTTTGAATGATGTCTAATATCCTAGAATTAGCAAGTTCTTGGATATCCTCCATGTATTCTTGCATGAATGTGAACATAAGCAACTTCAAGGTGATGGGAAAGATAGGTTCTTGACCATATACCAACAAAATGGTGAATCCTTGAGAGTTTGTTTGATCCTGATTTGATCTGCCCATAATGCAAACTTAAAGAGTTTATTCCATGTTCTAGGTCTATCTTTAGTAGATATATTGATAGCTTTCATCATATTTTTATTTAAGGATTTAGAAACACCATTTCCTTAAGGGTATTGATTGGAAGAAAACTTGAGTGCAATGCCTTAGTCATAATCCCATTCCATCATTTTAATAGAAATGAATGCAGATCCATTATCACAAACCAAAGAAACTGGGGTTTGAAATCTAGTACAAATATTTTCCTCTAAGAAATTGATCACCTCTTATGTTTTACATTGCTTAGTGGCTGCTACCATAGTCCACCTAGTGTAATAGTCCATAGCAATTAGGACATACTTATGACCTTCAAAAGAATTAGGGTTGATTACTCCTACAAAGTCTAATCCCCATTATGAAAAAGGTTTATCCACCATCACAGGTTGTAAAGGCATGGCTGCCTTTGACACCTTTATGCTAGAGATATAGCATGAATGACAATCCCTCACATTCTTATAATCATCTTCGAAGAGGGTGGGCTAATAATATCTAACCCTGAGAATCTTTTGAGTTGTGGTTCTTCTTAAAGGGTGTCCACTTCCTAGTTTTTCATGGAAGGTAGTCATAATCTAAGCTATTTCTTCTTTGGACACACATCTAAAATAAATTCCCTCAAAGTTATTCTTATACAAGAGTCCATTCCTAATGAGGTAATGAACTACTTTGATCCTCAAGTCTCTCTTTCATTCTCTTATAAATTCTGGGGGACAAACACCATTGACAAGTAAATGGATAATAGAGTCATACCACTCATTGGGTCAGAAGTTTCATTGATATAATTACATGACATGGAATTTTGGGTCAATACTAGCTATCATCTAAACTAAACCTTGGAATTTCACTAATTTGGCTATTTTCATCTTTATATCATATTCTTGTAAAATTTCCATCCACTTGCCTCTTCTTTCTCCAAGCTCATTCTGACTCAACATAAGTTTTGTAGCTGGATCAGGTAATATAGCATGTACCTTATTTCTAAGGAGGTAATATATTAATTTTTTTACTACCTTTACCAATTCATAATACTTATTATTAATCATAGAATAATTCACTTCTACATTTTTGAAGTTTGTGCTCATGAAAGATATGGGATGATCATTCCCATCAACTTTTTGAGTTAACACTACAGCCATAGTATGCTCAGAAGCAAATGAATATAGATAGAAATATTTTGAGAAATTGGGAATTATGAGGACTAGAGATTTAGTTATTTCCTTCTTAATGTTAGTGAATACCTTCTTAGATTCTTCATTCCAAGAAATTATAGCATCTTTCTTAAGCATATCATTCAAAGGTTTGATAATCTCAGCGAAGCCTGAAATAAACTTCCTCACAAAGTTAATCTTGCCAAAGAATGACTTAAGTTCTTTTTGGCTATTGGGCAACCCAATTTTTGAGATGGCCTCTACTCTATCAGGATCTATAGAAATCCCATCTTTGGTAATGACGTGTCCCTACAACTTTCCTTCAATGACACAAAATATACTTTTATTTGGTTAAGAGATACACCATACTTCCTGCATCTATCAAATACTTGTCTCAAATGTAAAAAATGTTCCTTTATATTTCTATAAAATACTATAATATTATGCATATATATCATGATACACTTTCCCAATAAACCTTGGAAATCATGGTTCATGGCCCTTTGAAAAATTACCCCTGCATTAATTAATCCAAAAGGCATTCTCTTGTAAGCATATGTTCCCCATTCAGTATTAAAAGCTATTTTCATCCTATATTCTAGAGTAACAAACACCTAGTTATATCTATAAAATCCATCCAAAAATTACATCATGGAAGATCCTAAAATAGTTTGGATAACCTGGTCTAGAGAAGGTAAAGGATAATTATCCTTTTCAAATGCTCTATTCAGATTTCTAAAATCTATGCACAATCATTTTTCTCCATTCTTTTTTATAACTAGGACTAGGTTTGCCACCCAAGTGGAATGTCTAATAGGAAACATTATCCTTGCATCCAAAAACTTCTTAACTTCTTTAAAAATCAAGGGTTCTAAAATAGGGTTAACTAGCCTTTTCTTCTATCTAAAGGGTTTGCAACCATCTTGAAGAGGTATAGTATGAGTAATGACCCTCGTGTCAAATATTTTAAAATATTTATAAGACCAAGCAATCACATCCTTGTATTTTTTAAGTATCTCTCTATATTTTTTTTCCATTTTAGAGCAAGCCTTCCCTATATTCACCATTTGGGGTTGATCATGTGGACCAAGGTTCATCATATGATAATCTCTACCATTTACCTTGGGTTGTTTAGTTGCTTTAGAAATCTTGTCAAGATGAAATAGTCTTTCCAATGAAATCATCCCTTTATGTATCTTATTGTCACTTAACTATATTATTTTACCATTAAGTTCCTTCTCAGGAAAAATTTCATCAACTTCATCAATAATGTGAGCTTTAAAATCCCCAAAATTAGTTAATAAATCTATGATTTATTGATCATCATTGAAAACTTAAAAATGATTTATGTTGTCAAGAATTGAAGGACATGGTACTATCTCAATACTGATGCTTTTAGAATCATGATTAGGCATGAGGTTAGCTAAAACAGAGGCAAGCTCATCATCAGCTTTGTTTTCTTCTCTTGGAACAGCTAAGATGTTGAAGGCATCGAAAGATTCGATCAAGTACCACACCCTAAACTTATAACTCTTTAAGTAAGACAATTTTCATTGGTATTTACTCCTCACTTGGTTAACCATAAGTTTAGAGTCTCCATAGAGAAGGAGTTCTTTAAGTTTGTGTTTAATGGAAAACTACAATTGAAGTATGAGAGCCTCATACTCAACTAAATTATTGGTACAAGGAAATTGTAACTTATAAGTTGCATGGTATTAATTTTCTAAAGGATCTATTAATACAATACCATCTCTTGGTTCCAATTTTCACTTATCACCATCAATGTATAACTTCCACAAACCAAAATTTAGAGAACTCTTAGAAACTAGTTCTTGTATAATTTCCAAAGTAAAAGCTCCCAAATTAGAATCTAGGAAATTTACCCTTTTGTTAACAGCATTCTGTTATGTTATCATGTATTTTATTTGAGGTTCCCTTTCCACTCTTATTTGATTTGTCACACCTTTCCAAGGAAGACACAAGTGAGATCAATCAGTAGACATATAACCATTTAAGGCCTTAGTCTATTCTCTACTTAAGAGCAATCCATAAGCACTAGGCATTTCTACCACTTAGATATCAATGAATTATTGAACTCTTGGTTCACTAGCTAGCTATATATGCACATTCAATAATTCTCCTCTAAATTTAACTCTATATTTATCCTATTTAGTGACTACCCTATTAGACTTGATTAGAGTTAAATCAATTTGTTTACATATCCCAACAGGTATAATGTTGGTTGAAGCTCCAGAATCTAAAAGACAATTATGAACATTCTTCCCAAATATCTTGACTATAAGTAAAAATGGTGGAGACTCTACCTTGATTGCTTTCATAATTACATTTGCACTATCATTCTTAAGGGGCTTCCCAATTTTCTTAGACAAAGATTCCAAGAGTAAGTCTCTTTCTTCTATGATTTGAGTTAGCTCATGTAGAGTGATATTGGATTTAATATTTTTCATATATTCCACAATATTATAGCTTATTTTTCTTGGAGGATCAATAGTTATCTTAGAATAACTTCCTCTACCGGGTTCATGATTATTCTTTGATGTAGTGTCTAGAGGGGTTCCATAATTGTTAGGAGGGATAGATGTAGTCAATGGTTATTTTTGTTCCCTATTTATCATAGGATATGTCTTCAAAAATTGTTGGGATGCTTGAATCTCCTCAACTCATTATCCTCTTGAAAAGGGAATTAAAAAGTTTCCACCATACGCACTTGGTCAGATGGTTTAGATTCAGAAGAATTTTTACTAGCATCTTTGTTTGAAACCACTTCAAATGTGTCAAGCTCTTCTTGAAAATCTTCAAAGGCTTTACAAAACTCAATGCAATCAATCTCACCATGTTTGGAAGTAGCATGCACCTTACAGTAATCTAGTAAGGCAATATCAGTGAGATTTATATCCATATTATTTTTGCGAGAGGAAGGCTCATTAGCTTTGTTATTGTAGAAACTATCATTCTAAAACCTATTCCTAAGTCTGTTGAACTTTTGGAAAGTGAAGTTCCTTCTAGAGTTATCATTAGCATTACCAACTTGTTTTTGCAATTGTAAAAAATCTATGGTAAGTTTCTGTACCAATTTTTATATAGACTCATTCTCATTTTTTGGAACCTCAAAATTTTGACCTTGGTTATTGTTAATGCCACTGACAAGCACTAAAGCCTTCTTGTCATTGTTATGAAATCCATTAGTAACTTGATGGTTTAATAAACCTAAATTTTGATTAGGGTAAGAATGACTAGTAGGCAATACATTCAAAGTAGGGAACTGGTTTAATGCTAGAGTATTTTGGTTATTATTTGGAAAAATGTTTAATGCAGGCATTTAAGGATTAATATTTAGGATAAAATAAGCCATTTATCCTTAGGGCTGCATTTGGTCGCTAATAACCACTATTTTAAAATAGGCTTGAGCCAATGTGATGATAAGTGGAAGGGTTATCTTCAGAAACACAAAAGTCATGGGGTCAATAGCATCTTTATAAACCTCCAAAGTTAAAGCTTCATTAGGTTTATATGGATCCATGGTCTGACTAAACATGTTTTGGAACCTAGCATTAAAGGATCTAATAGGTTCACTTGTATCTCTCTTAATAGTTATAAATTGATGATAAATGAAACAAGGACTTATGATCTTTCCAAATTGATAAATAAAAATAGTGTCAAATTTATTCCATGAGATAATAAAATGATTAGGTAGACTAAGGAACCATTCATATGCAACATCTTTGAATGTAAATGGGAAAAACCTACATGATACATCTTCATGAAAAAAATTTAACAATCTTAATGCAGCTTTGAAAATTTTAACATGTTCTTTGGTAGTCATAATACTAGTTGGACTAAATATTGGCAAATATTTTTTAGGATTACGTGGTAAATCATGAACTGCACCTGGTGTATTGATAGGATAACTTCCAAGCCACACCATTTGGATGAAGATCGAGCATAGGAATATCTTGCAAAGGTAATGATGGTAGAGATTTAGAATACCTAGGCTTACCTCTATTTTTCCTAGTCCTTTTATGTATTTTTAGTTTGAGCAAAGGTTCTCTAGTCTATGAATGTGACCTAGTCCTAATCCTTGGTAATTCCAGCTTAAAGATTAAAGATCCTATTTTGAAACATGGTGTAACACATTAATATCAAAAAATTGACAAATAATATGCACACTAAGTTTAATTTACAAAAATGTGTTCATAAGAGGACAAAAGACATCAATCTTTAACTAAACAAGTTTAAAGATGTACTAAATTATGCAGAGATGACCAATCTTTACAAATTATGACTCAAATAAAACTCGTATTGTCAAATAATTTTTAATTTTAAATAAAATAAGCTATCCTAACTCCAAATAATAATAAATTATTAGAAACAAAAGCTACATTTCTACAAAGGTCACCAATATTTACACAATTTATGCTAAAAGAAACATAATCATGCAAAATGTAGAGTAATATTGACCAAATACACCCAAAAAATATTAAGTGTCTTTGAAGATGGCCCTCCTTCTAGTGCTAGTGGAGCTTCTCCTATTGATGCTTCAAAATATATTATAGGTTATTTTTAGTGTTGATGAACACTACTCATTTTAGGATTTGAAAAATCCAAGACATGAGTTGCAGTTTGTGACAATTCAATGATGTATGTGGTGGAATAGAAGCAGAGTATGAGAACTATCCACAATATTTGTTTGATTTAGTGGTAAGGAGCCACCAGGGTTTAAATCTTTACATATTCAATAATTTTTGATGATTTAGAGGCTAAACTAAATGAGTATTAACAATGATTTTTAAGCTAGAGCAAATGTTGATAAAAATAAGAAAAGAGAATGGTAGAATAAGAAAGAAACATGATTACAGGTTTTCATCTCAAATATTATGACAAAATTCCAATTACTTTGAGCACATTTGAACTAATTTATGTTATAAAATAGCATAATATTAAATTATATCACAAATTAGGCAAAATTCAAAGGAAAAATATGAATCATAAGTAAGAACCAAATTAATTTAAAGATTTTCTATTATGATCTTAATAACCTAAGTACATCTGAATACAGAGCAAATAAAATGTAGTATATTTGAGATATTTACAGTCAATTTAGCATTTAACACAAATTAACAACCATATGACAAATAATGTAACTTAAAACAAGAAGAATCATTCAAATTCAAGATGACTATCTACAATTAAGAGGTAGCATAGACATTTAACAAAACTATATAGATAATTTTTTCATAATTCCTTAGTTGTATTAAATGTTCCTAGTATAAAATTTCTCAAAAACTCCCTTTTACAAATGGTAACCATCTACCTATTTATAGGAATCACAGGTAGTTAACCATTTAACCTTTAAAATATCCATATGTGGATAAGGATAGATGTCCTTGATATAAAGATACAAAGTGAAAGGTCACATGTCAACTTGACAAGAAAGAGTATGTGTTTACAGACTAACATATACTTTAAAAAAGAAACTCTCCCTTGATAGAAACACTAGTGGGCCCCTCAATTAGCCTTGTTTGAGGAAGTATTTCACCCTGGTGTATTTTTATTTTATTAGTTCAAAATCCATTGCAAGCTTCATTAAACAATCCTCTTTTTAACCTACCAACTTGTTGAACTCATTATTTGCTTGAGATATAAGTTCCTTAATACATTGTGCTTCTACAATTTGCTTCCTTGTAAAATTAATGATATCAAGAATATTTTGGTTGTCTTTTACTGAGTGACCTTTATTTTCTCTAATGCCTTGGATGTGAACACCAACCTTTTGCTTGAATTCTTCATCACTAATTATGCCTATAGTAGTGGTTTGAGAAGGGTTATCTAATAGATTCCCCTAAAGTTTCTCAATCTGATTTACCAAGTTTGTGTCTTCCTTGATGAAGTTGTTGACATCATTGCTCCAAGTGATCAAATCCTCTTGTTTATTCATCAAAATTTCCATGAAGATATCTAGATGTTTAAGTTTGATAATCTTGAAATCCAAGGCCTACTTTGTCTTATGTACCTTGATGAGCTCCTCCATTTGAGCTTGAGAATCCTAACATTGGGTGATTAATGATTGTGTCATCTCAGTTTGATGGTTTAAATCACTCAATATAAGCTTGATACTTTTCAAATTCTCAAATGCATCGATCAAAGATTTGTTTATCACTTGTAATATGTCCTCAGGAATTGAAAGGAGGACCTGAGCTTCTAAATCTTGTTTTTCTTTCTCCATGTTGAGAATCTTCTATTTCATTCCATAAAATCTAGCCAAGGTCATTACTGACTAGGCTAGTACCATACTAGTTACATCTTCTTGAAATATAGGATGCTCCCCTACTGCCTACCCTAGAATAGGATTTAATCCCACAAATGGTTCCACCTTTTGAAATGTGAACTCCTCAGTACCAAAAACAACCTTCTTGGTCACTACTCTCTCAAGAGTTGATGTATATGTATTTAAATGGACCTAAGGGTCAGACTCTACCTATGGCTATTCAAGAATCTCTACATTTTAACTCCCAAAGGATCTTGGGGTATCAATCCATTAGATTTACTTATTATGAAGGATCTAGATCCTTCTCTCTGCTTATCTATTTAGAATATATTGAATCCAAGGCTTCACATTATCCTGAACATCCATGTCAAATTGAGTCAAAGCCAGTGAAGGAGAAAGAGATAGGATTTTTTACAACTTCCCATAAAAAAACTAATCAAAATATTTGGTCCATAAATAGGATTCTCATCACTAAAGAGGTTAATTTCACTAGTAGGGTAAGTGAAAGTTAACGTAGGCCTCTTTCTTGGTGCTAGAGGAACTAAGGCCAATTCTACTTGTCTCTTTCCTCCATCTAATGGAACTAATTCTTTATTTGCTTCCTCAGATGGATCCTCTTCCTTATCAAAACTATAGGTAGTTGTGATGTTAATAAGGTCGCTTTCCACTATTTCTCTAGTTTATAAATCAATCATGCTAATAACCTCTACTAGGGAAGAAGGCCTTGATAGGGATGCTTGAATTTGGGGACCTTCACCAGGTCTACGCTCTATGTTGAACTCTTGAATCACATCTTTACCTTTTCATTTTACATCCTCAAGATGCCCAACCTAGGGAGACTTTGTCAATTTTATCTACTGAGGCTTGGAAGATTTTCCTACAACAGGTGTCTCTTGATGTGCAATCCCAGATGGTCTTGGTAGCAAGTGATAGTGCAAAGGATATAGTTGCCATATTTCTCTTGATGACTTATTATCCCTGACCAACCTATGTTCTAATTTGATGTTATAATTTTTAACCCTAGACAAGACTTCTTCAGAGTTCCTTGCCTTCATGTAAATACCATCCACCACATCTGGTTGATGTTTATACTTAGTCTTTAGGACCTTTTTATCCCAAATATGGTTAGCCACTCTATCATTGGGGTCCCACATCTTAAGTTCATCTAGTTGGAAATCAAAAGAGTTCCTATGCACTACCATGATATTTAGTTATTTCCAATCCTTGATTAAAAATTTTCCAATATCTAGTGGAAAGGGATGAACCTGATCCTTCTTATTCTTCTTGCATATCCAATCCATTCCCTAGATGATTTGATAAGCAATTTCTTTCTCTATAAGCTTACTAGTAACATATATAGGTAATCTTTATGGTTAAACCATGATTCCTTCTATCCTTATTATAGTGTGATATTGATAGAATCACACATCCCCTATGGTCTCCACTTGTCTTTTGATTATAGGATGAAGCCTGGGCATAGGGATTCCAATGATTACCTCAAAAATGACTGGGAAGATATGATCACATATGAATTGCATGTGATTCTTGTATATAAATATATGTAATTTAGATTAATGATGATAAATGGTAGTTTTACCATCAAGGGACTAATTTTAGATGTCAAGGAAATTAATAGAGGCTAGGATTGAATCTAAGGGGTAAGACATCATAAATAATTGCTTGGAGGTATTTCTCTTGATGGATATAAATTTTTTGGCCAAGAAAAAACTTATTAAGTCTCCAAATGGGAGGGGTTAAGTTTTGCTCCAACATGCAATGGACATAAGATACCTAGACCTTACTTAAATAAGTAGTAGAAGAGTCATCAAAGGCTCTATTCAATAGGGTCATAGCTACCCTAACGCCCTCCCTAAATTGGGAAATAGGAATCTCACCATTGGGGGACCTAAAAATATGAGAACCTTGTATTAATCAAGGTGAGAGGACTAAATCCAAGGCTTGGGAATTTATCCATTCTCTCAAGGGTGGGAGATCAACATGAGGAAAAGGGAATTTTTAGTAAGCTTCAAAGGCTATGGGAGCAATACATGCAACTTTATTGGTACTCACCTCATGAATAATCCATTACACATATATTCTATAGTCAAAAAAATAGGAACAAGAAGGTTGATGCAATGCATTACCTCTTATGTAGTAGTCGCATGGTGAAGGCCTACCAACTGAATTGATACTAGGTCATTGTATCTTGGGTGCACCATAGCATTCCTCTTTTCCTCTAGATAAATTTGTTGAAACTACTCTATAAAGAAGAATAATTCAAACTAATTCCTAATTCCATGTACATTAAAGGCTATTAAATCTAATTTTGTGTCTCTAAAGACCCTTCCTTCACCATCTAAAGTTAGATAGATCTCCACTTCTATTTTCATCTATTTCCTACCTGCCACCATTGATAACAGTAAATTTTAGTTGATGAAAATAAAGATCTCACTAAGGCACTTGCTCTAAATTCAAGTTTCATTTACTTTGATTTCTATGTGATCAATTGAACTGACTTAAGTTCTTCTTTGTAGAGGGTTCAGGGTTTTTTAGATTTAATGGCAAAAATATCCAGCTCTTGATTTCATATGTACCTTAAATTTGATGGGACCTCATTCTCATGTCTTCTACATTATCAATCATAGGATATATTTCATTTTTATCTTCCATACTTACATGGAGCCTATGTGGTGAGGTTCCATGCCTTTCATGGCAAATTTCATAAATGCTAGTTGAAGACTAGCCATTAGCTTTCAAAAGTCCTCTTTATTTTTCTTTGAAAAACTGAATCCCTATCCTTACATTTCATTGGTCCTTTAATTTTTAAGCTCACTAATTGTGCCATGTGTCAACCTCATGAGGCCTTTGAAAAATATTTGAATTCATCGCACTGTTAGATCAAATCCAACAAGAAATCAATCACCATTAGATCTTGGATAGGGCCAAATCATTAACCGTATGCCTTTTTAAACAGCTTCAAGCTTCACACACCATTGGATCAAATCTAGTGAACAAGTGATCATCATTGGATCCTAAAATATGAGTACCTCTTAAATAGTTCCATGATTATATAAAACTTAGGATTAAAGATGACATTTAGAATTTTATGTTAAAAAACACAAAATGACTTAGGTTGAAGTCTTTAAATGCTAAGTTTGCCTACATAAAAAGCTAGGAATTTATTAAAAGGTTCTTTAGAAATGCCCTCTTTATTTAGGATTTTAAAAATTGTCTAGATTAAATTTGATGGGTTCAATCACGTCAAATACATCCTCAGAGATGTCAAATGATGGGAGCAAACCTATCAAATTTAAGACAATGGAATTTATGATTCAATGATTAAGTGTCATGCATCAAACTTTGAGGTTAAATTTTATGGGTTTGGTAATGTCAAATAAGTCTCATAGATGTCAAATGATGGGAGTAAACTTGTCAAATTTAAGACAATGAAATTATTTAGTCCAATGACCAAATGCCATGTGTAAAACTCTCAGGAGTTCCCAAGGCTTTGGGGTAAATGCACACTATTATATTAAAGCTTCTGAGGTAGCAAGGACAATCAAATCATAATATAAGTGTTTGATAGTGATTTTTGTCCTTTTGGGTGTCAACTTTAATTCTCACCATTGGATCAAATCCTTTGATTAAGTGAAAAGTGTTGGATCTACAAAAGTGCATGAGTTTTAAGTTAAGCTCGATATATATAAAGGTTTAACCTAAGGTTTAGACCTTTAAAATTTGTTTGTGTTTACAAACACATATACACTTAAACCTTAATAAAACTTACTTAATCCAAAAGGGATCTCAGGGTTTAAAAGGAAAAAGGTCTAGGTTTAAGTCATGATTTTACATTAATATTTGGTCATGTTCAAAAACATAATTGAAACTTAATATAAAGTTAGAGTTAAGGTTGTTTTAACTAAAATGAAATAAGATTTCTCACTAAATTTTCCCACAAATTTTTAAATTTAAAGCACTAGGGTTTACTACTTGGGAACCCTGACTTCTTCTATGGAACCTGTAATTAATCACCTTGAAAATGATTGTTAGCAACATTAATCCATAAAAATTGATCATAATCAAATACACCAAATCTCATGTCCTTTTTAAAATTTATTTTCCTTTAAAATTCAAGATCAAACAATCTTTCATAATTATTCCAAAATATAGAGGTTCTAGAAACAATTACAAGGGTCCCCTTTTCAAAAAAAAGAAAGATGGGGGGTGTTGGTCCAAGACAAAGTAAATTAAAATCTAATTTAGTGTTCACCAAAACTTATGGCACAAAGCAGGGATAATAAACATAAAAAAGTAAACATGCATAGAATAATTCTAATTAAGCTATGTATATATATAAACTTAATGCATGGAGAGAATAAAATATTCAAAATACATTACTTATGTTACTTCTATCTATTAAAATAGAGGATTAAAGTTAGAGATATTTACCTTGAAGAGAAACATGTTGAGACTCAATCTCTCCCTTGGTCAAAGGCACTTTTCAAAAGTTTGTTGTGGTTTATAAGGATCACTAAGAGAGGCCTAAGAATACAAGACTTTTTCACAAGACAAGATTAATATCCAAGTATAAAACCTAAGCAATAACTCCTCAAGTAGAATAGTTGAAGAAAATATTGTAAATAAGTGCAAATGAATAATTAACTTTATTATATCTCTAATAGTGGTGAAATGAATGTGTATATATAATTAAATCTAACCTTAAACCTTTTTGAAATTTTAGCCAATAGGGTCTCCCTAATTTGGATCTGTATCATTATTTAATAAAAACAAGTTAAGTCACAGTCTAGGTCATCCAAGGCTGACCTAGACCTATAACATGTAAATATCAATTCGAGTATAGGGTCTTCCCAAGCTAACATTGTTCAATAAATGTCAAAAAAGGTTTTAGGCTTATGTAGGTGCTAAATAAGGTAGTGAATTGCTTAGAGGCATGTATAAGATAGGTATATTATTGAAGTGTCTAGGAGAAGGTTGTTTATATAGTAATTATTTGTATAGAGGATAAAAATCCTACAAAGAACCAATGGTCTACCCATCCCTTTCCTAATATAACCTTTAAGACATGCATTTAGAGAGATTGAGACTAGACAGGTTCCTATAGGAGATAAAGCATCAATAATTGATAAATTTTTATCATATTATGTCTATACATATTCACCACTCAAATCTCATCACGTGTTACTCAAGAGCAACAGGGGATGGTGATTTGAGAAAAGAACATAGAAACACACAATATTGAGGCTAAATAAACTCTAGAATTTTAACGCATAAAATGATTGAAATTAAATAACTAAATAGGAAATAAATATAAAATGAAATTAATATATGTGTACCTTGACTTACCTTTATCTCTAAATGGTTATTTGTTGTGTTTTTAGTTTTGATCATGGAGGGCACATGAGACCGCTTTAGATAAACCCAAGGATACAAAACTAAAGAGCACAAACAAACAAACGTAGGAAAGCCAAGATAACTAAAATGGTTTAGGAATGATGTGCTTGAAAATTTTGTAAGATGGGGTGATAATTGCTAATTTAGGACCAAATAACCAAGTTAAACTTAATAATAAATCAAGTAACCAAAAATCCAAGGCTACTAGATAACTAAAAAACTCAAACAAGTAAACCTTAAGTAAGAAAGGTAAAAAACCATGTCAAACCAAGGATACAAGTAAAAATGGTAATCAAACATCAATATTAAAGTAGTAATAATCCTTAATTAAACAAATATTAGTAAGAAATGCTAAAAAAACATTGATGAGTGAGTAGTAACAATCCTTTCTTAGGCATCAATGGAAAAAGTGCATAAAATGGAAAACAAAATTGGTGAGTGATAAGTAACAAGGGAACCTCACTCAATAATGGAAAAGGTACTTGAAAAATAGAAACAGGTGTGTGTGTCTACAAAAATTTAAGTACAATAATGGATAAATGGATGTAGTTGTCTAAAAAAAAGGAGGTCTAATAATGGAAAAATAGACGTAGTTGTCCAAAAAAGGAGGTACAATAATAGAAAATTTTCAAATAAATTATATAAATGTAAATGAATGGTCTAAAGAAGATAATCCATAATCACTCAAGAATATTATTTTATTCTAAAAGATAGATAAAACAGAATCAAAATAGTGCTAACATGTTTTAAGATATGAAGAAGAGAGAAATAGAAGCAAGAAAATAGATTTAGAATCAAACTTTACTATCAAGGGGGAAATTAAATGGGTGGTGTGGGAAATGAAGGAAAAATATAGAGAAACTCCTTGTTAAAGATAAGATACTTAAATTAGGTTTGTCAAAACAAGAGGAGTTTCAACATTAAGGACTCTAAAGAAATTTTCCTAACAACACAAATCTTAGACCATCAAATGAAGTATGAATATCATCCCATGAAGTATATATGCATGAAAAGTAAAATGGACATACCTTCCCACAACATGTTCCCTATTCCTCAAGACCCGTTACTGATCCATTAGTCTATTATGAATATTAGGTACTTGTGTGAGAAAGTAGGTATCACCATAAATTATTTTTAATTCTCTTATACTGATCTATTGACCTAATTCACCATAATGGACCTCACCTCTATCATGAGACCAACTGTGGAGTTTGAGCTTTAACTAGGGATAGGAGATGTGTTATAAATCAAGTATTTTTGTGTGATTTTTAATTTTGACTTTTTATGTTTCCTTTTAATCATTGCATTTTATTTCAAATGATTTGGCTTTTAACTTTATGATGATTTTTTATATTCCTCCTCCATAAAGATTTAGAGAACTAAACATGGGTGCTAAATATGACTATCATTTAAAAACTTTGCACTTGGTTTCTTAAAAAGAGAAATTGGAGAGCATGGTATCTAAGAATCTTATGTGTTAATGTGAAATAAAAGTGATATCTTGATTTTGACCTTATTTTATCCAAAGTGGAATTAAAGGAAAGGAAGGAAATGAACATGAAACAATTTGAATTACTTCAAATCACAAAAAATGTAACAAAGATGAAAAGGGATACAATGGTAGGTAAGTGTGATTCCTTATCATAAGGATATATGAAAGTGTAGGTAAATATGCTAACATAGTTTATTGTGCAATTATTATCTACAAAATAAACAAAAATCAAAGCTGAGAATATGGGATCACAAACTCGTAACCATTTGTAAACATTATATAAAAGGAACATTTGGTTGAACAAATGTGGTTTTGAAATAAAATGGTGGTTTTATGAGGAGAGCCTAGTCCTATCCATGGTCTTATAGTAAAACTCATAAAATAAAAACACAATAGGGTGTAATAAAGGCAAAAAAAATATTTGTGAGGAGGTTCTAGTTCTATCCATGGTTTCACACTATAACTCACAAAATGGAAAACCCAATAGAGAGAACAAAGCATGTGAAAATAAAATGAAAAAATTGGCATTTTTGAGGAGTGTCCGGTCCTATCCATGGTCTTACACTATAAATCACAGAAGAGATACCCACGAGGGTGCAAAAATCATTGGAAAATAAAAAATTAAGGAGAGCAAAAGGAATTCATGAGGATGACTAGGTCATATCCACGATATTACAATACAACTCATGAGAAAAGAAACCAAAGGACCAAGAGAAGGAACTAGGGTTTAAGTAAGAAGAGACTATTGTAAAGGGTGAGACCCATGTATAAATTATATAAAAAAAATTATCAGGATATCATATATAAGTATGATAAGAAGCAAAATATCTAATAAAATTATTTCTTTAAAAATTATACATTGGTGGGCTCTTTGAAAACATGGCCTTAATTAGTTTAGAGGTGATAGGTTCTAGGACCAAGAATATCTTTCACTAAATAAGGGAACCACCATTTTTTATCATATTTTCCTTCTTTATCATGGGTATATTCCAATTTAAGGACTAGATCACCAACATTGAAAATATAGACTTTAACCTTTTTGTTATGTTACTTGGAAATTCAAGCCTTGTAGTGGTGATTATGTTGCAAAGCGGCTAGATGGTATTCATGAAAAATATTTAGAGCATGAAGATGAGGTTCACATAATTCTTCATCAATAATGATATTGTGAAGAGATATATGTAAGGAGGGAAGCTTGACTTCTAATGGTAATATAGACTTGAAACTATAAACTAGTGATAATGGTGTTGCCCGAATGGTAGTACAAATGTTAGTATGATAGGCCTAAAGTGTGGGATATAAATGAATATACCAATCCATGTGGATTTTTTAAATGGTCTTCTAAAGGATTTGTTGATAATTTTATTATTGGCCTTAGCTTGGCTATTGCACTATGGATGAGAATGTGTGTAAAATTTGTGGGTTATTTTGAATTTAATGCATAAATGCTTCACATCCTTATTTTTCAAATTGCCACATTATAAAAATGATATTATTTGGAACTCCAAAATTAAAAATGATTTAGTTAAGGATAAATTTTGAAATATTAGTTCAAATGATATTGACAAGAGGCATGGCTTCTACCCATTTGGTAAAATATTTAGTAGCCAAGATGATAAAAACATGTCTATCTTGTGACCTAGGTAGTTTGTTGATGATATGTAATCCCCACATGTAAAATGGCCAAGGAGATGCCACATTTTTGAGCCTTTATAGTGGTGAATGGATTGGATCATCATATATTTGGTAAGGACTACACTTTTTAGCAAAATTGATAGCATCTTTTTTAGGGTAGGCCAAAAGTATCCCATATGTAGGCATTTTCATGTTGTATCATTTCCACTACAGTGACCACCATAAATGCCCCCATGTGATTTTTCAAGGAGAGGAGGGACCTTTTCTTTCATTACACAATGGCATTAGGTACCTTATGCTTGTTGATAATAAAGGGTGATGTATTGAAAGACATATTTAAAATCTTATTTTCAAGTTTATTCTTTTCATGAGAATCCATGTCTAGAGGATAAGTTTGATGTTTGAGGAATTAGATAGTGTATTTATACCATGGGCTCTATCAAATTATGACAAACTCAATATTATAAATAAACAAATCTTATGGTTAGATAGAATATGGGGAGTTTATTATTTGAATTAGAAATTAGGAATCATTAAGAACTTGATGTGGATGATATAAGGATGTCTAAGAAATAATAAAGTCAAAAATAGAGTAATGATCTCTTGAAATGTGATTAATGGTAAAAAATGTGAACTCTTTAGTGAGGGTAGAGGCCATTTGATGAAAAGAAATAATATTTTCACTTTTACATAGGTAATCACCATTAACTTGATGGTAGATGGGTTGAGATTCACCCAAGCATGCAAATATGGAATATTTAAGTTAAATGTTGTTCTTGTAAACACCAAAAATCTACATACCTAAATTTTTGAATGTTTAAAATCCCCCTAGACCTTCCTAGGACCCCCTTGGGACCAACCTACACCTATCTAGCCTCACCAAACCCATCTGCACCTAGTTTCACCAAGCTGAGTGAACCTGACCTTCAGGACCCTTTTCTTCTAGACCCTAACCATCGATGGTCAAGGTGACCATTGATAGTCAACCTAGGTAACCCCTAACCATCAATAGTCAAGATCTACCTATTAATAAAAAACATGCAAACCACCACTTTACTTTTCTAAATATAGCTCACCTAAATCTTGTTGCAAGCCTTTGCATGGACAAATTATATTTAGATGGCCTATTTACACATTTACTTCCACCTCTTGCTTGTGCCTATAAGAGAGAGAGGCCTAGTAGGCTAAATTCATCTACAATAATTATCAAGAGCTCAAGAATTCAAGAGTTTTATTTTATAGGTTAGTCAATGTCATCAGTGTTGTCAAGCATTATTAGTCATGTTATTGGGAGCCAACTTTCCATCACCTCTCAACCAAGCTCTCAAGTATCATCACTCTATTGGAATCAAGCTAGATTCCACCAATAGACTAACTACATCAACCATCTATCCAATCTACTTCTGGTAAAATAAGTACTTGTTTGTTAACATTCACATGCTTTATTTCCATTTCACAACCAATTTAGCCCTTGCCTAACTCTCAGAATCCACCTATTAGATCCCATCATTTAGCTATTTAGCAAACCCGGAATTAACACAATCAATTTTTGATGATCAAACCCAAACCATCAATGGTTAGGCTTAACCACCAATGGTCACTCTAACTATCAATGGTCACCTGTGGTAGTAAAAACCAACAACCTATCTAACCCCTACCAAATCCAATTTTTTTCTTTTAAACCCCTTTGAAATTTTTTGAAGTATACTCTGACCCCTTAGTACTAGTATTAATTATTTTACCACTAATCTAATCATTTCTAGTTTATTTTATTAATAAGCATTCTTGTGTCTAATTTTAGTACCTCTTGATTATTGATGCAAGTACCTTCTTTCCAATTTTATGAACTTGATTGTTTAAAACATGTGGATTGGTAGCCCCTAAGGAAGCCCTCATTTTTAGGATCTAGCTATCACTAGGCAATCCACCCAACTATTTGTCTAATAGACAAGTTTGCTTTAGTGCTTTCTTATCTACATGTCTTCCTCCCAAGATAAAGAGGAATTCTTCACAATCTTATGATTCAACATGCGCACAACTAGAGAAGATTTTCAACCACACTCATTTTGAGTTTCTTTTCTCTCCTCCATAGAACTTAAAGTGAAAATTTACATGAAACATTTTGGCGTGCTCAGTGGGACCTAGAGTCTTTACTCACATTTTCTTTGCATTTGTATGCTCTTCTCTCTATTTGTGCTCATAATTGAAATTAAAATTTCTTTTGGGTTTAAAATAAACTTCATCCATTACTTGCTTTTAACATTAGTTCATTTTGAATTAAAGCATAGTAATCTTATCATAGCATCACTTTTGTTACACACACTAGCTAAACCACTTTCATCAATAAAACATAAAAATAATTTGAGATAAGGCTCCACTAGGATTTCATCACCTAGCGGTCACCTTACCCCTTTCTTGACAATCCTCCTTAGAGGTCATTACCAAGGAGAGAACCAACTTAGCTCTCTAGTTGAGTATAAACTTTGGATATCAATATATATTAGCTAAGCACTCAACACCCTTATCATTGTGGGTTGTGAAGTGAGGGGGTAGGCCCCAATACCAAGCCACGTATTGATTCTAATACAAATTCTTTTGAGCACCTAAACAACCTAAAACTAACCATAGACTACTTCTACAATACCTAATCTCAAGCCAACTTTTATCACATAAACTAAGGCATAAGCTAAAAGAGAGATTAAAACTAACCTCTAGGCTTAGTGTACTTCATAGTGTGTCTCTTGATTGCCCTAATAATTTTCTTATCTTCTTGTTTGAGTGATGAGTTTGTTCTTGTTTTCTCTCCCCCTTATTTGTATGGTTCTCACTCACCAACAATGAAGAGACCTATTAGAGTAGAACCCATCACTTAAATCAACCTCTTCTACCTCCTCATCTATGCAGTACATCTCCAAGGCTAAAGATTCACCTCATTCATTAGGATTCCCTAATTTTCTTTAGGTATTTCCCCAAGGAGACATGGACTTTACCACTATTTTATACAATAATCTAATTGCCCTTCAGCACTACCTTAACACCTCCCCTCACCATATCCTACTTTCAACTCCACCTTAGGATCCTCCTTATGGCATACCATCTCACCTTATGAAGGGTATCCCTATTGTTGTGATCACCACCCAACATTTAACTATCCAAGCATCTTTGTCTGCTAACCCCTTTGATGCCACAATTAAAAACCAACCTACCTAACCAACCCCTACCCTTATACCATCCACCCCTACCAATGACTTCACTTTAAGAGCCACCTTACCATTAACCCATCATGATCTACTTATTATTGGAGCATCTACCACCAACACTACCAACCTCCCCTCTATCAAACCTAACCCATTGGTCAATACCCCTTTACCAAGCTTAGGGGTATCTATCCCTTTTACTTCACCACCTAATAATATGATGGTTACTACCTCACCTCTTGTCACCAACCTACCTACCACCCATGCCCAATCTATAGGGACTCCTCAGCAATTACCCATTGCACCCAATCTAGGATACATCCCTAAACCACAAGGGTATGTACCCACTACCCAATCACCATTTTCCACCTACCCTACCCAACCTCTAGCATCCACATTCCAATATGTGGCAGCCTCTCAACCACCAAATAATTACCAATATGTTTCCCAACCTTAACCACAATATCAACCTTACAATCCTTTTGGTGCACCACCTCAGAATGACCTAATGAGAATACTCATGGACAAGATGACCAACCTTGAGTCATCCATTTCAGGGGCTCATAATAACCTATCCTATGATCATATTTTTAATGAACCTATTCATCCTTCTATCCCCATTAGACCTTACCCTCTTCAATGGGAGCTTATAAAATTTACCAAATTTTAGAGCAAGAAAGACCCCCAAAGATACTTAGGACTTTCAGGGATGCATGTTACATGATTGCTTATGATGATACCCTTCTCCTTAAAACCTTCCCAATGTCCCTATCCAACCTAACACTCGATTGGTATAGTGCCCTCACCAAGTATTCCATCTTTTATTTCACCCAACTAGCATAAGTTTTCTTAGATCACTTTTTCATTAACATTTCCAAGAAGGTCTCTATCACTGACCTTTATTCTATCAAGAAATTTGATGATGAGTCCATTATCAATTTCATCACCTATTAGAGAAGCTTGAATAATTAGCTTTCATTTTCCTTACCTCAATCTAAACTTATAAAACTTTTCACTTGAGCCTACACCAAACATATATCTTTACACTGCATGTCCAAAGCTTCAAAACTTTTGATGAAGCTTTTACCATGGCATGTAAGCTAGAAAAATGGGCCATATATGAGCGTAAATTGAAGTTATGAAACAAGAACTCTACCTTTAAGACTAATAAAACCTCATCATCTAAACCAGGTAACCAAGCTAATATCAAAACCAAGACTAGGGGAACCGTGAATGCTGTTGTCCTTAAAACTTCCCCTCCACCCAATGTCAACCAAAAAATTTATCCCATTATATCCAACCAAAACCCAAAGAACCCAGATTGAATCAACCAAAAATAATTCATTCCACTTAGAGAATCTTATACCTCAACTCTAGAGAAGCTACTAAAAGCTAACCTTATACAACTTCCACCCATCAAACCTCCCCAGTAGTTTGATTCTTCTCACCCATCACCTACTTGGTATAATGAGAATGACCTTTGTGATTTTCATTGGGTAATTGGACATGACATCAGCTAATGTAATTATTTCAAGAATGTTTTTTAGAGTCTTATCAACAAGGGAGAACTCATGTTGGATAATCCCAATGCCTCTCAAAATTAAGCTCTTGACATCTTCATGAAACCTTTTCCCAACCATGACCCTATCAAAGCTAAGGAAACACAAGACAAATATTCTCATGATTCCCACATAGTCAATATGGTCCTTGACACACTTATCCATTAGGAGCCTATCATCTAACCTACCTGTTCCTCTCCCACTTCACTTGTTGAGGTGGTCGAGTCACTTTCCCTTCTTTTAGAGGCCCAAACTAAGGGGTTCCTTTTTCCTTAGCTTCACTCATAACATATTTAGAATCATCAAACACCCCTTTGGATATCCTACCTAACCAAAAAACCATTCCTAGCCCACCATCTCCCCTAACTATGGATCAATCTACAACTATGGACATTATGCTCAAGGAAGCAACTCTTTCACAAACACCCCTCACAAAGTAGCCACCTAGCCTAAACTTACCTCCCTTGCTTGAGTAAATAGATGAGGCTATAAACCTTCATCCTCAACCCATAGGTGTATCCTTGACACCTGATACCTAGAGGACCAGACCAGTATATAGACCTTTTTCTAAACTTCTTCAAAAGTTAGGTATGGTCACAAAACTAGACATTGATCAAGCCACTTTTTGGCAATAGTTAGGGATTCCTTACATCAACAAACCTGAACCTTCTAGTATGCCTCTAACCAACTAATCCATCATTCCCCTACCACCTCTTAAACTAATCAAAACTTTTACCAACCCCTCACCTTCTTAGTCAACCAAAATAGCCACCTCTCCAACCACCACATCATCAACCAAACCTTTCAAAACTCTTGGTGCCTTCCCTTCTCAGAGTTTGGTTCACCCATCCTTGAAGGTGGAATTAACCTCACCCAAGCCTATACCAAGGTATCAACCCACACCAACCAAGGGGACAAAAATTTTAAAGGGCTGCATGACTAAGACTCTATATCCCTATACCTTGCCCTATATCTTAGGGCCTCACCCTTCCACTTTACTTAAAAATAAACCCCCTTTTAACATATATCACCCACTACCATTGATTACACTAGCCTACTTATTATCTGATGCATCGATCCTTCCTATATTACTAATATTTAAACCATCAAACTTGGCCACCCCAACTACCAACATACCTAAACCAAATCCATCAACAAAAAATACCACCTTACCCAAACCATCTCTCACTAAACCTATTGCCACCAACACGCCCATATTACCAACCCAAACCATGATCCCTAAACCTCTATTACCTCTAGTATAATCCTATATTACCATTATTCAAACATTATTGTAGACCTCTTGCCTCACATTATCTCCTAACAAACCTTTTGATCCTCTTGGTTTGAAGTTGGCCTAGTATAATGACCATCAAATCTACTCTTATCACAAGACACATGTGCATGACATGGAGAATTACAAAGCTCTCTATGCCATTATCTACCAATTTTAAGATGAAGATGATATTTTATTAGATGATCTTCCACCCATTCCTTTGCTAATACACCCAACATCCATTTTCCAACACATTCCTAATCCTCCACTCTCACCTCAGAGTGACAGAGAATCTACCCAACCCCCCATCACACTTTGCCCCTCTATCCATACCACTAATGTGGTCACACAATCATAATAAAAGTAAAGAGAAGTCCAAAGTGTCCATTCCATGGACATACCCACCAACTCACCTTAAACCAAACTAGATATAAACCTCCATGTTTATAGCTAAGCTCAAAATTACCATCTTAGGCACCTCAGAGGCTAACCACTCTGAATCCATTAGGAGTGTCATTCTTAAACAAATTCACTAGACCCCCACTAAGATGAGCCTCTACAAGCTAATTTCCACCTCACCTCACCATCATCAAGCCATGGTAGAGGCTATGCAATCTATTGAGGTTAGACTAGGAGATTCCTAACCTATAAAGGGCTTCATAAGTACTCTCTAACTCTCCACCCTTGTTACCTTCAAGGACTCAAAGATACCTTCTATCCACCCTGAGTATCTAGATCCCCCTCTTTTTATTATAGCCCACATTAACCAAACCCACATCAAATGGGTTATGATCAATGGGTGAGCCATTATCAACATCATCTCTTCCTATGCCTATGAGTAACTCAAGCTACCAAACAATGTCATGTCTAAAACTTTAACCATCCCTAGATCCTTTAACCACACTATGACCACTACTTTGGGAACTATCATCCTTCACATTCAGCTAGGACCTCGCATGTTCCCTAAACTCTTTTATATGGTTGAAGGTGAATTCTAGTATAATGTTTTACTAGGGAGACTTTGGATCTAGGCCATGGGTTGTGTACCTTCCACCCTCCATCATTGTGTCAAGTTTGAACATGAAGGTCAAGTTTTTACCATACAAGCTGACCTTAGCCCTTTTAAAGCATGTAATATGACCTACTAACCTAATGATGTTCTCCTACCTTCATCCAAAGCACTACAAACAACTACCACCAAGCCCTCACCCATAGAAGCCAAAGCCATTACTTCCCCTTCCACTGAGGCATCTACTAGTTCATTTATCCTTATAGACCAAATACCCATCACTAATCCTTTATAACCCACCTTTTAACACCTTACCCTTGGATAATACCACCTTTTCACCCTTGATGCCTTTTAAACTCCCCAAGAATATGGAAAGCTCAACCAAAAATCAGGTTATGACCCCAACATTGGAGCCATTACCCCATTTGAGCCTTCGAGCTATCAAACCCACCTTATCTATGGGGGAATCGATAAGCCACTTAACACTACTACCACTCCCTCTCCACCTCAACCATTCATTTCCAATATATCTTACTTGGATAACCTAGAATTTGCCAAGCTATACCTCCATAGGTGTGCCTGGAAAGGATTTGGCCTAAGATGGTATGAGCATGGCCCACATACATTAATATCAATTGAGACCTACATGCCTCATGAGAAACACATCCTTGGATTTATTCTACCCAATTAGAATAAAGCTAAACAACCTTCCCCTACCATTGTTGAAGAAGAGACCCCTTCTTCACTAACACCCCCTCCACCTAAAGGTGAAGATGAGGACATCATCCCACCCAACTTTTTTTTTCATCAGCATGATTACCCTTACCCCCTTAACTTATCAAAATGAATGGGAACCTATGTCCATCCCTTTAATCCATCATGAACTAATAGGAGAAGACTTTCCTACCATTCACACTATCCAGTGCTAGGATGATGATTCTATTCTCACCTACTTTAGTACACCTGATTCTTCCATCCACAAATCCTTACCTCTAGAGACATCAACCATGTTTAATGAACCCACCATGAAGGCACTCTATATAACCCCCATGATTTCAAACTAGGCTAAACTCTCACCCCTAAGGAATTATAGGACTTCTCTACCTTCTTCCAAGACCTCAATATTGTATTCACCTAGTCATATGCTGACATGCCCAATATTGACCTAGCCATTACCACCCACAACATTATGATTAATCATAACTCCAAGCCCATAAAATATAAACTCCATCAAATTCATCCTTGCATAGCTCTCCTTGTCAAATAAGAGCTCTAATACCTATTTTCTATTAACTTCATTCAACCCATTGATTATCACTAAAGTCACAAGGGGACTACGTATCTATGTGGAATTTGATGACCTCAACCTCACCTAACCAAAGGATGAATTTCCTCTAGCTATCATTGACCAACTTGTTGATCTTATGATAGGCCATGAGATGTTGTCACTCATGGATATGTTCTTAGGTTATAATCAAATTTTGATTGCCCCTGAATATCAGCACAAGACTACCTTTATCAACCCATGGGGGATTTTCTATTACAAAGTCTTGCCATTTAGTCTTAATAATATTGGTGCAACCTACCAACATTCCATGACCTATATTTTCCATGACATTATCCATATAATCATCGAAGACTATGTACATGACCTTCTCGAGAAGTCCAAACTTTGTAAAGACCACTTAACCATTCTGAAGATTATCTTTAAGAGACTTATCCATTATCATGTCTTCCTTAATCCCAAGAAATGTATTTTTTGGGTCTTTTTAGGAAAACTTATAGGATTCATCATTTTTCATCAAGAAATCAAGGTTGACCCAGCCAAAATCAAAACCATCCTTGAGATGCTACCTCCAACTAATCTTAAGCAACTTTGTAGTTTGTAGAGGAGACTCTAATCCATTCATTATTTTATCTCCCAACTCTCTAATTGGTGTCAAGCCTTTCACCACCTCTTTAAAAAGGACATATCTTTTAAGTGTAATGTTTATTATCAAAATCCCTTCAATGCACTCAAAGAGTACCTTTTGTCTCCACCTATCCTCACACCTCCTAAGGATGACCAACCTTTCTACCTTTATATCTCTATCACTAACCATTCCCTAGGGTCAATGCTTACCCATCAAGAGGAAAAATGCAAAGATCAAGCCATCTATTACATTAGTCATACACTTGTCAAGTATGAGACTCAGTACACACATACCAAGAAACTATGCTTGGATCTAGTCTTCATGGCTACCAAACTTCACCACTACCTTCTTGACCACAGAACTTTTGTCATCACTAATACCGACCCACTCAAGTACATGCACTATAAACCATACCAAAACTAGTGTATGGATAAGTGGTTCATGCTTTTAGCTGAGTTTGACTTGAGTTCTTCTAGTAGAAATTAATCAAGGGGAAAGTCATTACCAACAAATTGGTCGATGCACCCCTAACAAACACCCAACCTCTCCCTCTTTAATTTTTAGATAAGTCAATCATAATTTTATCTCAAGTGTATTTTACCAATCACATAACCATGTTTTTTGATGGTTCCAAATGTCATAAGGGTGGGGGAGTTGGTATCATCATTATCCCCCTTGTCGATGAACCACTTTATTTATATTTTAAAGTTGACTTTGAGTGTACTAACAATATGGCTAAATATGAAGCCCTGGTAATATTCTTCCAAACCACGTTAGCCTTGGGAGTCAGAATGATCAACATCTTTAGTGACTTCCAACTTGTGGTCAATAAAGTCAATGGCATTTACTAGTGTAAGAATGATATTTTTCAACTATACAAGTAGTTAGTCACAAAACTCTTGACATCATTTAAACACTACCATATTTAAACCACCCTACAATCTACCAATAAGTTTGCTGACACCATGGTTTCTCTTGCCTCTTAGATCTTGTTAGCACCCTTAGATTCCAAACTTTTGATCATTTTCAATTGCCTCACCAAACCTTCCTATACCAAATTAGACACTCTAACCATCTTTAGTGTGGAAGATATTTTGCTTGACCTTTAGTATCAGCAAACCTTTGACTACCTTCACCTCAGCATCATTCCCTTTGGCCTCTCTAGTAATTCCCATCAGGTGTTTATTCAAATCACCTCCCATTATACCATTATGGAAGGAATTCTTTATAAATTTAGTTTTGATGGCCTCCTATTTCATTGCCTCCATGGTCTAGAAACCTTTTAGGCTATCAAAGAAATGCATGATGGTATATATGGGGGCCACTTTAGTAGACTTGTTGTGGTTAAGTGCATCCTTTGCCTAGGCTATTACTGGCCTACCCTTAACCAATACTGGTGTGATTATGTGAAAAGGTGTGTCAAGTGTCAAAAACATGCTAATTTACATAATGCACCTAGCCATAGCCTCCAAGTTTCCACTGATTTTTGGCCCTTTTCATTATGGGGTCTGGACCTCATTGGTGAAATCAATCCCCACTCTTTATAGTGGCACCACTATCATCACCATAACTAAATATTTCACCAAATGGGTGGAGGGTATTCCTTTTATTTTGACAAAAGTTGAAAATATTGTCAAATTTATTACCCGTCATATCATCTACCACTTTGATGTTCCCCACAAGATCATCATTGATAATGGAAAATCCTTCAAAAATAAAAAATTTCAAGGTATTTATGATGTATTTGGTATTAAACTAAGCTTTTCCTCACCTTATCACCCACAAGAGAAAGGATAAGTAGATGCCTATAACAAAACCCTTAAGAACATGCTTACCAAAATGGTCAATGCCTTAGGTTGAGATTGGCACTTGCACATCCTTTTCACCTTATGGGCATATCATACTAGCATCTGAACCCCTTCAGGTGCTACACCTTTTTCTCTTATATTTGGAGTCGAGGCTGTATTACATCTTGAGATCCAAATACCTTCTCTTCGTATATCTTTGCGTGACCTTATTTTAGAAGATGATTATTATCAAGGATGTTTATCTCAACTTGAGTTACTTGATGAGCATTATCTAGAAAATCTTTCCCATCTTTGTTTATATCAATAATGAATCAAACACACCTATAACAAACACCTAAGAGTATAAGAATTCAATATTAGAGATCTTTTTCTCAAGGAAAATCAACATGTAACTAATATGGAGAAAAGAAAAAGGGGTAAATTTTCTTTCAATTGGCTTGGACCCTACATCATAACCCATAAGAATGGATTAGGAGCTTATCATTTATATTTTATCAAGGTAAAAATAGAAACTAATCCTCTCAATATTCACATATATATCTTTTTTATTGTTAAATAGGGGTCACAATCATCATTTGTCTAACTTAAGCTCATCCCTTGCAACTGCATTCATTTCCCTCTTCATAGGGGAAATGACTATAACTAAATTATGTTATTATCTATCACAATAATAACCTAATTTTAACCTATGGGTACCATGGCTCTATCCATGGCATGATTCTCATAGTACTTCCCATCTCAGGATCAGTTCCTATGGTTGTTGTCACCTAAACCTCTTTTCACCTACTGCACCTTCTTGTGCCCTTAGTCTTACCTTCATAAAGGTAATACCTTGATCATGTATAATCAATTATATGTCAATAAAAATCAATATCAAAACTCAAAAACAAATCATGGGTCACCCCTAGCATTCATATATTGCTCCCTTAAAGGACAGTTTTTTTAATAATCAACTAAAATTGCAAAACATAAGGTGGACTACTCCCTTGAAGGATAGCTATCAAAAGCATTTAAACTAAGCATATAAACTCATACCACTACCTTGAAGGATTTCTAAGTAAAACATTTATCAAATCTATAAATTTCTTAGAAGCTTCTCATATTTATCAGCTTCCCCAATCTTAAAGTAAATTCAAACTAGCAAAGACCCCCTAGCAAAAGCAAAAGTAATGAGAAAGCCACAATCGAATCTCATAAAATCAATAATCTTGGAAGAATGCAATTGAACCTCCTTAGTAGACTTCCTACATCAATTAGTCTACAATTTATATATGAGCATAGACTTGATTATACCACCTCTTTGGAAGCCTACAGAAAAGGCATGCTAGTCTCACAAAAGGTTCCAATTTCACCCATTCTCCCTCCACATATCATATGCATGTGACTATGAGCTTACAAGACATAATGTGATCAAGATACCTATTTACCAACCTAAGCATGCTAATATGAACCATTCAAAATGCTTATTTTCACTAATATAATCCAACTCTAGGTTTTATTTTGGTCCTTACCAATGAAAAGGCATCGTGTTCCTTTTCTTATCTTTTATCAGTTCATGTGGACATACTTCTCAACATTCTTATCACTTTGCTACACATCTAGTTTTTTACGTACTTCATGTATTTTCATCTTTTGCCATATTTACATTTTACCTCTATGAGAATAAATAATGAATATCACATCAAAGTGTGACATTATGAACTGTGCCCACAAACAACATCATCTCTCTCTCTCTCTCTCTCTCTATATATATATATATATATATATATATATATATATATATATATATATATATATATATAATCAAAACACAATGAAAAAGTATCATCATATCCACTAACCACCATAACATCATGTGAGTATATATCATGCCATAAACAACACTAATTACACCATTCCTCAACAAAAGCAAAAAACATAATCAATGATCATAACATCATGACCTATAACATATGTCATTTTCCAATCTATCCATTTACCAAAACATTAGCACAACCCATCTTATCACATCAATTCATGCCAAACATGTCAATATAACCATTAAAAATATCATTACATTATCATATAACATACATATCCCATCACATCCATGAACAAAATCAAAACATCATAACTATTTTTCTAGCATCACATGCCTAAGCTACTAGGTCAAACATATAATAAATCATATGCAAAGAGGTCATAGATCATAAACTATAAAAATTGAACATCATAAGCCATAAGCATACCTAACATCATGATCCATACACCATATACATTGAATCATCATAAATAAATAAATATAACAATGTATTATCCCTCTCTCAAAAACATATACATCTCAATGCATCAACACGTAGGCCAGTATCAAAATAGTACACATCTATCAAAATATGTATGAAAATGGTCATAGACCCCCACTAACATTGGCCCCACCTATTCCTACACCTGGTCCTATGCCACTACCACTGGCCCCACTTATACCTATGCCTATACCTATACTTGGTGTGGATCCCCTTGGGACCCCTACCTAATTGATTATAGTAGCCCATTGTCCTAGAGAAGTTATAGATAGCCCACCAGCCAAATTAGCTCTATACTCCCCATACCACATCACTTGTGGTATCTAATCTAATACCATTGCCTTATAATATCTAAGATCCTCTATAATAGCTAGATAACACTCTCGAGGCACCATGTCTAGTGGCCCTCTTGTTACTACTATGGATGCTCCTACCCTCTACCTCAGTAGATCCCTCTCACCTATAATAGTGGAAAACTAACCTTGTAATGTGGCCACCTATCCTTCTAAGGCCTATACCTATGCTTGGGTTACAACTAATACCACCCTTGCCTATCCATCATGGCTTGTGGGATCTAATGACATAGCTCTCATGCCTCCATCATCTCCACCAACATCTATATCTACATATATGGGTTGATATCAGGCCATCTATCCATTTATATACTTAGCATCATCTATAAGAGCCCTAATAGGAAGCTCCTCAAAACCACTATCTAGAACTGTCAGAGTAGGCTGGGGCACTAGCAATAAAACCTTTAAATATTACCTCTTATATTGAGGAAATAGACCTAGGACACCCTATACCAAACCAAATTGCTGATGCACCCTGTCAAATGGAATTAGCTAAACTTCACCCTATCATCTACCCACTATCCACTTGTAACTCTGAAGGGCAAGGGTCTACCTCTTATAGCCTGGCTAGATCAAAAACTATAGGTATGACTTCTAGGTGATGTCTTCAACCACTAGTGCACCTAGTATACCCATAAACCACTCAACATCATGGACACCACCTCTTACACCTGATGTATCCATATCATCCCTCCATCACATGAAGCCAATAGGGAATTCTATCTAAGTATAGCCAGCCCATGACAATCATATTGGTCTGAGCACCCAAATATGCTCATAGGCCCAACAATGTAGAACTAATCCAACATTTATATCATATCTTTTTTGGTTCCTAAATTCCCATAGCTCCATATAGATATACATGAGAAAAATAGGGAACTAACCAAACATTATCCTCCTAAGCAATAACTCAACTAATACACCTAGTAACACATATAGAAACCTTTTGCTACTCAAATCTAAGATCCCAAAGGATGTAATTGTAATCATTAGCATCATCATCAACCTCCTTTCCTCTAGAGATCTATCATATAACATTATGTAACTAAACCCTCTAGCATGCCATCAGACCTAGTCACTATCATCCCCATATAAATACTCAACAAAACCATCCTTCTCCTCCTACCCTATCTAGTATATCACCTCACCACATAATGGGAGTCAAATGATCTTGTGTACATCCTATAGGAGAATAATCATTTCTCTAGTCAGTAATAATAAGGTATTCATAGTAGGATCCCATCTATCAATAAGTGATATGATCATGGATGCATCCCTAGGCACATATTGGTAATGCCTCACTACCCACATCCCTACCTCTTCCATGTGTGCCCAATCCTCAATGGTCATCCCCTCATGAAGTGTAGGGAAGATACACAACACGTGGTCATACATCTAGATTTACTCCCTAGCTTATATCAAACCATATACTTAGCTCAGTTATTGATACTAGTCTTGTATACCTTAGCTTCTAAATAGACCCTAACCCTAATCTTATCTTGAATAGACCATTACCCACTACCTTCACCCATTTCCCTTAATCAACCTATTACCTTAACACATTGACCTACCCATTTTACCCTAACTTAACCCATTAACCTACCCATTTTACCCTAACCTTGAACTATTACCCTTACCATTCACCTAACCCAAACCCTAAACACTCACATCAACCCTCAAATATTTAATATATCTATTACCATAATCTAACCTAAACCCTAAACACCCAACCAAACCTTTAAAAACTTATAAAAAAGTCTAACCTATCCTACCCAATCATTGATGGTCATGTTGGCCATCGATAATTGGTAAACCCTAATTCCTAAGGTGTCAACCATCGATGGTCACCTATGGGTGTTCCATTTCCAAAATTCCTAAAACCCCCAAAGGTAAATAAAAAATCCCAACATGCAATAAACTTACTTAAACACCTAGCCTATCACCTACCCAAACTAATCACCCACCCACCCTGTCAATTTATCATTTTACCCCTAATTTTACATAAAAACCCTAAAAACACTACCTATGTCATACAAACTAGATAGCATAGTCCAGACCTACCCCCCAAGCACATTCAAATATTTAATATCAAACTAAGCTAGCAAATTCACTACACCCCCACCTTATCCCTCAATCACCTCCATAGTCTAAGCCTATGAGTAGCTACCCATTTACATCCTTATGCTCCCTACATCCTAAGCCCACACTATCAACCCACATGATTCTAGCCAAAAAACACTCACCAACTCAATAGTCACTCTCTATGTACAATACTAAAATCATTAGAGATAAAGTCAACAAGGCATGATAGTAACAATTCTAACACTTAATTTTGTTTTTTAGTTTTACCCATCTAGCTTTTTAAGGTTTCCCCTTATCATTGATGGTCAAGGTGACCATCAATGGTCACCTTTTAGGGACCCTAACCATCGATAGTTAGGGTGACTATCAATGGTCACATTTTAGGGACCCTGACCATTGATAGTTAGGAAACCCTACAAAAACCCCCCTTTTCACATTTACCTATAAGCTACCATTTCTACCAAACTACACCCTACTTTGCCTACTTTTAGATATGCCTTATTCCCACCAACCTGACTACCTTGTCACCTCACCATTGGTCTATTTTGGCCCATTTGGCATGAAATTTTATGACACTTTTTACCTGGTCCTTTTGACCATGGTGATAACATTACCATGTTGAATTTTTACATTTTGTGCCACTTCACACATGTTGACCTACTGGTGTCTCACTTCTTACCTCAGATACTCATGACACTTGACCCATTTGTGTTTTCCATAGGAACACTTCCTACCTTGGATACCCATTGAAAATATAGAAAATGCTTAGGATACTTGCATTTACAAGTGTTACCAACCACCATGCCTATAGGCAGTCATGTAGTTCATTTGTCCCTTGTCCTTCTTAGCAGTAACCCTTATTTTAACTAGTGTTTGAAATTTTAGTCTTTAATGATCTTGGCTATCAAACCTTTTAATTGCATTTTATGTGCAATTTTGTGTCTCATAAGCCCAACATTGTGTCACCACCTTGTGACTAACCATATACGTCTTATCAAACTTGTACCCATTTCAGTTTCACCTCATTAACTCTTAGTTTGAGGGGGAACACTTCTTCCTACTCTCAGGGCAACCAAACCCTTGACCCATACTCCATTTTTTTATAGCTCATTCATGTAAGCTACACAATAAAAAGGGGAAAAATGTAGACACCAAAAATATATACACCTACATTTTTGAATATCAAAAATCCCTGTGGACCTACCTAAGACCCCCTTGGGACCAACCTATACCTATCTATCCTTGCCAAACCCATCTATACCTAGTTTCACCAAGTTGAGTAAACCTGACCTTCAAGACCCTTTTCATTTAGACCCTGACCATAGATGGTCAGCCTAGGGAACCCCTAACTGTTGATGGTCAAGATCCACCTCTTAATAAATAACATGCAAACCACTAATTTGTTTTTTAAATATATCTCACCTAAATCTTGTTGTGATCCTTTTCATGGACAAATTATATTTAGATGGCCTAGTTACACCTTCACTTCCACCTCCTGATTGTGCCTATAAGAAAGAGAGGCCCAGGAGGTCAAATATATTTACAATAATTATCAAGAGCTCAAGAATTTAGGATTTTTATTTTGTAGGTCAATCAACATCATCAATATTATCAAGCATTATCAACCATCTTATTGGGAGCCAACTTTTCATCACCTCTCAACCAAGCTCTTAGGTACCATCACTCTACAAGAATCAAGCTAGATTCCATCAATAGACTAACTATATCAACCATCCTCCCATTCAATTTTTGGTAAGACATGTACTTATTTGTAAACATTCACTTGTTTGATTTCTATTTCATAACCAATCTATCCCTTGCCGAACTCTTGGAATCCACCTGTTAGATCTTTTCATTCAGCTATTTAACAAACCCAAAATTAACATAGTCAACCATTGATGGTCAAACCCCAACCTCCAATAGTCAGGCTTAACCATTGATGGTCACTCCAACTATCGATGGTCACCTATGGTAGTAAAATCTAGAACCTATTTCCACCTATCTAAACCCTGCCAAATCTAATTTTCTATGTTTCTAACCACTCACAGACCCCTTTTAGATTTTCTAAAGTATACCCTTAGCACTAGTAATAATTAGTTTGATCTGATCATTTTTAGTCTATTTTATTAACAAGCATTCTTGTGTCTAGTTTCAGTACCTCTTGATTATTGATACAAGTACCTTCTTTCCAATTTTATGAAGTTGATTATTTAAAATGTGTGGATTGATAGCCACTAAGGAATCCCTCACTTCTAGGATCTAGCTATCAATAGGAAATCCACCCAACTATCTGTCTAACAAAAAAGTTTGCTTTAGTGATTTCTTATTTACAAGTCTTCCTCCCAAACCAAATAGGATCTCTTCATAATCTTATGATTCAATGTGTGCACAACCAAATAGTTTTTTCAACCACACCCATATTGAGTTTCTTTTCTCTCTTCCCTAGGACTTAAAGTGAAAATTTACATGAAACAATTCCCATGCCTAATATTAATGCTTCATATTCTACCATGTTATTAGTGACATCAAAGGTAAGCCAAAATTCAAAAGGGATCATTTTACCATGAGGACTAGTTAGGATATAACCATTCATAGCTCCTTGGAGACATTTGGTCCCATCAAAACATAGGGTCCAGCGATCTTCATGAAAATCACTGTTAACCTTGGGAAGTTCTTTGATAACTACTTTGGATTGAGTAGTATCAATAATGACATAATTATCTTTAAGATTACTTTATTTTAGATTGGCATTGAAGTTATGAAAGTAATATTTAAGAGAGAGAGCTTGTTTGAGACCTTCAATATAGAGAATGTTATCATTGGGGAGACTATCTTTAAAATGATTGGTAGTGGTTATGGGTACCACTACAAGTTATTTATAAATGACTTTCCCTTTGATAGATTTTTACATGATGATACAAAGGTCAAATTTCATTAAGAGAACCATCCACTTACCGATTTTATCTATAGTAGAAAGGATTTTGATAAAAATTTATGAAGTGGGTTAGAATGAATTAGAACATAATTAGTTTGACAGATAATGTAGTGACAAAGATTTTCATCTACGAAATATATAGTGAGGAAATCACATTATACTTTGGTATAACATTTTTTTAATCGATGTGGCCTCAACTAATATAATAAATAGCATATTCTATTCTAGTATCATCTAATTGGGCAATCATTTCCCCAATTAATATGAGTTTAAAAGAAGTGTACAAAATAAAAGGACACTTATTATGATGTGCATGAAGGGTAGGTAGATGGAATAATAATTCTTTCATTTTGTCAAATGTCTTTTGATAGGGATCAATCCATTCTAAGGCATTACCTTAAGAAGGGAATTAATAGGATATATGTAATAAGCCATTTTGGGGATAAATTATCAGATTTCCCCAAGCTTTCTAAGATAAGTACAAATGTTTGGAATGGAGTGAGGAATAGGCATGTTGACTATATCATTAATTTTAGTGAGATCAACATCAATACCATGAAGAGAGAATAAAAGCCCTTGTAGTTTCCTAGATGTAATGCCAAAAACACATTTGTAAGGGTTAAGTCTAACTTTATACTTTATTAGTTGATCAGAGATGATGGATAGATTAGAAAGATGGGTTTTTTAAATTTTGAATTTGGAAATGAGATCATCCACATATTTTTTCACATTTTTGTGGATAAGGTCATGAAAAATGTGGGTCATAGTCCATTGATAGGTAATTCCAGTGTTTTTAAGGTTGAAGGTCATCTTAACATAATAATAGGTGCACCATTCTATGGTGAATGTTGTCTTGTGTTGGTATTTAGGGGTAATATGAATTTGATTATAGACCAGAAAAACATCCATCAAGGACAAAATTTTGTATCCATCAGTGGAATCTATGATGACATATATCGAAGGTAATAGAAAATTATCTTTGGGATAAGTGAGGTTGAGATTGTGGAAGTCGATGTAGATACGAATAACCATGGTAACTTTTTTGTGAATGGGAATAATGTTTAACACCCATTTGAAATATTCCATAGGTTTAATAAATTTGGCATTAATAATTTATTTATGGCATAGGGTGGAAATTTTGGGGGAAAATTTTCATTATTTTTGTTAATAGGTTTGGCATCAGGGTATGTAATTATGTTGTTCACCACAATACTAGGATAGATGACATGCATGTCTTCATATGACCAATCAAACTTCTCATTATATTTATCAAAGAATAGACTAAAGTTATTGGCTCAATATATGTGAGTTATCTATAAACTATGATGGGTCAAGGACATGAGGGTGTGCCATATTCTATTATTGTGGTTTCCTTAATAAGCATAGAATTTCCATCTTAAAATGATATGGTGCATTGGGAAGAGAGGAAATGGGATTGGTTTTAGGATCGATTATAATAATGAAGTTATTAAAATGAGGGGCCTTTCTCTTGAAATTCCCAAGTTTATGATGTCGTTAAGGAAGTTGAGGTTCTCAGGCATGGATCAATTCAAGGATGGATTCATCGCTAGGAAACATAGGTAGAGGTCCAAAATATTCCACATCTACTTCAAGATCAATTATTTTTTACCATGGTGATAATATTCATGTTAGAATGTTGTTGTTATTGATGTCAAGGTATACCTAGTGAAGGTGCATAGTGAGTGGTCATTTAGGTATGTGCATTATATGACAACATGATATTGTTGAGCATTATCTTTTATTTTTTTGATGTCAATATTTATGTCAAAGTGTAGATCAGCTTGAAGTTGGTAGTGTTTTCATTGAAGGATCTTGTGAAGGTATGATGATAATTAGGTCTACAAGAGTGTTGTGAGTAAGGCTAATTGGTGGTACATGTTTTGATAAGATTATAAGAATTTAAGGTATGTAGTGTGAAAGAGAGTATTTCAGTGGTTATGAGTGTTGTTATCTTTTTTTCATTATTTAAAAATACATAAAGGTACAGGTCTTTGACATTAAGTGCTTAAGTAACTTGAGCCTAGTCATGGCATGAAGAGACCTTTTGATAAGGTATAAGCATGGTGGTTTATTAATATGAGTGAACATAGGCATGATTGGTTGCATGAGGTAGCCTAAGTATGTGAGTGAGGTGGAGAGTGCATGGAAAGAGGCATGAAATTTTTTAAGCCTAATGTGGTTTACAGGTCAAGGTCTATAAAGTAAAGTGAGAGTGTGGCCTAATGAAGGGTCATGATATTATTTCAATGTATTGGAAATAATTTAAGAATTTTTAGAGGTGATTTATGCTATTTAAAGTTTTTTCATGAATTTTTAGGTCATAATGTGAATCAAAAGGCATAAAAAGTTGTTTGGAGGTCTCTCGAGTGCTCAAAATAAAGGGTTCTCAACACGAGAAGGATTTTCTTGTGCCCATAAAACTTTTCATGGGAACCTAATAATTTCATGATATATGGGTAAGGGTCATAGATAAAAATTATAGGTATTAGTTTTTTCATTAAGGGGCTATGCCTTATGAATGATTGTTAAGAATGGAAACATGTTTAAACCCTCTTAGAACCTTAATAAGGACCTGATGTTGAAGATGTTGATAAAAAATGCCTAGAATGGATTGGTATGCTCAGGTAAGATATTATATCTTGTATTTTACTCTCCAAATAACCTCCAAGTGGTATTAGTTATAGAGAGGAGAGAGAAAATGTTGATTTATAGGCTTGTTTTTGAACAAGTCTCTATAAAAGTCAAAAGTTACATTAGACGTAGTAAAAAAATGGATGGAGGAAGAAGTTAGAGACTTATATTTCATGTCCATGAATGTTTTTGGATATAATATAGTCCTCAAGTTTTCTAAATTGGTCATCTAATTTAGCTATTCGCTAATAAGCCTAATAGTGCAATCAATGAAAAATGTAGGCAATAGTGAGAATATGAATTAGAATGTATTATCACAATTAAATGATGAAACCAAGTGCATAAATATGTTTTTAAAGACTTTTAAGATATTTTCATGATTTTAATAAGTTTTGGAGTTCATGTGTGTGGTTAAAAAGTTGCTCACAAGTTGACCTACTTGGTTCAGATGAGACAGTGAGATATAAGGTCATGAGATTTGTTTGCAAGACCTATATGTGCCATTTGACCATATGATATTTATATATAATAATGGTATAATTATCTCATAGGATTATCTTCATGAATTAAAATTAATTTAAATTTTATATATATTGTTAGAGGTCTAAGTCACCATGACTATTTTTTGAGGTAATTTGGCAGTTCTAAGTGAGTGAGTTGCATAGGTGTTCTTAAAGACTTATCTCTTGAGTGGAAGTGTATAATGAATATTGTGATATTTTTTAGGTCAATTAGGTTATGTATAAGTTATTTATTTTCATTTTTTTGTGGCTAAATTATTTTTTATCTTTAGTTTTTTCAAAATAGACTTTTTGTGTGTTTAAAGGCCTATTATGAACAATGTTAATGGAGTATTTCAAGTGGTGGTTATACCTAAAAGGTGTCATCATTATCTAAATATGTTGGATAAATAATATTTTACTATTTTATATAAATTTTATGTTTTATATATAGGTTTAGAGTTGTTTCAAGGGGTCATAAGGTAACATGTCCTAAATTAGGCTAATAAAATTAAGTCTCCATGAGACCTAAAGAAGGATTTGGTCTATTTGAGTAATATCCAACCTAATTTAATGATTTATTCTTACTTTTAATGTTCTATAAGTCATATTTTGTGTAAAGTATAAGTGTTCAAGTGTGTATGGCTAACTAAGAGGTGTATGAGCAAGACACTTGTATAAGAACAAGGCCTTTTAGGCCTAATTAGTTTGTAAGAGGATTTGGTTTTAGGAGTGAATGAGATAGAAGATCTTTGAGTGGAATAAGGTATTATAAACCATCATAATAAATTAAAATGACTATCATGAATATATAATGGAGGTTTGAGTATGAAAATCAAGGTTGTATGATGTAATCAATCTTTAAGAGACCTAGTTGAGTGAAGAGGTCTAAAAGGTAGTATGAGAGGGATAAGAGAGTGAAGGGATAAAGAGGTGGTTATCATTTTTTGGTTGATAAACATAGTTTTTTAAAGGTGATAAAATCAATTAGGTTTTTGACTTGGTGCTGAGTCATCTAGGGGGTTGGTACCTCCTTGCAAGTGGGTGCTTGCTAAATCTTAATTAAGTGGGTGATTGGCTAGTTGGGGTTAGTGCCCATGTGGAGTTGGTGCTTCTATAAATTTGGTTTTACATTATAGTAATGTATTCCATTTTTATATATCAGTTATTTTTATTCCCCTTGAGTTTTTCCCATATAAGTGATGTGTTCTTATATTTCATATTCATATGTATGGTTACTTGTGCTTTGATTGATCTATATGTTTGTATGAATGGCTCATGAATGTTAAGTGGAATTAAATGAATGTTTTAAATACTGACTCACCCCCCCTTTCATTTATTATGATTCTAATAATTAGTATCAAATACTGGTCCTTTGAAGTAGTCCTAACATCTTGAAGGTGATCCTAAGAAGCACAAGAGGTCTAGTGATCAAGAAAACAACATGAATGATGAAGAAGTCTGCTATGATAGTGAAGAATGAGAAGCTAAATTAGACCTTGAAGCTAAGATCGTAATTTCCCTAGATGATTTGAAGCATAAAAAGAAGAGGAATCATGAGTTGAGATCTATAGTCAAATATCTTAATGAATAGATATGTACCTTAAAGAGTGACATGGTCAAAGAATACAAAAAGGATGAGAAGACAATCAAGGATCTCAGGAATCAATTATAAGGTGTCAATACAAAGTTTATTTCAAAATAAGTTTAATATGATCATTTAAAGATGGAACTATATTCCTTGAAGGTTGATCATGATCATCTCATATGCAAAGATAAACAAGTTTGAGAAATAAAAAGTCAAAATCACCAACATGAAACTCAACATGAAGAGACCAATCAGGTAGCATAATACAATGAGGAGTGATCAATCAAGAGGTAAGTAAAAAAAAAATTATCTACTATAGTTTTCATAATATGAGACACATTGCAATATTCTATCCTAATGAAGTTATAAGTCCTTCAAGACTTAAAAAAGTATATGGAGTTCCTGCATTACATAATAAGGATTAAACATTGGTATGGAAGACAAAGAAATTTAGGACTGATCATATTATCAAGAGTCAAGATGGATTATTTTCTAAGGAGGAGTAGAAGACTAAATTAAAGGAATATATACTATCTCAGACTACCTTTCACATTCAATATGAAGGAATGAATGGTATTTAGATAGTGGTTTCTTAATCCACATGATAGGATATAAAAACAAGTTCATCTCATTAAAGAAGAATGTTGTAGGAATAGTAAGATTTGGAGACAACACAACTACCAATAGAATTGGCAAGGGTATATTGAGTTTGGAAAATGGGAAGACCAAGATAAAAAAATTGTTGTATGTGTAAGGTTTGAAACATAACTTGTTTAGTTTAAGTCAAATGTGCAACCAAGGACACACACTAACCTTTTATGATAGAGGATGTGAGATAAGGAGAGCCAAATTAAGAAGGTTAATTGCTAATGCTAAGAGGACTGAGAATAATCTATATGTATTAAATGAGATCAAGAAAGAGAGATTATTTATGAGAAATATGGTTGAAAGGTTGATATGGCACAAAAGGTTAAGTCACCTAAAATTTGACAATATAGTAAAGATAAGGACTAAGAAATCTTTGAAGAACATACCTAACATCACCAAACCAACAAACTCACTTTATAAATAATATCAACATGGTAAATAGACTAGAATAAGGTTCAATTCTAAGGAGTAATCTACTACAAGGCTTTTGGTGTTAGTAAACATTGATCTCTATGGGCATACAAGAATCTAAAGCATTCAAGGAGATAGCTACTTCATTTTACTCATAGATAACTACACAAGAATGACTTGGGTAGCATTCTTAAAAGAAAATTCAAAAGCTCTTGACAAGTTTAAGGCATTCAAGGATATTTTTGAGAATGAGAATAATGGGAAGATCAAGTGCCTAAGATCTGATAGAGGAGGAGAATTTGTATCTAATGAGTTTGATGACTTATATTAGGTTCATGAAAAAAAGAGATTGTTATCAATAGTTAGGACACCTCAGTAGAATGGGGTAGTGGAAAGAAAGAATAGGATAGTTCAAGATATGGAAAGAACTTTACTAAATGAGTTTATATTATCTAATGGATATGGAGAGAGGAAGTGAGCACTATAGTCTACACTTTGAATAGAGTATAGATAAGGACTAATGGCCCTAAGACCCCTTATGAATTGTGAAAAAGCATACCTACTAATATGGAACACTTTAGATTGTTTGGAAGAAAATGTTTCATCAAAATAGATACTAAAGACTTAGAAAAATTTTATTCTAGATCTAATGAAGGTATATTCTTAGGATACTTATCAATGAGCTTAGCTTATAGATGTTATAACAAGAGGTTACATAAGATAGTGGAAAACACCAATGTGAATATCGGTGAGACAAGGAAATCACACTCAAAATCAAAGGATACATTAGAGAATCTAGAGTTAAATAATGAAGAGGAAAATATAGAGGTTGATGAGGAAGAAGAAGAATTTGAGGAAAGATAAGACTCAAAATTCCCATCAAGATAGATTCAAAGAGATCATCTTGAATCACAAATCATTTGTAATAAGGATATAGGTATGTAAACAAGGAGAAGATTGATAATTAACCTAAATAAAGAGAATGTTTCTCTATTGTCCAGTATTGAAACTAATAAACTTATAGAATCAAGCAAAGACAAGTTTTGGATAGGCATTATGAATGAGGAGTTATACCAAATAGATAAGAATGAGATTTGGGAACTAGTTCCTAGGCCTAAAGACAAAAATTTCATTGGAATAAAATGGGTGTTTATAAATAAGTTGAATGAAGATGGAGAAGTCACTAAGAACAAGTATATATTGGTATACAATGGATATGCACAAGTTGAAGGGATAGAATTTGAGGATACCTTTGCACCAGTGGAAAGATTTGAGGCCATCAAATTGTTTTTAGCATATGTAGGATTCAAAGGGTTCAAGGTGTACTAGATGGATGTTAAATCTAATTTTTTTAATGAAAATGTGGATGAAGAGGTATACATAAATCAACCTAAGGGGTTCTCACTATCAGGTGATGAGGACTATGTTTTCATATTGAAAAATTATTTTTATGGTCTAAAATAAGCTCCTAAAGTTTGGTATTCTAGGTTGGATATGTATTTATTGATAAAATATTCAAAAGAGGAGTTGAATATAGTAATTTGTACATAAATATAGAATATGACCATCATTTGATATTTGTCTATGTGGATGACATCATCTTAGGTGGAAACAATGAGAACATGACTAAGGCCTTTGTAGAGGTGATGAAGAAAGAATTTGAGATGTCTATGCTGGGAGAACTATCATTCTTTCTTGGGTTAAAAATCACTCAATCTAAAAAAGGTATATTCATTTCACAAGCCAAGTACATAAGAGAGATGTTGAATAAGTTTGAGATGGAATATTTTAAGGTAGTTAGTACACATATGATCATAAGGTGTAAGATGAGTAAGGAAGATGAGTCTTTAAAGGTCAATCAAACATCACATAGGTTAATGATTGGATGTTTTATATACACCACTACCTATAGACCTGACATCATGCAAGAAATAGGTCTTATGGGAAGGTTTCAATTAGATCCAAATGAAAATCATCTACAAGCAATCAAAAGGATACTCAGATATCTCAAGGGGAATATGGAGTTTGGTTTGTGGTATCCAAGGAGTAAGGAGTTTAATTTGATAGCCTATACAAATACAAACTGATCAAGAATCCCAGATGATAGGAAGAGTACTAGTGAAGGAGCTTTATTCTTAGGTGGGCTCCTAATTTAATGCATAATCAAGAATCAACCATTATTATCATTATTCACTTGTGAGGCTGAGTACATTATAGCAACTTCATGTTACACTCAGTCCCTATGGATGAGACAAACCTTAAAAGACTACAAGATGGAGTATGATGGTCCTAGCCCTATCTATTATGATAATACAAATGCTATAAGCATCTCAAAGAAACGTGTCATGCACTCAATGACTAAGCAAATTCCTATCAAGTATCATTTCATAAGATATTAGGTAAGTTAACAAAGTGCCAAACTTGAATATGTTTCTACACAAGATCATATTGTAGACATTTTGACCAATCCATTTCTAAAAGTAACATTTGAACACCTAAGATAAGAATTGGGTATAGTTCCTACCCCTAGCAGTCACTAAGGAAGTCAAGTGTTTAGGGGGTGATAATTATGTGGTTCATTATTTCCAAGTGTAAGTGAGTATTTATGAGAAGGTATGCATGGAGATAGGGGGATCATGTTTGTATTATGACTCATAAACTCATAGTACTATATGTTGAGTGTTTTGGTTACAAGGAGTGTGATCCAAGGAGTTGCAAACATCACTTTGTCATTTATGTTAAAGGGGGAGAAATTTTATACTGAGGGAGAATTTTCTTGTTGAGAGAAGTTTTTGAAAGTGGTTTCCATCAATGACAAATGGGGAGTTTATTAGCATGTTACTATCATTGATGCCAAGGTGCATCTAGTGAAGGTGCATGGTGAGTGATCATTAATGTATGTGCATGATATGACAAGGTGAGATTATTGATCATTGTAGTTTATGTTGGTTGATGTCAAGATTTATTTCAAGGTTCATATTAGATTAAATTTTTAAGTGTTGTCACTGAAGGATCTTGTGAAAGTATGATGACAAGTAGGTATGCAAGAGTGTTGTTGTGAGTAAGGCTAGTTGGAAATGTGTGTTGTGACAAGCTTATAATAATTAAAGGTATTTAGTATGAAATAGATTATTTCATTGGTTATGAGTGTGTTTTTTTATCTTTTTACCTGTGTTGACAAATACATAAAGGTATAGGTCTTTGACATCAAGTGCTTAAGTAGCCTAAGCCTTATCATGGCATGAAGAGACCTTATGAGAAGGTATAAGCATGGTGTCTTGGTGAGATGAGTGCACATAGGCATGAGTGGTTGTATGAGGTATCTTTAGTATGTGAGTGATGTGGGGACTAAATGGATAGAAGCATGAAGGTTAGTGTTTAGGCCTAATGTCATTTATAGGTCAAGGTTTAGAGAGCAAAGAGAGAGAGTGGGGCCTAAAAAGGGGTCATGATCATATCTCAAGGTGTTTGAGATCATGTAATAATTTTCAAAGGTGAGGTATGTTGTTTTAAGTTTTCTCATGAAGTTTTAGGTCATAGTGTGAAGAAAAAGGTATAAAACATTATCTAGAGGTCTCTCAAGTGCTCAGAATGAAGGGTTCTCAACCCAAGAAGTATTTTCTTGTGTTCATATGCTCGTCAAAACTTTTCATGTGAAAATAAGTATTCCATGGTAAATTAAAAAGGGTAATATCTCAAAATTATAGGTATTATTTTTTAGATTGAGGAGTTATGATTTATGAATGATCATTAAGAATGGAAATAGGTTTGAACCCTTTGAGAACCCTAATAAGGACATAATGTTGAAGATGTTGATCAAAAGTGCTCAAATGGATTTTTATACTTAGGAAAGCTATTGTATATTATATTATACTCTCCCAAGCACCTCTAAGTGGTATTTTTTAGAGAGAAAAGAGAGAAAATGTTGAGTTACAAGCTTGTTTATAAAGAAGTTACTATAGAAGTTAAAAGTTACATTAGACATAGTAATAAAATGGATGGAAGAAGAAGGTAGAGACTTATTTTTCATGTTCATGAAGGTTTTTATATATTTTATATTTCTAAAGTGTGTTAAACTAGTCATCCAAGTTAGCCATCCACTAATATGCCTAATGGTGCAAATATTAAAAAACCTAGGCAGTAGTGAGAAGATGAATTGGAATGTGTTATCATGATATAATGATGAAACTAAGTGCATGGAGATGTTTTTAAATAATTTAAATATATTTTCATGCTTTTAATAATATTTTTAGGTCATGTGTGTGGTGAAAATTTTATTCACAAGTTGACATGTCTCATTTAGATGAGACAGTGAGATATAAGGTCATGAGATTGGTTTTCAATACCAATATTTTCCATTTGATCATATGATATTTATATCTAAGAATGTTCTAATGATCTTAATATCATCCATCATAATTAATTTAAAATGTCTATATAAGTGTTAGAGGTCTAATTCATCATGACTATGTTTTGATGCAATATGGTAGTTCTAAATGAGTGAGTTGCAGAGGTGTTCTTGAAGCATTATCTCTTGAGTATAAGTGTTTAATGAATATGGTGATATTTTTGAGGTAATTTAGGGATTTTATAATTTTTTTAATACCATGGTTGTGTGGCTCAATGTGTTAGAACACAACTAGATACTAAGAGGGGGGTGACTCAATATATCAATTAAAACTAGTTCTTTAAATACTTTCAATGTAGATTAATAAATATATGCAGATCAAATAAAACATGAAAATATAATACACAAAAATACTCATGACACCATATTTATACATTTAAAACCAAAAGGGAAAAACCATAGTGAGAATAGCCATTAGAATCTACTATATTAATCCCACCTCATAGTTTAAAGCCTCACTAGCAAACCTCACTGGTTACAATGTTTAAGGACACCAATCCTAAGGAGACACCAACCCCATAATTTAAGAGCATAAACTTTAATGAATCACCCACTCCCTAATATAATCACCCACTCAAATTATCTAATGGAACCAACCTATCAAAATTTTATATGGAGCTACTACTCCAATTTACAAATTAGATTCATACATGAATCCATATCTCTATTCTTTGTTACAGGTCTAATCTAAAATTAATCATACTCTACCCATTCTCTTTTTTCCTTTCTTCCTCTCTACTCTTATTTTCCCCCTCTAGTTTTGTGTCTTTATGATTTTATATTTGACACACTTCATTACCTTTTGCTTGCTGCCTCTATATATATTTGACTTAGCTCAATAGCAAATGTAATTTTTCCAACAACATTTTCCTTTGTCCTAGATATCATATTTATAAACAAATAATCAAGGGTTCCATATCTCCTATGTGTTCATAGTTAAACTACAAATACATCATATCAATTCTAGACTTTAGTTTATTAAGACTTGAATTGTTAGTTCCCATGTCTTGATTCCATGCATCAAGTCATAATTGTAGATCTCCTTGCGATCTATAGAATCTATTAGACTCAAGTTTTGACGAATAGGCTCTTTAATGTAGATTTTATTGGTTGGATCAATCAATATTATTATTTGTGTCAAGATATATATCTTATATACAAGTTCTTTCATGTTCCTCCAACTAACTATTTGTCTAGACATGACTTTAAATTTTGATAGTTGATCTTTCCTTTGGTGCCATAATCCTATGGTTCATATTTAAATATCTCAAATTTAAAATGTGTAGTTTTGATTTATATATCCTATCTTCTACATGTCATTTTATCTCTAAATATGTATGACATTTACCTTGACTTGGTAATTAAACTACAACATTTTGACCTCATCTTGTTGTGTCCTATATCTTTGGATCACTTTTACTCCATTAATCTTCTCAAACCTAATCAATCTTTAACTTAAAATTGTGTCCATAAACATCAATAACTTTGTTCCATTTGAGTCCACTCATTCCATTGGATCTCTCTCATCCAAGCTTTCACATGATGTTGGATATTTAAAGATGCATGATCTTTACCTATATTGAGTTGTTAAATGTTGAGTTATTTATAGAATTTGAGTCCACTCACTCTATTGGATCTCCTTTTCATGATCACACACTCACTATCAAATATTCTAACAAGCTCATTCTTTATATCTATCAAGCTTATGCTCATTACATATTTATCTAACAAGCTCTGTGAATGTGATATTTGTGACTTTGTGCTCACTCAGGGCTCCTTTTAACAATTTAACTTCATCATGCTTTGTTAGATCTCCAATTTTTGATTAAGCATGATCTATTGATCTTCATTAACTCTAATAGGCTCATTCTCATTAGTCCTCTATCTAATAGACTTTGTGCTTGCGACACTTGGCATTAGTGTATTCACTCAAAGGGACCTTTGACACTTTGAATTTACTTTACATCATTATATCATCTGTATATGATGAAGCATGGGTTGTTGATCAAGATGGTACATATATTAATTCTTAGACTTAGAAAAATATAAAGTCCTTTGATCATTTCTCAAAGCTAATAATTGCTAGGTCAAAGGGCCAGTTTCTTAATGATGATATGGACTTAAGTTACTAGTTCCTATATATACTAATTCAACATTAAAATATAACTTTGCTTGTTGACACCATGTAAAAATCCTTAAGTTTTATTGAGAAACCCTATTCACTTTGAGAGCAAAGATAATTTAATTCTGGGCTCATTCCTTCTCATTTGAACCTATAGACCATATTTTCAAGATGATTATGAAAAACCCATAATAGATCTTCTTTCTATTTGACTTTAAACATACATAAATGGTCTTTTTAAAAGCATGACAAATTTACGTAGTGTAACTGTGAAACATGCTCTTCTCTCCATCAATCCTGCTTGATCCTTTTGACATCAATGACATCCATAGTGTCCTTTTTGACATCAATTAAAATCATATTTCCAATAATATCCCCCTTTGGAATTAATGGAAAACTAAATTCTTTGATGCAAACTTAATGTTATGATATTCTAATAATTTTATCGTTCTCTCACATTGCTTGTATTGGCTTTTGATGAGTATGAACTAAAGATGTCCATACCAAACTTGTTCCCTCTTAGGCAATGGCATATTTTCCTAAACTCATCTTGGACACTTATTCTTCTCTTCCAAACTTTTATAGAGATCATTTTCACTTTTTCTCCAAACTTTTACAAAGAGCATTTGCCCTTTTTCTCCCCCTTTGACATCAATGGTAAAGGGACTCTAGCTAACTATTTGTCCAACGAGGGCTTTATCAGATAAAGGAGTTTGTCCAAGAATTTTTAACTTTAAACTCATTTTTAATTTTTATAACTATACAAACCTAAGTAAAATTTTCTCTCTTCTTCCAAAGATTAATAAATCTTTCATGAGATTGCCCCTAGACTCATGCACTATCACTAGTGTTTTAGTGATGTGGTGTAGGAGCCACCACTCCCAAATTATGTCTCAAATATTCAAATTGTTCCTTGGGAAGAGGTTGGGTGAATATGTCTACAATATAGTCCTTAATTGGCACATATTACATTTTGACCTCTTGATCTACAACCCTCTCTCTTAAGAAGTGATACTTGATTAATATGTGCTTGGTTCTAGAATGCATCACTAGATTTTTTGATATATTTATTACACTTGAAATATCACAAATAATATATATAGGTGACTTGTACTCAACTTTGATGTCCTTGAGTATTTACTTCATCCATAGGACTTGAATGAAACATTCCACTATTACTACATACTCTGCTTTTGTTGTATAAAAAGTAATTGAATCTTATTTTTTGCTCAACCATGAAACAAGTCTATTTCTAAGGAAAAATTCACCACCACTAGTGATTCTTATATCATCCACACTTCCTACCCAATTAGCATCTATATATGTTATCAAAGTGAAATCGTCACTTGTAGGGTACCATAGGCCATAGTCAATTGTGTTCTTGATGTATCTAAATATTCCTTTCATAGTATTAACATGTGAATATTTAGGAGTAGCCAAAAATGTAGCCACCATGCACACTAATTTCATGATATCCAGTCTTGATGCATTTAGGTATATAAATATACTTATCATTGATCTATACATAGTCTAATTTACATCAAGGGATTCATCCTCTTTGCTCAACTTGCATCTAATTATCATGGGTGTACAAAATGGTTTGATATCTTCCATTCCAAATTTCTTAAGCATCTCCTTCAAATTCTTGGTTTGGGATATGCATATCCCTTCATCAAATTGTGATATTTGGAGACCAAGGAAGAAGGAAAGTTCTCCTAACATAGACATCTCAAATTCACTTTGAATTTATGTAGTAAATTCTTTGCATATTTTTTTATTACTACCATAAAATATTATGTCATATGCATAAACAAAAACAATCAACATATGCTCACCTTTTGATTTGAAGTACATATTACTATCTACACATCTTTTCTTAAAACCTTATTTTTGTAGGTATTGTTCCAACCTTGAATACCATGCTCTAGGTGCCTATTTTAGACCATATAGTGCTTTTTTCAATCTGCACACATAATATTCTTCATCTAACAACTGAAAACCTTTTGGTTTTTCAATATAGACTTCTTCCTCTAGGGTCCCATTCAAGAAAGTAAACTTTACATCCATTTGATATACTTTGAACTTCTTGTAACTAGAAAATTCTAGAAACATTCTTATAGCTTCCAATCTAGCAATTGGAGTAAATGCTTCATCAAATTATATGCATTCGACTTGTGCATATCCCTTACACACCAATCTCACTTTATTTTTTATAATAGCTCCATCCTCATTGAGCTTGTTTCTATAGATCCATTTTGTTCCTATCACATTATTGTTTGAGGGTCTTGGAACTAATTACCAAGTTTTTTTTAATTTTCTATTTGGCTCAGTTCTTATTCCATGGATTTTAGCCAATTCTCATCCTTTTTGTCTTCAAAATAGTTATGGGGCTCAATTTTAGACATTAGAGAAAAACTTACTTGATCCTTATTCATTGCAGCTCTTCTCCTTGTTTTAACTCCTTCATTCTTATTGCTAATTATCTACTCTTTAGGATGATCCTTTTCAAAAAATCTTAGAGGTGATTTTTCATTCTTTTCCTCAACATCTTTACTATATGATTCTTATTCAAGATCTGACTCTTCATTACCGGTTTCCTTGTCATGCTCAACATGTTTTATGACTTCTTAAACCTTGACATTTATGATCTCCACCATCTTGTGTAGCCTCTTATTATAACATACATAGGCTTTTTTTATTATAATAACCAAGAAATATTCCTTCATCACATCTTGATTCAAAGCTTCCTAGTTTATCCTCCTTTCATCTGATGTAGCATTTAATTTCAAATACTTTGAAGTACTTAGCAGAGGAAAACTTTCCATACCATAGCTCATAGGGAGTTTTTTCACTATTTACCCTTAGTTGAACTTTGTCCAAGATGTATACTATTGTTTGGACTACTTCTTTCCAATATCAATCAGGTAACTTTGCCTCCTTTAGCATTGTTTTGGCCATTTCCTTGACTGTTCTATTCTTTTTCTCAACAACTCCATTTGGATGTGGAGTCCTTAATGTAGAGTAGTGCCTTTGATCCCATGCTTCTCACAATACTCTATGAATTAATTTGAGGTGAATTCCCCACCTTTATCAGATCTTAAGAATTTGGTTTTTCTTCCAATCTCATTTTCAACCATGGCTCTAAATATATTAAATCTCTAAAAGGCCTAAGATTTGTCCATCAAAAAGGTTACCCATGCCATTCTTGAGTATTCATCTACAAATAACATGAATTACCACTCTCCTTTAGATCCTCTTGTCTTGGTAGGACCACAAAGATTAGTATGAACTAATTGTAGACGCTTTGTAGTTTCATAGTCCTTTGTTTGAAATCTAACCCTTGTCTACTTGTCTAGTTGACATTCCTTGTAATTAGTATCTACAGGTTTGGTGATATAAATATAATCCACTATACCTCTGTTCTTTCAATCTTTGTTACCTACATGCATCAATCTTGCATTCAATTCTCATCTATTAGTCTTAACTAACATCTCTTTCTTGGTCTATTTGATATCAATTCTTCCTTGGTCCTTTAAGTTAGCTTTTTATTATCCTTTCTTTATCTTTAGAATCTTTTAAACCCTGACACTCATTACATAATTTCATCCTTAATATTTCTTAACCACTCCCTTTCTTCATTCAAATCTCATCCCTCATAGTTATTTGGGGTAATCATACAACAATGGTTATAATGTTCCTTACCAAGATTCACGAAATCATGCTACATTATTTTCATATGAAGTTTACACTAATAAATATCCCATTCAATATCCTTCATCAAGTTGTATCTAGCATTGTCCATGTGTTCATAACCTTTACTAAACTATATCCTTCTTTGTTCATGTTGCTTTCTATGACATTCTCATAATGCATCAATACCAAATTTACCTTTACATGGGAAATCCAAACACATTGATGATCAAAGTCTCTTTAATACCTTCTTCTCCCTTATAAAACTTTTTCATACCCTGATTTAGTTACTAAATAAATATGTCTACACACTTCCTTACACAAGCTCCTTTTATCTTTGAACCCCTACTAGCCCTATTTTACATAAACCACTTTTTTTATAGAATATACAAGCTTCCAAATCCAACTAAGAAGATTACTTAGGATACTTTATGGTATTATAGCTTCACCATTTGCCCCTAGTCTCCACTCCACATGCATACCCATTTTATTTCATTATCTTAGTCCAAATTAGGCCTATTATGTTTGTATGACACTTAGTCACCTCCACACATGCCTTTATATACACACACATTTTTAAAACCATAAAATATTTTATCATACATTGATACCAAGCTATCCTCAAGTTTTTATTATTTTTTTATAGTTAAAACTAATGTTATGGCCTAAACCCTAAAAACTAGGGTTTCTTATCTCTATTAAGGCTAAGAGGACACATTTTGTAACTCAAAATGTTCCACTATGTTTCAAAGACCCAAATTATGTTCATTAGGTCTACATTGACCCTGAGCACATTACCAAATCAATAAGAGTTACTATCCCAACTACTGTCCAATATTTTCCACTCAAAATAAGTTTGACTATGAAGCAAAACAACCTTCTATAGTTCTGTGCCAAGGATTGCATGTTCCTAATAATTTTTGACCCACATTAAGTTTAAAATAACATTTAATGGTTTCCAATGTACTTACCAAAATATCCTAGAGTTTTTGTAACTCAAATATTTGAGTATTTCCTTTCAAGAAACCAAAGTCTCGGTCTAACTTAACAACTTTTGCTATAGGAAACCAAGTCAAATATAAAGATACCTTATGTTGTAAATTTTTTGGGTTAATTATATTATCTAAACCTTAATTCACACTCATTCCACCTCTTGAAATTTAAAACACAATATTCCAACTTCAAATATTCACTTTCTTGTTAAACACAGTTTGCATATAGTAGAGTTTTCATAAAATAGGGTTTATGGATACTATACCTAAGTACCAAATGTATTCTTTGTCATTATTTTCAACATATGATTTAGAAACACATTCCACCATATTTAAAATATGTTAACACAATTACCAAATATCATTGGGTTGACAATTCTAAAAACACAATTTATAATCAAACAAAAAACACATATAATCAAGGTATGTGTTCCCTTCCTTTAATAGGGACCTCACTTTCATATGATCCTTAAAAGTCTTTCTTCAAAAAAAATTTAATTTATCCTAAAAACACACTTGGATAAAATATCAATTCCATTCTTTTATCAACATTATACATGCACACAACCATATAAACAAATGACCACAATAGGGCCTGCATTCATTCTTTCTTCAAAAATAGGGGTTACACTATCCAAACTCCTCTTCATACATTTTTTAATTCAACAAGCTTCTTTATGTACATTCTCATTCTTTATCAACCTCAAATGAAATGAGAGGTCAATCTTCTTAATACTAACTTCACAAACTAACAAAACTCCTATTTATATTAAAGATTCCTAAAACAAGACTATAACTAATTCTTAAACAAGATTCTTATCAACTTCCTAAACCTATGTGGGGTGGTGGACTGGCACCTCACCCTTACATAAAAAATGTATTTATTTTCACTCTAAAACTTTTCTTATGACCATAAATGTCTATTAAAATGTTTGTAAATAATTACATATATTTCATATCCACTTAGGTCCGCCAAAACACTATGTAAATTTGAAATTCCTTTTTTGGAGGGAAAACCTATTTGAATTCAAATTCAAATTTGAACATAATTAAGACACTTTTTAGAACTTGAATGGACATTCCAAGATGCCCCTAAATCATAATCCTAAAGGGAGAAAAATCTTTCCACCCATGTTCTTCTTCTTCCTTCAAACACTCATATAGTTGTAGGTGCTCTTGATTGTCACACTTGTACTTTGTCTTGCCTCTTTCCATCTTCCTCCATGATACACCTAAAAAATATAAATCATTAAGGAAAACTTGTTTTTGCTCATTCCATTGAGGCATTCTCCATCTTCCTTCTTTTCTTACTTGTTTCTCTTGCTTTCAAGTACCTTTATGTGCTTTGTATACTTCACTCTCTCTCTTTGCATCAATAATTAATGCATCTTGCTTCTCTCTTTGCATTAATTATCATTCTTCTTCCACCTGTACCTTAACCACAACATCTTAAACTTCATCTTTGGGAGTACCTTCATATGTTTGACTCCTCCTTAACTTCACTAATGCCTTTATCTTTGACAATACTATTGCATTCCATAAGTCTATGCTTTCCTTGTTAACTTTCTTAACCATTTCCCTATACATTTGATGAGGATCAAATCCATACTCTTATTTTAAATACTCATACAAGCTAGAATATACCTCATACCTCTCCTTATGTTTTTGTCCCATTTCTCCTTTGGCTTCTTTTGCATCTTCTTGAGTGAGGATCCCTTCCTTCTTCATGTTATCTTGCCTCCACCATGGCTAACATGTTTGTTATTGTCTCTTCTTCATCTTGACCTCTTTTGATCACCTCTTGGTCATATGCCTCTTCTTCTTGTTCCTTTAACCTATGAATGGGCTCAAATATCTCTTATTTCTCTTCATCTCAAACCTACATTCAAACATATCAAAGCAACATTAGATTTCAAATCATGAGGCTTGATTGCCTCCTTGTCATTCCTCTTTTGTCTTCTTCTCCTTTCCACTATTTACTTGATTTGCCATTTATTTGGCTTCCTTTTCATGATCCATCCAAGATGTGGGTTCACAAACTCTTTTATCAACATGACTCTACATGGAGTCTCTTATTCATCTTGACCTCTTTTGATCACCACTTGGTCATATGCCTCTTCTTCTTATTCCTTGAGCCTATGAATGGGCTCAACCTTATCTTCCTTCTCTTCATCTCTCAAACCTACATTCAAACATATCAAAGCAACATTATATTTCAAATCATGAAGCTTGATTTCCTCCTTGTCCTTCCTCTTTTGTCTTCTTCTCCTTTCCACTATTTTCTTGATTGGCCATTTGGTTAGCTTCCTTTTCATGATCCATCCAAGATGTGGGTTCACAAAATATTTTATCAACATGACTCTACATGGAGTCTCTTATTCATCTTGACTTATTTTTATCACCACTTAGTCATATGCCTCTTATTCTTATTCCTTGAGCCTATGAATGGGCTCAAATATCTCTTCCTTCTCTTCATCTCTCAAACCTACATTCAAACCTATCAAAGTAACATTAGATTTAAAACAATGAGACTTGATTTCCTCCTTGTCCTTCCTCTTTTATATTCTTCTCCTTTCCACTATTTTCTTGATTGGCCATTTGATTGGCTTCTTTTTCATAATGCATCTAAGACATGGGTTCACAAACTCTTTCATCTACTCTATCTTTATTAGCATCTCCTCCATTTTTTTATTCATCTCTACCATATCTCTATCCATCTCAATATTATTATTGGTGTATTCATGCACCATCTTTTCCTTGTGGCTTTCATGCTTAACCCTATCTTTCAGTTTCCTTTCTACCTCTTCTCTCATCCACTCCTTGAGCACCTCACTTGGGCACATTCTTCTCCTTGTCTTGGTCTCACTTGGACCATTCCCTTTGGTTCACACTTATAGCCTTATATTTTATACCACACTTGGGCCTTTCAATTTCTTGTCTTTTGAACTAGGACTATCTTCTCCTTCTCAGGCTCTCTTTATGAGCTTGTCTATCTCTCTCTTGAATAGCTCTTTTATTGCAAGGTTATGACCACAATACTTAATGTTTGTAATTAGCTATACATTTCAAATAAACAAATCAATCACAACATATATCACACCTTTCTCAAACTACATTTTTACTTTGTCCCCCAACAAGACTCTTTACAATTTGTCTTCTTTTTTACCTATAACTTCATGAAACCTACAACATGCATAATGAAATCAACCTATATATAAACATCCCAAAGAATATAGATGGCTCTAATACCAAATTATGTAGAGATAATCCACTATACCTCTACTCTTTCAATCTTTGTTACCTACATGCATCAATCTTTCTTTCAATTCTCATCTATTAGTCTTAACTAACATCTCTTTCTTGGTCTATTTGATATCAATTCTTCTTTGGTCCTTTAATTCAGCTTTTGATTATCATTTCTTTGTATTTATAATCTTTTAAATCCCTATACTCATTCCATATATTCATCCTTAATATTTCTTAACCACTCCCTTGCTTCATTCAAATCTCATCCCCCATAGTTCTTTGGGGTAATCATACAACAATGGTTATAATGTTGCTTACCAAGATTCATGAAATCATGCTACACTAGTTTCATATTAAGTTCCCACTAATCAATATCCCATTCAATAACATTCATCAAGTTGTATCTAACATTGTTCATGTGTTCATAACCTTCACTAAATTATATCCTTCTTTGTTCATGTTGCTTTCTATGACATTCTCGCAATGCATCAATACCAAAGATGCCTTTGTATGGGAAATCCAAACACACTAATGATCAAAGTCTCTTTAAGACCTTCTTCTCCCTTATAACACTTTTTCATAACCTAATTTAGTCACTAAATCAATTTATCTACACACTTCCTTACACAAGCTCTTTTTGCCCTTGAACCCCTACTATCCCTATTTTACATAAACCACTTTGTTTAGAGAATATAAAAGCTTCCAAATATAACTAAGAACATTCATTAAGCTCCTCTAGGGTATTCTATCTTCAGCATTCACCCCTGGTCTCCACTCCACATGCATACCCATTTTTTTTCATTATCTCAATCCAAATTAGGCCTATTTTATCTGTATGACACTCAATCAACTCCACACATTCCTATCCATACACACACATCTTTAAAATCATAAAATATGCCAGCATATATTTATACCAAGCTATCCTCAAGTTTTTAGCTTTTTTTGATAGTTAAAACTAATGTTATGGCCTAAACCCTAAAAATTAGGGTTTCTTATCTCTATCAAGGCTGAGAGGACACATTTTTCAACTCAAAATGTTCCACTATGTTTAAAATACCCAAATGAGTTTCATTAGGTCTGAATTGACCCTAAACATTAAAAAATCAATAGGAGTTACTATCCCAACTATTGTCCAATCTTTTCCACTCAAAATAAGTTTGACTGTGAAGCAAAACAACCTTCTATAGTTTTGTGCCAATGATTGCATGTTCCTAATACTTTTTGACCCACATTAAGGTTAAAATAACATTTAATGGTTTCCAATTTACTTACCAAAATATCCTATAGTTATTGTAACTCAAATATTTGAGTATTTCCTTTCAAGAAACCAAAGTCTCGGTCCAGCTTAACAACTTTTGCTATAAGAAACCAAGTCAAATATAAATATACCTTATCTTGTAAATTTTCTATGTTAATTATAGTCTCATAACCTAATTCACACTCATTCCACCTCTTTAAACATAAAACACAATCTTCCAACTTTAAATATTCACTTTCTTGTTAAACATAGTTTGCATATAGTCGAGTTTTCATAAAACAGGGTTTGTGGATATTATACATGAGCACCAAATGTATTATTTGTCATTATTTTTATCATGTTATTTCTAAACACATTCCACCATATTTTAAATATTTTTAAAAAATTACAAAATATCATTGGGTTGAAAATTCTAAAAACATAATTTATAATCAAATAGAAAACACATTTAACCAAGGTTTGTATTCCCTTCCTTTGAGAGGGACCTCAATTTCATATGATCCTTCAAAGTATTTATTCAAAAAAACTTTAAATTAGCCTACAAACACACATTGATACAATATAAATTCCATTATTTTATCAACACTATACATGCATTCAGCCACAAAAACAAATGACCACAAGAGGGCCTGCATTCATTCTTTCTTCAAAAATAGGGGTTATAATATCCAAACTCCTCTTCATACATTTTTGAATTCAACAAAATTATTTATGTACATTCTCATTATTTATAAACCTCAAATTAAATAATAGGTTACTCCTCTTAATACTAACTTCACACATTAACAAAACTCATATTTATATCAAAGACTCCTAAAATAAGACTATAACTGATTCTTGAACAAGATTCCTATCAACTTCCTAAACCATTGTGGGGTGGTGGACTACCACCTCACCCTTATACAAAAAATGTATTTATTTTCACTCTTGGACATTTATTATGACCATAAAGGTCAATTAAAACATTTTTAAATAATTACATATCTTCCATATCCACATAGGTCCACCAAAACACTATGCAAATTTGAAATTCCCTTTTTGGAGGGAAAACCTATTTGAATTCAAATTCAATTTTGAACATACTTAAGACACTTTTTAGACCTTTTATGGACATTCCAAGATGCCCTGCATCATTTTTTTATCTTTGGAATGTGTCTTAAACACTTATTTGAGCTCACTTTGACTAGATTATCAAAGTTGGCATGACCCATTCTCATATGCCATAACCAAATCTCATCAATCTTTCCCATCAAGTAACTATTACCATTCACTTCAACAAGATTATAGGTATTGCTTTCAATCCTTTTCCCTTTTACAACTATTTTTATAGATCTCTTTAGCTTGTATCCTTTTGCATCAAATGTGACCTTGTATCCATTGTCACACCTTTGGTTGACACTTAGCAGATTATGCTTCAATCCTTCAACATAAAGGACATCATGTGTAGGCAGTTTATCATCTATATTCAAGGTTCCTTTACCTTTGATCTTTACTACTGTGTTGTCTCCCAAGCTGATAGATCCTTCCTTACATTTTCTAAATTTGGTGAACTTGCTATTGTCACTAGTCATGTACTTTAACCAGCCACTATCTATCACCCACAAATTTTGTTCCTTGGCATGGACTGCAGTCTAAGAAATCATGGATTGATTTTTCACTCTCCACACATCCTTGGGTTTCTTATTTATCTTCTTTTTATAAACTTTTGAACCTTTGTTCACACTAAGAGTCATGTATTTTTTTACATTGTGTACTTTTGATATTATAAAGCTAGTTTTACAGTGTTTAGTTATGTGACCAAAGTTATTACAATTATAACAATTAAATTTGTATCTACCAAGGGTACAAATGAATTTTTGATTACAAAATTGATTCTCCTTATATTTAAAACTCTATAATTACTAGCCTTATGAACAAAATGATTATAGCTATAACCATAACCATAAAAATATAAGGAATACCTAGTCATAACATTTCTTGGTGTAGCACGAGAAATTATTCTAAGTTGTGGCTTCTTCAAGTTTCTCACCTTGGTGTATCCATCAACATCAGCTACCTTTGTCTTCTTTTTTTATTCAAGCTTATTTTTGGGTTTATCTTTCTTCACATTAGCTATGTTTGAGTTTCTCTTTGTATTCTTAAAATATTTCCCTTTCTTTGCTCCTGATTCTCCTTCTACTTTGAAATTTTATTATAGGTTAGTAGATGTACTAGTTGAGGAACTTTTTCTCTTCTCATAACCAAGGCCTGATCTCTCTTTTGAGGGATTTTGAGAGTTGATCAGTTCATCAAGAATGTTTGATCTTCCTATCAACTTTAAACTTTTATTTAGTTGACCTTTGGATTTTTCAACTTCTTTTTTCAAATCCACTATTTCTACCTCAAGCCTCACACATTCATCAGATTTATATTGTAGTTCTATTTTGACTACATCTTCTATTATTTTAGCCTCTTCAACTTATGTCTTTAGAATAATTACCATTTGATCAAATTTCTCAATACTTTTAAACATTTTATCAATTTCCTTTTGTCCAACCTTTTTTTTTTTGAGTTCTCTTTTCTCAGCTTGTCAATCTCTTCTAGATCACATATGAGCTCACATTCTAGATCCACTTCTCCTTCTTCATCATCTGAATCTTCATCTTCATTTAGATTTACATAAGTTCATCCTACTATCATGAATAGGGATTCATTTTCCTTATCCACAAAAACATAGTCATGATCATCATTTGAACTATCATTGTCTTCCATTGAGTCACTGTCTTCTTTTGTGTATAGTATACCTTTCTTATTCTTGAGAAAGTGTTGACCAAATTTAACCTTGTAGGTCAAATTGGGACCCCTATAAGTAAAAACTTGATTTTTAGGTGTTTTAGGGGTCTAATATTATGTAATAATGTGTATTATAGATCATTTGATGTCGTTTCATGTCACATTAGCCTTGGTCTTGGTTATTTTCAATATTTATGTCTTTTTGAGTCATTTTGGGGGTCAAAATAGAGCATTAAATGACTTATACAGCTTCCTTTGGAAACTTTAAGGTTTAAATGGATTATTTAATTCCCCATGTGTCTTCATATACCTTAATTAATTATTTGTAACTAAAAAGTGTCAGGTTCTTCAGAAAAAGGCAATTTTTTTAGAAAAATGAGCATTTAATAAGGTATACAGAATTGCATAGCCTCCTATAGTTGAGGAAACTTAATTAGTGTCTCTTGTTATTCAACACACTTTTTATAATGATAAATTTTATCATAATATTAAATAAATGAAGAAAACCATTTCTCTCTTCTTCCAGTTGGCTTGGCAAGCAAAAATGGCCTTCAGATTTGTACTTGGTATGGTCAGCAAGAGAGGTTTCAATAAAAATTATATTGTTCTAAACTTATTCATATTAAATTTTATGTTTTATCTTATATTAATTATGGTATTTTCTTTATGAACCATTCCTAATAAGTTAGACTATCTATTTTGCTTACTAATATATGTAACAAGTTCATACAATTCAATTGATTATTTTATTTCTATATGATGTTTAATCCCTCCTAAAATTATCCCCATGATTTTTTTATAGTTTCAAGGTGTTTTGATATGCAAATCATCTCATGTTGCAAGAGAAAGTACCATTCTATGTGGCAGGTAGGTTTCCACTATTTGTAAGATCTTCATGTTTTAATAATAGTTCTAGAGGGTTATGGTAGCTTCATTTAAATTTCTATAAATGTTATATTTATTCCTTTATCCTTTCAATTTCATCTCTAAATCAAAATTTCATGATTTTACAGTCATAAGACACTATACAGTCAGTCTACTTTATGATTGTCATATACAATCATTTGAATAAGTTGTGTTAGGGTTGGAATACATTCATAAGAGAGTGAAAAGTATTCCTATGGTTATGGACAAATATTTATCACATGTTTTATCAATTATAGGTCATAAAATATTATATGATCAAATGAGGGAAACCTTTTCTTGCTACACTCAGTATACTACCATTAGAATGCACCTACAGGTCATATAATAGGGTTCAACGTTGAAAATGGAGTAAGATATCCTATTTAAAGTTATGAAAAATCATGATGTTTCATTTCAACACCATGATGAGAGATAAATTGACTTGAAAGGTAAATTTATATCCACTATCCATCCTCATATGTATTACCTGTACCTTGAAAATGGCCACCTACAGGTGGTACCACACAAAATGAAAATGTCATAGAGGAGTGTTCTAACAAGTTGTGAGACTCATTTTGGGATCCTAAAATGTTTATAGGATTATAAAAAATTCATTAGAGCTGTTAAGTTGGTATTCCAACTATGGGGAACCTCTAAAAGGTGAGATGATAGTATTCAGGTCTCTTTTCCCTAAAAGTGTAAAATAGAGCACCTATTGGTTTTGTGGATGTCATATGAGAAAGTTTCCAAATTATTTGAGTTATATAAATAGACAAACATAATATAATATACATATTATAATACCTTTGCAAGATATGAATTCAAGATTACTAATGAAAGGTGGTTATTGAAAAGCCTAAAGTTGCATATTTATGCATTAAACTTAATCAATATTATCTACAAGTCTGAGCTATAAGAGACCTCTTCACCTAATGTTACAATAAAAAACCATGACTTCATGTTTAAATGGTTTTATATAGTTTTAAAAAACATGTATGAGCTATAATACATCCAAATAGGTTTATATGTAATGATTTGAGCCCTATATGCACCTACAGGTATCTCTTGCCTAGAAATTGATGTATGGTGGATTATGAAGCACTACAAGTGCATAGTAGGAGCTTAAAAAAAATTGGAAGGTATAAATATGGCTTGTATTATTATATGCATATATTATTATGATTATTAACATATTAATAATACATTAAAACACTATACCTAGTCTCCAAACGTGGATAAACACCTACAGGAGTCACTTTTGAAGAGGAAACATAAAATACATAGTCAACTGCCTATGACTGATATTGAAGGTTTTTCAACCCCAAGGTGTGAGGTGATAAATATAATATATGAGGTTATAAATATGTATGTTTCAATGTTTAAAAATCAAATCCACACATATGTCACCTATAGGTATGGTACCAAAGAATAATACACAGTCAGAAATACACTCAGTCTTGACTAGGCAAGATGTATGGACAGGTACATGAGAGGTTAGATGGATAAATTAATATTATAATACCTTAATTATTATCATAATAACATCATTAAATTCTCATAGTTGATATTAAATAGATAAATGATGCATATCAAGCAAGGCATAATCCATATCTTGAAACTATGCACAGTTTACCTTCATAAAAGTCTACCTTGAAGTTTAAAGGAGTAGGGCGTGTTATCAACTTATTAAGAGAAAAAAATTGGTGTATATATTCTCCATCACTTGGATAATTTATAAAACATTTATTTTTTCTAGGACAATAGGATAATTACCCTCTATTTTGTCTCAGACAGAGGGTACTTCCTTAGGTTACAAACCCTACAGTCTTGGGGATGGGAGACAAAAGGGTGACCATATGTTGGTTATACCTTGATATGAGGATTTTATAGTTGAGTCACACCTAATAAATCATGATAAACATCTCATAGATGGTAGAAGCCTTATAGGGAGGTATAAACCATCAAAAGTGTAGACAGGCTTATGAGGCATGGTTATGCCTAAGACCCAAATAAGAGGTCACTTTTACTTATATATCTTAGTGAGCCTTATAACTAATTATAAAAAAAATATGATGAATTTAGAATATGTCAAATATCTTTTTATGCAAACAAAACACAAAGAAATCCATTTTTTACTCAAGGACAACATTAGACCTATGCAAAGTGGAGAATCAAGCTCGATAGAGTAACTTTGGAAGTTCACATTTCCTTGAAAGTTTTGCATGGGGGTCTAAGAAGTTTGGGTAAGTTGATGAATATCTTTAAATACGATCAAGTGAATTTTTTTTCCAATTCTAATGTTCAACCTTCATTAACAAAGCTTAAGAGCATAATGAGGTCAAAACCCTTACAAACCCTTAGATAAACACCTAATTGGGAAAATGAGGTTAGAGGGATATTGAATTGAAATTAAATGACCATGAAAGTGATTGAACCTTTTATAATACTCTCAATATCCTCTCCATCCTATTGGACTATATGAAATTGTACGGATAGGGTATAAAATAAGGTATTTTTAACTATTTTAAGCATTGTGTAGGTTATAGGAAGTTTCAAGAGATGAAATCAACTTTGGAAGAAATATCAAGACTTAAGATAACTCCCCATGTCCATTTCATTCTTTTTAAAAACTCCTAAGTGTTCCTTCTAGATACTTCATCTTAGCCAATCAAAACTAGCATAGTGAACATGGTAGTTAGAAGGGTGAAAAGCTTCAAGTGGGTTGATTTAAAGGTTTTCTTGATGCTTATAAGGCCATGGATGGTCTTAAAACATGCCATTAGCTTCATTTTATGTATTTTAATAGGAAAATAAATCCAAATTTTAGACCAAGTGTGCAAGGTGTGTGAAAGAGGATTTTTATTTGAGTGCAGGTAGTGATGGCTCACTTTAAAAAGCATCCAGGTGATTAGGACTAAAACCAGTACATAGAGAGGAATGTTTAAAATCCTTCCCTATTATTCCAATAATTATACCTATCCTTAATCAGTTTTGTGACATTAAAATAGGGATAAATCATGAAGGTAGTTTTCTATGCTAGTAAAGGGAATTTCATGCCACATTTCAAGAGTTTCATGACTTAGGGTAAAACTTGTGCTTCCTAATTTTGAATGATAAGTTTTACACTCTCTTGAAATTCACATTTAACTCCTCTCATCTTGACAATTTTCCTTGTGACCTTTTGACTTATATCTTCTCCTCTCTCTTGCAAGTTCTATAAGAACTAGCAATTTTAGCCTTTATAGCTTATGCTCCACCTAAGTATGGAAAAGCCATACTCATTTGCATACCATGGATCAATAAATACTACTGATTTTTACCTCTTCTTTTACTATTCATAGTTTTTTCACTTGGATGATTGATTTTTCTTAGTGATGACTTGTTGTTTTCTTAGCATTATTATTTCATTCTCTCATCTATTTACAATTAAAAATCTTCTTCTTACAGGTCATGTGAAGTGTTATATTGATGTGTCAAGGTTGGGTGAGTTATTATATTCAAATAGTGCCATCCTAAGCCTCTTTTTTAGTCCTCTTAGCTTAAACATTCATCACAACCTCATAATAAAATATTGATGTGAGAAGATGCAGATTGGAGAAGTGTATGTTTGGTTAGTCCCTTGTTCTCATGTGTAACATCTAGATGGTTGGTAGTCATAAAATAATTTTGTGTATCACCTCCCTTAGGATATTTTACTTTCAATTTTTCTCTCCCTTTTCCCTCATAAAGTTTAGGTGTAGTAGTGATCTACAAGTGGTACATCAAGGGAGCTAGCCCTATCTAGAGATTTACCTCATTCTTAGGCTACCCATAGCCTAGAGGTGTTTCAATTGTGCCACTTGGATGAGGAGAGATAAGACACCTCCTCAAATGGTGAAAATATAAGTGAAAACAAGAAGTTCTTATTCTTAAGATAGTAAGGTTTCACCTTTTTTCTACTCTCTACTTGCTCAAAGTTATCCCTTTTATTATGAGGGCATTTAGTAGCAAAATGTCCTACTTTACCATAATTAAATCATTTTAAGGGTAACTTACCTCTATACTTTCTAGATCCTCTATTTATTCTTATAAAAAATTTATCTTCTTCTTCATCAGTCTCCCTAGATTTAGATGTAGATGTTTCTTCCTTTACTTGCTTGGCTACTTTGAATGCAATTTCTCTCTTGAAGGTGTTTGTCTCTCCCATTCTCATCTCATAAGCTATGAAGGTCCCATGCAACTCATCAACAGTGATTTTATCTATATCTCTTGATTATTTTATTTTAAATATTTTAGAATCATATCCTGATGGAAAAGATCTTAAAACCTTCTTGATAATGATTGACTCTTTCATATCTTCTCCAAAGCCTCTAATTGTATTTACTATTTCATCTACCCTGAGGAGGTAGTTTGAAATCTTCTCCTATTCATTCATCTTAAGGATCTCAAACTTTCCTTTGTAATTTTTTAGCTTGGCTTGATTTACCTTTTCATTGACTTCATATATTCCCTTCAACTTATTCCAGATGTCTTGTGCATTCTAACAGTGCATAACTTTGACAAACTTTGAGTTTGACAATCCATAAAGAATAGCATTCTTTGCCTTGGAATTTCTCTCATATGCCTTCTTGTCAGCCTAATCAATAATATTTGTATTAGGGGTTGTATATCCATTTACCTCAGACATACATACATCAAACCTTAATGAGGATAGATATGTTTCCATTCTTATGCTCTAAAATGCATAGTTAGATCCATCAAAGAGAGGTGTCTTGTTTTGTTTGATGAATGCCCTTCTTAACTATCCATTGTTTTCTCTATTCCAAGATCTACCTAATATAATTAATATTCTTTCAAGGAACCCTAGGATCTAATACCAATTTTTATAACACAACTAGATACTAAGAGGGGGTGAATCAGTATATCAATTAAAACTAGTTCTCTAAATAATTTTAATATGGATTAACAGATATATGCAGATTAAATCAAACATGTAAAGATCATACACACAAAAATACTCATGACACCATATATATACATGGAAAACCCAAAGGGAAAAACCACAATAAGAATAGATGTTAGAATCTACTATTATAATCCAACCTCACAGTTCAAAGCCTCACTGGCAAACCTCACTGGTTATAATATTTAAGGGTACCAATCATAAGGAGACACCAATCCACTAATTTAAGAGCACAAACTCTAAGGAAGCAAGCACTCCCTAATATTATCACCCACTTATCTTATCTAATAACACCAACCTATCAAACTTTTTTGTGGCTACAACTTCAATTTATAAATTAGATTCATATATGAATCCAGATCTCTATTCTTTGTTACAGGTCTAATCTAAAATTGATCATACTTTACACATCCTCTTTGTGCCTTTATTTCTCTCTGCTCCGCTCTACCCCCTCTAGTTTCATGCCATTATGATTTTTTATTTTACACACTTCATTGCCTTTTGCTTACTTCCTCTATCAAAATTTAACTTAGCTCAATAGCAAATGCAATTGTTTCAGTAGCATTTTATTTTGTCCTAGATATCATATTTATAAATAAATGATCTAGAGTTCCATATCTCCTATGTGTTCACACTCAGAATACAAACATGTCATATCAATTATGGACTTTAGTTCATTAAGACTTGAACTATTAATTCTCATGTCTCAATTCCATGTATCATGCCATAATTGTATATCTCCTTATTATCTATAGAATATATTAGACTCAAGCTTTGATGCATAGGCTCTTAAATGTATATTTGATTGATTGGATTGATCAATATCATTATCTATGTCAAGACATAGAGCTTAAATTCAAGTTCCTTCATGTTTCTCCAACTACTCATTTGTTTGGATATGACTTTAAATGTTGATCATTGATTTTGCCTATGGTGCCATGATCTGATGGTCCATATTCAAATAGATTAAATTTAAAATGTGTTTATTCAATCTCCAGATCCTAGCTTCCATGTGTCATTTGATCTTTGAATATGCATGACCTTTACCTTGACTTGGTCGTTAAACTTTGACACTTTGACCTCATCTAGTTGTTTCTTATATCTTTGGATCACTTTCACTTTGTTGATCTTCTTGAACCTACTCAATATTTAACTTGTCATTATATCAATAAATATCGATCACTTTATTCCATCTGAGTCCTTTTACTCTGTTAGACTTCTCTCATCCAATATTATGCGTATCATTGGATCCTTAAAGATACAAGATCTTTACCTCTATTTAGTTGTTAAATGTTGAGATATTTATAGAATTTGAGTCTACTCATTCTATTGGATCTCCTTTACATGATCACCCACACATTGTTAGATCTTTTGACAAGCTTTTTTTTATATCTATCAAGCTTATGCTCATTGGGTATTTATCTAAAAAGCTCCATGAATGTGGCACTTATCACTTGCATGCTCACTTGGGGATCCTTTTGATAATTTGACTTCATCACACTCTATTGGATCTCTAATGTTTGATTAAGCATGAGCCATTGATCATCCAACTAGCTTGATCATTAATTCTAATAGGCTCATTCTCATTGGTCCTATATCTGATAGACTACATGCTTGTGACACTTAGCATTAGCATGTTCACTTAGAGGGACCTTTAACACTTTGAATTTGCTTCACTCCATTATATCATCTACATATGATGAAACATCGGACATTGATCAAGTTGGGACATATATTAAGTCTTAGACTTAGGAAAATATAAATTCCTTTGATCATTAGTCAGAGCTGGTAATTTCTAGGTCAAGGGGATAATTTCTTAATGATGATATGGACTTAAGGTACTGGTTCCTGGCTATCCCAAGTCAACATTGAAATATAACTTTTCTTGTTGATGCCATGGATAAACCCTTAGGGTTTACTAAGAAACCCTATTTAGTCTGAGAGCAAAGATAATTCAATTTTGGGATCATTCCTTCTCATTTGAACCTTTAGACCATATTTTCAAGATTCTTATGAAAAACCCATAATAGATCTTCTATCTTTTTGAATGTAAACATCCATAAATGGTATTTATAAATGTATGACAACTTTTCATAGTGTAACTTGTGAAATATGCTCTTCTCTCCATCAACCCTGCTTGATCCTTTTGACATCAATGATAATCATATTTCCAACACAATGATGTGTTATCTTCATTTTTTCAAGATAGACTTTTATGTATGTTCAAAGGCCTAATGTAAAAAATGATAATGGAGTATTTCAGGTGGTGGTTGGACCTAAAATGTGTCATGGTGCTCAAAGGATGTTAGATAAGGCCTATTTTACTACTATATGGATATTTTGTGTTTTGTATAGAGGTGTAGATTGTTCCAAGGGGTCATAAGGTAACATGTCCTAAATTTGGCTTAATGAAATTAGGTTGCCATGAGACCTAAAGAAGGATTTGGTCTATTTGAGTAATGGCCAACCTAATTTAATGATTTATTCTTAATTGTAACGTTTTATAATTCCTATTGCATGCCCAATATAAGTTTGAAAGTGTTTATGTCCAACCAAGAGGTGTATAAATAAGAGGCTTGTATAAGAACAAGGCCTTTTAGGCCTAATTAGTTTTTAAGAGGATTTGGTTTTAGGAGCGAATGAGATAGAAGATATTTGAGTAGAATAAGGTATTATAGACCATCAAAAGAAATTATAAGGACTATCATGAATATATAATAGGAAGTTTGAGTATGAAGATCAAGGAAATATGACCTAATCAATCTTAAAGAGACCTATTTGAGCAAAGAGGCCTAGAAGGCAATTTGAGAAGGATAAGAGTGTGAAGATTTGAAGATGTGGTCATCATCTATTAGTTGAGAAACATAGTGTTCTGAATGTGCTCAAATTAATTAGGTGGCTAAGTTGGTTTTCAATTATCTAGGGGGTTGGTGCCTCCTTACAAGTGGGTATTTGTTAAAGCCTAATCAATTGTGTGCTTGGTTAGTTAGGTTTGGTGGTCCATGTGGAGTTGGTACTTCACTAAAATTATTTTTTATTATAGGAATATAATCCATTTGTATATATTAGTGGGTTTTATTCCCCTTTATATTTTCCCACATATTTGATGTGTTCTTGTATTTCATGTTCATATGTATGGTTACTTATGATTTGATTGATCTATATGTTTGTATGAATGGATCATAAATGTTAAGTAGAATTGAATGAATTTTTTGAATTATGGTTCACCCCCTATCATTCATTTTGATTCTAATAATTCATAATGTATCTGGCATACATCTATGGCCTTGGCATTAAGCATGATCTTAAGAGTAGGTGGAACTATGGAGGAAGGTTGAATCGATTCGATTAGATTGATAATAGAAATATATTTAGAATAATTGATAGGTAGAGAATATAGTATATTCACTGGTGTGATAGGAGTTATATAAGGTTATAAAAGTTTTAAAATTGCAAGCAGTAAAAGTTGGTCAACTATCCAAGGAGTATCAAGAAGTGGAGAATTAACTAGAGGTACATGACCTTCATGTTCTAACTTAATATTCATTGAAATAGTGTGAACATCATAGCTAAAACATGTATTTTAGATAAATATTGTTGATAATTTTGAACATCTAAGTCTCTTGATTGAAATTGGGCCAAAATGTAGTTATCATCATAGGTGGGAGAAATAGTATATGCTTGTGTCTCTAAAGAAACTTCTAAATGTGAGATGCCTAGATTACTAAATTAATGTGGTGACATGGTTAAATGTTCTTGAAATAACTTGGACACTCCATAATCATTGCAATGAAATAGTATTTTGTATAATATGCTTCATGTTCATTACATGGAGGAGGTAAATTAATGATCTCATCAATAAGAAGGATGGTATAATCATGAGGTAACAAGGAAGGAGGAAGACACTCCAAAATGTAATAAGGGAGCTTGGTATTATAGCATGTGTTTTGAATTTTTTTGGCTCATCATCATTATAATATACAAGAGTGACATGTAAGTCTACATACATATTGATGATTTCAGGTAATGTGCACTATTATTTTTTGTAATAGTGTAATCTGATACTGAGACTTAGGATTGGGAATCTGGATACTCCATGGGTTAAGATCATCCTCATGTTTATACCACTTTATATTATTTTTAAACTTGATTCATTGGATTTTAGAAGAGGCAATATCCTTTATGCCATGAGTCCATGGGAATCCTAGGAGTATATTATAGGATAATGGTAAGTCAAGAATCATAAGCTTAGTATATATAATTTCAAGTCCAATAGTAAGAGGGATCCAAATACAATAAAGAAAATTTTGATTTGTGTTTTTGAATCCATGACATGTTAAACAAGTTTGATTTATATGATCTTTGTTATACTTGAATTGTTAAATGATCCAAAGAAATGTCGCATTAATTCCCAATCCTTCTTCTACTAATAATTTATGAATAAGGGTGGTATTAATGGATATTTTTATAAATAGAGGTAGATAATTGGTTTGAAATAGAATTTCATAATTGATCATGTCTTATTCAAGGATCTCTATGGAATTTTTTAAACAAGGAAAAATATTTTCAATTGTATTAACTTTTATTGGTTAAGGCTCTTAAGAAGGTTGTTCTTCTTCTAAAGAATATGGCTCTTAGATTTTTTGGATTTGTTCCATTAGGAATTTATGATGATAGAGAGAAGTGTGAAATAACTCCATAAGAGGTATTTTTCAAGGCATAGAGTTGATTTCTTATAAGAAATTCCAATTGGTTTTAGAAGAGGAAGAATGAGCATGAGGCTTGGAAGGTAAAATATGTTTAGTAGGAAGAGAACTAGTTGGAGGTTCAAGTTGAGGAAGTGGGTCCTAATTGGTTTCTAAAGGTAAGTTAGTGGTAGTAGTGTCTTTAATAATTTACTCTTCTAAAGACAATTTATTTGGTTTGGTGTCAAGATATTTATGAGTCAATTTACATTGATAAGTAACCCTAGCTACTTACACATATTAGGAATTGGTATAGTATTGATTGTAATCAGCATAAATTGAAAAAATATCCTCATTTGATTGTTGAGGGTTAGATGTAGAGAAATTTTTTGGACTATTAAAGGAATAAATTTGGAAGATTGTTTCTTTTCAAAAGCATTAACATAATCATGATGACGGATTTTAATCATGGCATCATGAGTGAATGAATCACTTAAAATAAAAGAAATAGAATATTTCTCAGCCCCAATATGTTTCATAGGAATGACCTATAGCAACATGAAACCAAAAAAAATGATTAGGATCATACCATTTAGGGGGATTATTGGGATACATTAATGGTTTAGAAGGTGTTAAAATTTGTTTCATTTGTTGCATGGTTAATGGCATATGGGAAGGTTTGGGATTTTATGCTTTGGCTACTCCTATTTTTGGTTGAGGAGGATTATCAGTTATTACATTGGTTGAATTTTGGAAAGATCATTTGATGGTTTTAGTGTTATGTTCAAACTATTTCATTAAAAAATATTGATGCTTAGCTTGGTTAAGAGCATCATTTAATGTTTGGCGAGCAAAAAATCAAACCTTGTATTGGAGTTAAGGTATTAAGTCCATTATGAAAATTTTGAACAAGTTGTCATCAGTCATGTTGTGATCATCTTTATGATCTAAATATTTCCATTGTTTGATAAAATCATGAGCTGGTTCAGTAGGGGATTGCTTAGCATTGATGAAATGACTAAGAAATTTTTTTAAAATGGCATTTTGTTAGAATTATCTAACTAAAAGATTGACTAAATCCTCAAGTTGCCATATATAATGTTGGGGAAGTTGATTATACCATTCGAATACATCATCGGTGAAGGTTTTAACTAAATGTTTAGTAGTGGAAAATGTATTAGTTTGGATCCACTCTTCATAAATATTAAATAATGCCTTGCAAAAAGATGTTGGGTCTTTATTACCATCATATGTAATAGTTGGATATATATTACCAATATCAATAAATATAATGAAAAGGCATAATGTATCATTTTGAATGTGTTGAAGTATCTTATTGTGCATGATATATTGGGTAACAACATTTCTTATGGCATTCTTTAAGAGGTAGAGGGATAAAATTTTGATTGTTTTGGGAATAAGAATGGTAGGTTGATTATCCATGTTTATCAAATGATGTTGGAGTTGCATCATTTCAAAGGTGCTATATGTTTTCATTATGTTCATTTATTTTAATACTTGTGCAAGAATTTGAGTAGTATCAATTGGTGGGTTGGTTCTGGTAGGAGCATTCCCAAAATCAGTATTAGGGGAGGGTTGTTATGTGTTATATTTTTAGGAGGTTGGTTTCATATGGGGTTATTTTTAAGGCTTGTATCAATTTCCCACACAATATGGTAAAATGTTTGAAGGTGGGAATTATTTTGATAAGTATGAAAAGGATCTGATCCACCAATCTCATCTATTGGATTAATTTGAACCATATTACAATCAAAAGATGAGGGATAATAAAAGGTGCTCCAAGAGTGAGGATCATCTTGGGTAGGAAGGGTAGGAAGAAAATAGCATCCCATATAGCATCTAAATGGATTCAAATTATCCAATAAGATTTTGATAGGGGAATTCATGATGCTTAAAGATATAATTTAAAATTAGGAAGCAAGGAGGAAAATAGGGATAGGGTTGGCCACACATAGAATAGTATCATCTAATAGGTATAGAGTTAACTAGGTCGATAGAGTTTATGAAAAAGGTCCATAGAACAAGATGTAAAAGACACATTAAAACTATTCAATTGTGTTCTACAAAGGATAAAAATAAAATAGGCTAGAATGATACATGGTCATATGGGTTAATTGTGTACTACAGATGAAGAAATAGAATATAATGAAAAGAGGGCATAGTCAAATAGATTGACTATGTATTGTAAGTTAGGAAATATAATAGGCTGAAAAATATACACAGTCAAATAAGGTGATTATATAATGAAGGGAATTAATATAAATAGTCTGCAAGAGATTGTGTCGATAGGGATAACATTTTTCTAAAAAGAATGAAAGATTTTACAAGATAATATTTAAGAAAATGAAATGAAGCACACAATCAATTGGATCAATGTGATTGATCTGATTAGAACATATAACACAAATCTTAAACTAACGCTAGCTAATACAAGTTTTTTAATACAAAATACAATGATCAAATAGCATAACTTGAATGTAAATGCTAACTAATTGGTCATTCCTGAACATTGTTAAGTTACAAGAAAAAATGAAACTAATATGATGGGAAGTTAGTTATAAGAAGGAACTATAAAGCAATCTATGGATAGTTTTAGGTAGTTTAAGTTAAACATGATCTATATTAATGATATGACTAGCTTGGTATTAAGGCCTACCCCCTCACTTCAAAATCCCATAGAAATAAGGATGTCAAGTGATTTTCCAATATATGCCATCAATCATGTGTTTATACTTGGCCAAAAAACCAAGTCAACTTCCCCCTTGGTGATGAAATCTAAGTAGGTAGGCCTTATAAAGAAAAATGTTTAACATTTTTTTATGTTTAAAGAGATTTTAAAGTGTGTGTAAAAGATAAAGACAATGTGACTAAATTGATAAATTAAAAACCACCTAATTAATCTATGTTTATTACTCGAAGCATGCAAGCAAATGAAATGAAAGGTGAAATAATTACTAAAAAAATAGGTTAATTATTTTGACTATGAAGAGTACAAAGTTCATTTATGGGACATTGTATGCAAAAAATATAGAATAGAGTCAATAAGGTTGCTCCTATTATGTAGAAGCAAGATCTAGAAGAACACAGTTGAATAGGTTAACTATGTCTTCTAGAGAGAAGATAGGCTACATAATTGTGTCAATTTAGTCAACCTAATTTGTTGTAGGGCTATAGTTTTATACACTATAAACTTGTGAAAAATGGTAATGTAAATGAAAAACTAAAATGAAAGAGAAGGTAAGAATGAACCTTGATGGTTTTGAATATGCCTAGTTTGTAAAATTTATGTTATGTTACTCAATTATTAATTTTAATATTCAATGAAAAAATTCAATTTGGTTGAAAAAGTCTACAAAACATGTGTGCTGAAAAGGAATTTGTGAATAGATTCGAATGGCTTGACTATGCCTATAAACTTGTATGTTCAAAATTAAAAACTATGAATAGAGTCAACTAGATTGAATATGTCTATAATCATGTAACTAAATAATAAGACTATGTTGAGCTGATTGATCTAATCACCTATAGTTGGGGAAGACCTGCATAGATAGAATAGAGTCATTTTGGAATGACTATGTGTTAACCCTACACATAGACTGTTAGAACTTTATTGATAGGTTTGATACAGTACTATAAAATTCAAATATAGAATATGATGATAAAATGAATGCATGAAAGAAAACCTAAAAGGGTTTAATTCATGTCACGCTCACTAGAATGTATATAAAATAAAATGTAGCTAACCTATTAATTAATCCTAGCTCAAAAAAGATAAATCCTACTTACACTTTTGTTTGTTGATACATTGTATATTTGGGGTCATAACAAATATGGATCCACTAGATGTAACCAAGGGATCTCTTACCACAATAACATCACTATATAGGGTTCCAAAGCCTTTATTCTAGCAACACTATGAAATAACCCTAGTTAAGTCTTATGCTTTCATATTCACTAAGTATATGCAAAGTAAAGTAAAATCTAATCTAGTGCTTACCAGATCTTATGGCACAAAGTGGGGGTAATAAACATAAAAAATTAAACATGCATAGAATAATTCTAATCAAGCTATGTATAGATATAACCCTAATATATGGAGATTATAAAATATTTAAAATCCATTACTTATGTTACTTTTATCTACTAAAATAGAGGAGTAAAGTTATAGATACTTACCTTGAAGATGAACCCATCAAAACTCAATCTCTCCCTTAGCCAAAGGTGCTTTGCAAGAGCTTGTTGTGGTTTTTAAGGATCACTAAGATAGGCCTAAGCATCCAAGACTTTTCCATAATACAAGATTCTACTCCAAATATAAACCATAATAAATAAATGTTCAAGTAGAATGGTCGAAGAGTAAATTGTAAAAAAAAAATGAATAATTAACTATGTTGTCTCTCTAATAAATGGTGAAATGAATGTGTATATATAGTTGAATCTAACCCTAAACATTTATGAAATTTTAGCTGATAGGATCGACCCAATTTTACTCTGTATCATTATTTGATAAAAACAAGTTAGGTCTTAGTCTAGGTTGGCCTACGCTGACCTAGACCCATAATGTGCAAATATTAATTTGAATACAAGGTCGAGCCAGGATGACATTGTTCAATAAATGTCAAAAGGGGTTTTAGTCTTAGCTACGGGATAAATAAGGTGATTGATTATTTGGAGGGGTGTGTAAGAGAGGTGTCAAATCTTAGGTAAGTGTATAGGTGAAGGTTGTGTAAGTATCAAATGGTGTTATAGGGGACAACAATCATGTGAAGCACCATTAGTCTTCCCACCCATTTCTTGGTGCACCCTATAATGTGTGCACTCAAAGAGATTAAGACTCAATGGGTTCCTACAAGAGAGAAAGCATAAATAATTGATAAATTTTTAAACTATTATGTGTATATACTTTATTAGTCTTAGGTATATGATTTATTATAATTACACCATGTGGAACCATCCTAAAAGTATGGGGCCAGTAGTGTAAGGAGAAATGAGCCCAAGGCCAATAAGGGAAGGCTATATGGTGGTTCATAGAGTGGGAGAGATAAGCTTCTATTTGAAAATAGTGGTCTAATAAATAAAGGTAGGTTTATAGGGTTGATAAAAATAGGTTGAGAAAATGCCAAGTGGTAAAAGCATCAGCCAAAGGAGGATAAATAGGACCTAATGGATGAGTTGGCATGCCACGTCGATAGAAGAGTAGAAAGCTTGAATTTGATATCCATTAACCCATCAAGCCATCAAAACCTATAAAATAGGTGGGACTCCTCTAATTTTTTGACATATCACATAAGTGGGCCTAATGGAAGCATATTTTTTATTATATCAAGTTGTAATCAGTTGCGATTCCTTGATATTACATGAAGTCCATAACCTCATAAAATTTCTTATATAAATAGGTTATATTGCCATTGAAATGGGGTGATAGTTTTAGGTACCAAGGCTATATAGGAATTATGCTAGGATTTCACCTACCTTTATTTCTTTATCTTTGTCCTAAATTATATGCCAAGGGTTGGTTAGTAATTGAGGTATTGAATTGCTGCTATAATTGTCCTAGATTATACCAACTTTTACTCCCACACCGTTGGCCTTAATTACTTGCCTATGGATATTGACTATGGTGAAATACTCCTAGAATGTTGAATATATATATATATATATATATATATATATATATATATTGTATTATTTTTTTTTGGATAATGTCTCTAGTATTTTTATGTAACTATTTAATCGGTGTTAGGACGGTTAATATGTTTGGTTACATATGATTGTCTTAGTTACTATGTGCAAACAGCTAGCATAACTAGTTTATTGACTTCTTTCATGATTTATTTAGACTTATCTCAATTATTATGTGTAAAAACTATATATTTTGATTAGTTTTATTTATAATGAATTTAACTAATAAATGGATTTCACACTTGTACTTATAATATTTCCCACTAAATGGCTCACATTTATGTAATTTCTAAACTACGCACACATTCGTATAATTTTGGTCAGGCATGCTTTCATCTTGTTGGCATCAAGAAGCTAATTTAATTCAAATATGACTTCTTTTTTATACCTTATCCTACTCTCTTTTTTATATTTTTGATGAATATTATACCTTATTTAGATATTTAAATGAATTACAATCAAAGATCACTCATTTTTTTATTAGTTGAATCAAGTAGACAACAAGAATTAAATATTTTATTATTAAGAGATTAAGTGAACCTTTGGTGGTATCAGTTGTTACTCTCAGAGTAAATCTAGGAACCAATCAGGCCTTAGACTAACCAACATAGTCCTAAAATTGATGGGGGCATTTTATCCCATGATTCTTACCTCTATTTGTCCTTCAAAAAAAGTCGATCATATAGTTGCCCTTGGGTGGGTCATTTAGATCAACCAAAAATAGTTAGGATGTTATACTTGTTCTTACTCCTATTTTATAATCTACACCTATATTGAAGTATGAAAGACTATTAAACCTAAATAAACATCACATTGGTCTAGTGTTTAATGGAATTTTGATTTTTTATATGCCATAGTACTCTAAACCCATCAAAATTGTATTAAGAGGTATTGTGAATAAATGTCAAATTGACTTGTTCAATATAGTGAATTCAAAACCTCTAAGTTGTCAATTATACTAATTTCAACTTATTCTCATCATGGTTGAAATGGACATGATTTAAAAAAAAATCCTTACATGTCGTGTTGTTGAATAACACACTTTATTTTCAATGAGAGTCAAATTCCCTTAGAATATGATCCTTTGGATGAACTGATGAAATTTATTATAGATAAAAGAGTCACATTTTGTTTAGATATTATAGGAAAGCCACACCTCATGTTTAAGATATCTTTAATTTTACTAATAATCCCTTGTTTATACCCACTACTCCCTTGATTGATCCTATTCTTTAGGAGTCTATTTTTGATCTAGTTGTTTTTGATTCAACAATGGTTAGATCCACACATATAATAATATAAATATGTTGAAAAAATAAAATAATATGAAAAATATAATAGATATAAAACAACACATGATTTTTTTATGGGCCAAGGTGCCCTAATATGTAATATACTCAATAATATGATAATTAATATTTAGTTAGGACAATCCCATATAATACTCCTTAAAGAAGGAACAACTCTTAAATATCTCCCAATATAGAAACACATCTAAGAGGGGTGTAACCTTTAATGTGATTCTACCAAATATAATATTCTTGATGTACTTCACACCCATCCCATTTATAAATTTCCTTATTAGTAATAATTGATGGGTGAACCACTAATCCCAACATAGGTTGATTCATTACCTCATATTATTAATTCCATGAGTTACCCATTTGACCCCATATAACTAAATAAATCATATGTGTGCTATAATTTAGCATCTCCATCAACCCATATACATCATAATATATCATCCTTGGGTACATAACATGATGATCTCTCCTTGACAAGTTTAATCCCTAAAATATATGAATAAACTAAGTAATAAATGTTCTTTATATCATTTCACACTCGTCTTCATGTTATATCATCCAACCATATGTATGTGATATTGGTAGGTGAGAGTTATACATACTTGATACCAAATTATGTTGCACTATTTTTATTTCATTCATGACCATAGTTCATTCCCCTTGGCTTCCATGCATATCCATGGTGATTCATTATTTAGTTTCATATTTAATATTCCCCTACACTACTTTTATTCCATTTATGGCCATATTTATTCCTCATTGGCTTTTATGCATAGCCATAATTATTTCTCCAATATTTATACATATATCCATAGTGGTTATTGTGTTAATTTTATGTATAGCCATGGTTATTGTTATTATTATTTATTATATAGACATAATGATTATTTATTTGATGTTACCTGATATGCCTCCATGATTTTTCCCTCTCATGATGATGTTGATGCTTATATGTTTTAGCCTTTGACTCTTTTCTAATATTTTTATCTTCAAAAAAAATTCTTCCACTACCCATTCCTTTTAACCTTATTATTTTTCTCTATGTGCCTCTTCCATATTTTATTTTGTTATGGCCTTTATCTCTTGAGTAGATAAAGTTTTATTTTCAACATATACATTTCCTTTAAATTCTTATTATTATTCTTTTGAATATTTTTTATTCTCTTATTCACCATCTTCAGATTCATCCTCATGATCTACCTTTACATTTATTTGTTCCTTGATAAGTGTGATATCATACAAAATGACCTTCTTTATTTTGTACCAAAGTCTTGTGAATTTATTATGCACATTGACATTTATTTGTCCTAAGTTACATAATAAATAATATTGAATAATGGTATCCAAACTATCAATATCTAAATGAAAAACATATTTATTTGTGGCTATCTCAAAATTTCAAAAAAACTCAAATTTTCTTGTTATCTATTTGAGTTTCCTTGACATTTTTTGGTTGATCTTTGATCCGAGTCTTAATTGATGAAAATATACCTACTAGTAGGGTTTATGGATACAAATATATTATTCCTTTGAATGTATCTATGAAACTAAAATATTGAAGTTTCCTTATTTGGAGATAAAGTAATTGAACCCTTATAATCCACCTCTCCTTTTGCATCATCATTATCTTCCTCATCATTTTAAACATCATCGTTATTTTTATTTTATTCTTTATCATCTACACCCTCATCCTCCTTATCATCACTTTTAGCATCATCCTTATTTTCTTTCTCTTTTTATACCTCATCATCATTTTTTACTTTTTCATTCTTATCAATATTTTATTCCTTATCTTTTTTGTTTTCATTTCCCTCATCCTCTTCCTCATTTGTTCCCTTATCCTCTTCATCATTATTATATTTTTATTCTATGTCCCATATTTCTAAGTAATCTTTCTCCATTTTTTTCAATAAAATCCCTTTGTTTCTTCACTCCATTGAATCCACTACATTTTTTAACAACTATAGAACAAGGGGAAAGTATAATTTATACACCTTTATGTGAGAAAATGTCTTATTAATTTAAAGGTATGACTATATAACATTAATATCATCCTCCCTAGAATAATTTGGTAACCCCATTATCTCAAATCATATAAGAACTAGGATTAAAACAACACATGTACTCATCCAATCACCTTTCCTACCCCAAATATGAGAATAAAAATGTATTCACAGTTAGAGATCCCAATTAAGAGATGTATTTTATCATGCATCCCATAATTACTCAACACAAATAAAAATTAATGATATAATTTTATTAATTTAATGAGGGATTACACAACATTAAAATGATTAACAATGATATGACCTTACATCCAATACAAATCCACAAATATCCACAAGCTTGAAAACATCAAAGTAACACCACAGTGTTAGTCAAGTCACTCAATTACAATAGCTTCTCCTAAATCTCTGCACAAACATCTATCAAAATATTCTTTTTAATTGTTCTTGAAATATTTCCAAATCTATATCTAGAATCTAATTCTTTTCCAAATGAAGAGGATGTGTTTATATATACATAATCCACCCATTTACATTAATTGATTTACAACACACTTATGTCACAAATATTAAATTATCTTGATAAATCAAAAAGAAATAAAATCATTAAATGGACACAACTCCCTATAGTCATTAAATATTTATACAGTCCCAAAGTACAATAACGTGTTACCAAGACTCATCACTAATTTCAAGATTACTTGAATAGGTTGTGCCTTATTTCAAATTAGTCATGTACAAGTTCTGAATAAAAAACCCTTTGTGGAAACAATTTTTTACTTTGTGCCATAAATTAATTTGATAGATGTGCTAAAAATGGTGTCAATGTACTTCTTGTAAAACTAATATTTCCCACAATGATTATACATATTTCTCATTTTCTATCCAAACCAAGATAGTTATCTAAGATATGATTTATCAGATGGATTAAGAATGATCATAATAATGTACCTTTAAAATTTCATGTCACCACAATATTTCAAGCGTGAATGTTGTAAAGAAAAAAATTATCATAAGTTTCATATGTTGAATTGGTCTAAGTAACTTAGACTTACCACAGAGATGCAAAATTTATAAAAAATTAACACACACCTTCTAACATCAAAGATATTTAACCCCATTTATTTTTACCTATCTTATTTATGTTATTTTTTGGTTGACGAAAGATTGCTTGTCAACCAGGATACTCTTGATCATAAAAATTAGGTAATAAAATAAACATGTGCCCCTACTCATGTGACTTATATGAACTCTGATAATGATATCTCTTATTTTTTAACTTCTGATGCATTAATCCATGTTGTATCTTATATATCTCAGCCTTTTCATTTTACTAGATATTCTTTATATATTTTAGTCTTTATAACTCACATGTTAATGAATTATGTTGCTCTTCTTTAGGCATCTAAAATCTCCAATTTGTTTCTATATAATCTATATTTTAATTCACACTAATATGTCCATAATATGGATACAAATTAGCTACATTGAAAATAGGTGACTTATTTATACATTCAGGTAACTCTATTTCATATAAAATCTTTCCAAACTTTGATAAAAATCTACAAGGACTAATATTTTTTCATTATAAATTATCATATAGCCCTTTAAGAAATATTATTTTCTCAAGTATGCTAAAACTAAGTCTCCTACTTGATATTCAACTTTTCTTATTTTTTATCGACATTTTGTTTGTATTTTGTTGTCTCCTATTCTAACTATTCTCACACTTGATTATTCACTTCTCTCATATGTTCCATAAAATCTTCTACTTCAGCACTTTTATTTTTTTCATTTCTCATGTCCCTTATTTTTTAACTCCTCTTAGACTTGACCCATAAACAATCTGATATGATGTTTTTCTTGTAATTATATTCACTAAATTATATTAAGCAAATTTAGCTTGTGCTAAAACATTATCACATGTTTCTATCTTACTTTAAATTAAACATCTCAAAATATTACCCAAACTTATATTTACTACCTTTGTCTATCCATTTGTCTATGAATGGTATGTTAAACTAAATTGTAGTTTGGTATTCAAATTCTTCCATAATGTTCTCTAAAAATGACTAACAAATTTCACATCTATGTCTGACACTATATTTTTTTGTAAACCATGTAATCTGACAATGTATATGAAAAAAATAGAAATTTTTATTGTATCACTAGTCTTATTACATGCAAAAAAAATGTGCCATATTTGAAAATATATCAACTATCATAAACATAGAATCATTTTCTCTCTATGTTTTAGGAAAACCCAAAACAAAATCCATACTTATATCATCCCACAATTTCCCCAAAATAGGAAATGGTTGATATAACCCTACATTTTAATTCCTTCCTTTCACTATTTGGAAAGTTCTACAATTATTTTTAAAAATCCTACATATGCCCTCATCCTTGGACAAAATTAATTTTATATTACTTGTGCTAATGTTTTTTCATAACAAAATGGCATACCAAGCCTCCACTATGTTTTTATCTAATAATTTTTTGGTATTAAACCTCATGGTATATATAATTATCTTCATCTAAATAAATAACCACCCTGAATAAAATAATCCAACCATAGTGTTCTATCTTTACTTATTGATTTTTAATATGACTTTTATGATTCTAAAAAAAAAACTTCTTTATATTATTTTTTCTTAAGATCAAATTCTATGACTTTCACAGTAATTTAATAAATTAATTATTCTACTCAATGTATCAACAACTCTATTACACTTTTACGTTTCAAAAAAAATGAATAACTCTAGGATTTCAACCCATTTTATGTGTTTCTAATTTAGGGTAATCTAACTATTAATGAATTAGAATGATTGATGATTTGTGTACAATACAAATTCATTTGGAAACAAATAATGTCTCCATTTCTTTAGTGCTTGCATAATTTTATAGAACTCATAATCATATACTAAATATTTGCACTTTCATCATTCAAATTTTCACTAAAATAAGCAATAAACTTCCCTTCTTGACTTATTATTACTCCTATTATAGTTCCGCTCACATCATAGTCTACTTGAAATACTTTACTAAAATATGGCAATGCCAACATTGGTTATTCTGTCATTTTGTTCTTCAATTTCTAGAAGCTATGTTCTACTTCCACTATCCAAACAAGTTATCATTGATATTTCCACATCACATTAGTGATCGGTGTACATATTCCACTAAAATCATTAATTAACTTCCTATATAAACTTTATAGTCCATGAAAATTACATACCTCAAATGTATGTTGCAATGACAGCTCATCTAGTATAGCTCACACCTTTTCTAGGTCCATCTTCAAACCTTCTTGATAAATCACAAATCCCAAATATATCAACTATTTTTCAATGAAACTACATTTCTTCAAATTCACAACTAAACTTTCCTCATTTAACCTTTTTAGTAATTCTCAAAGATGTTTCAAGGGTTTTTATTTTGTTTTAATTAATTCAATATATCATCGAAATACACAATGATAAAATTACCCAAAAAATAGTTATAACTTCATTAATTAATATAATGAATTTACTTGGTGAATTATTCAAACAAAAGGGCATAACCAACCACTCATATAACCTCTCCAATGTTATCATCCTATCTTATGCGAATTTGATGATATCTACTCTTCTAATCAATCTTCATGAAGTATTTCACCCCACTCAAGCAATCCATGAAATTATACATGCATGGAAATGGAAATTTATACTTTACAGTAATCTTGTTAATGGCTTTAGAATCAATAAACATTATCCACTCTCCATTTTTTATGCATTATAATAGTTGGTATTGCACATGAAATCAATCTTTATTTGATTAAACCTTTATTAAATAGATCTTCAAATTGTCTTTGCACCTCTTCATTTTATTTTGGATTCAACCTATGTGTTAATTTGTTCAATAAACTCAAACTAGGCATCAAATCTATGTGAATAATTATTCTTATCATTGATGATAATCCATCTATGATATCATTAGATACAATCTCCCCATAATAACTTATTATCTCCTTCACTTCATGCAGCAGTGTTTCTTCTTATGCAGCTTCTCGTGCTAGTTTATAAATTATCAGATAACATTCACTCTATTTTACTTAAAAAAATATTTTCTTGAAACTATCAACACTTTTGGAATCTTTTCCACTTCCTCACACTTGTCCTTCAAAGGATCTAGCAATGCTTTATTCCAACTTTCAAAAATGTATATTATTAGCATGACCATCATGTTGTGCCCTTTAGTCAAATTCCAAGGTTTTCTAAGCAAAATATGACAAATATACATAGGCATTATGTCACATATAACTTCATTTTTATAAGTACCAATCTGAAAACTTACCAAACATTTTTCATTTACAAGAAATTGATGTCCTTTCAGTAGCCAATAAAGCTTATATAGGTTAATATGTAAAAATATCTTCAACCTAAGCTTGTCTACCATCTTTAATGAAATAATATTATCTATGATCCCACTATCAATAATAAATTTGTAACACTTACGTTCATGTTTTCAAATTATTCTAAACAAATTATTTATTTGTGTTGGACTAATTCCCTCTTTTGAAAGATTCATTAATACCCTATTCATCATGATAACTTCTCTAGTATCTAGTTCTTATATGTTATCAATAGGCACAATACTTTATTCATCTACTTGTGTGATATGAGAACTCACATAAGTTCATTTTTTTCCTTCAATATCCATGATGACATTAAAATTTTACGTGGCCAATGTCACCACATTTGAAACATGTTCCATTGAATCCACAACCTCTACCTCATCTATCGGTATTGGATCCTATTCTTATGAAATTGACTCTACCTCTTCGGGTATTAACACCATTATATTTTAAAGTACTTGTATCACACTCTTGATTTTTCATAGAATAACCTCTTCCATTTCGACATCCATGTGTGAATCTTCCACTTCCTCTTGATGTTCCTCCTTATTTTTTCATAACAAATTTTCCTCTACCTTTAGTGCACAATGATAGTATTCTTCCATAAATAACAATTTGATCATACCAAATTTATCTTATTCCATACGTAATCCATTTACATATATTTATATCTTCCTAACATCATCTTACACATGAACCACCATAATATTTTGTCTATAATACTAGTTAATTTATTGTTTGACATGTATTTCTATGTCTTAAGTTTTGGAGTTTCTTAAACAAACTCATATTATAATCCATAAGAATGAATTCATCTTTTAGCTTGGCAATAAATCTATTCCATTTATTGATATTGTCTTTACTTTTGTGTACTCTCTTAGTTTGTATATGTTCCCACCATAAAAATACATGATATTTCAATTTTGCACCATAAAACTTAACCCACTTGGGATCTTCCATACTTTCATAGTCAAAGTATTTCTATAACTTAGTGATCTAATAAATGAGATCTTCAGGACTCAAACTTCTAGAGTAAATTTCAAGGTCCAACTTTGGTTTACTTTTCATTCTCATAATGGATCACAAGAATATATCTTCAAGTTCATCGACCTCTTCTTCTACATCCTGGTCTTCATTTTCTTCTTCCATAATTTCAAGAACACCTTCATCATCTAATAATTATACTCCTTGATGATGTGTATATTCCAAAACTTCTATTTTAGATTATATTTCTCTTATCACTTATGTTATATCTACTACTCTCGGTCCTCTAACCACTAGGGCTCTTCCACCACCTAAGCTTCTTTTATGTGTCATTTCCTCAAAAATCAAATATCTAAACACTAAATGATGGTATGATATTAAATAATGATCCAATATGAAAAACTTACTCACACCTTATCCCCAATGATCTCACTATAATATGTTTGCAACTACTTTCTACTCACATTCACAAATATGGAAAGCAATAATCAATAATAATGATTATATCCTTACTTTTGATACCAAATGATGTAATCATAATTAGATATCCCAATTTAAAAATGTACTTTATTATGAATTCCACAATTACATAGTGAAAATACAACAATGATAATATAATTTTATCACTTCAATGAGGGATTACACAATATTAGATCGATTGCCAATAATACAACCTTATAACCAATACAACTCCATAAATTCCCATTGGATTAAAAACATAAAATTAACACTAAATAGTTACTCAAATGCCTAAACTCCAATACCTCCTCCTAAATATCCACATAGATCTCTAAAAAAAAATCCTTACAGTTGTTCTTGAACTATTTCCAATCTAGATCTAGAATCGAATGCCTTTACAAATGAATAGGATGTGTTTATATAGATTTATAATCCACCCATTTACACTTTCCAACCCATTTAGGATACAAATATTAAATGTTATAGATAAATAAAGAATCACTATAATCATTAAATGAACACAAGTCCCTATAATCAATATTTATACATTCCCAAGGCATACTAACATGTTACCAAGACTCATCACTAATTTTAAGAACACTTGAATAGGTTGAACCTTATTGGAAATCATCCATATACATGTTATAAATTAAAAAAACCCTTTTTAAAAATAATATGTAACTTTTCACAGTAAACTAATTTGATAGATGGGCTTAAAATGGTGTCAATATGCTTCATGTAAAACTATAAGTTCTCATAATGCCTATACAATATTTTTCATTTTCTGTCCAAGCCATAATAGTTATCTAAGATCTGATTTAACAGAAGGCTTAAGTATGATCACAAGAATGTCCCTATAAAATTTCATGTTACCACAAACTCTAAAGCTCAAATGTGATAAAGAATAAATTTATTTCAATTTTCAAGTGTTGCATTGGTCTGAGGAAACCAAGCTTACCATAGAGCTATAGAAGTTACTAAAAATTAACACACACCTTATGACATCAAATATATGTAACCCCTTATTTATACCTATTATATTTATATTTTTTTTTGGTTTTTTTAATATTACTCATGAACCCAGATGCTCCTATATCAAAAAATATGTATACAATAAAATCTATTGATTTCTTTTTAATTGAAAAAATGATACCCAGTTTATTTTCCCAAAATGAAAGATATAAATAATTTTTTAGGGTCTTGACTTGAAAAATTGATAAATTCTAAATTCTAAAGGGCAAATTTGGAAATATACAACTTCTTCAATATTATCTTAAAATTTTAGTATGACCAATTTTTTGAAAGCTCTTGAAAACAAATTTATGGTGTAGGATTTTTCCTAATTAGAAAATATTGTATGAATAAGAAAGCCTCTAAATTTGATTTCTTCCCCCAATGTGCACCAAAAAATCAAAAAATCAAATTCACATGATCAATTTTGCATCACCATATTTTAGGAATCAGTTCCCTGTGTTGGAATATTTGTGTAACCAATATGTTAAAATATAGTTATAAGTGTGTTATATAAAAAAATATTATTATTAAGAGTGGGTTGTTAAAAAATTCAAGACAAAAATATTGAAATAAATAATAAGGGTGTGAGAGAATAATGTATGGCATAAAAATCTTAGGTGATATGGTTGGTTGAGTGATTATAGGGATTTGTAAAGCCTATAGATTATTATGATCTTTTGATGTATGTAATGAAGAAGAGTTTTTATTATAATTTTTTGTTAAATCTTTACCAAAAATATTATTTGGTATCAAAACATGGTTTTCTTGTGACAAAAAATATTTAATAGTCATGAGTCATCTATGGGTAATTTAGTTATGTCTTTGATTATGGTGGGGCTATGTACATCGTGTTTAATAAGTTTGTGGATCCATGATTTTCATAACATTTTTGGCATTATAGTTTTAGTTCAATCAATTATTAAATTAGCATAAATTTTAAGCCATTATTGAATAAGTTTTTTTTAACTACGGCTATCTTTTGAACACACATACATTGTTGACAATTAAATATATAAGCCATGCTACCACCACACATGGATCCATTTGTGCATATTTTCTATGTGTATTACCTCAGGCATGTGTGTGTAAATCAATATGAGAGTTCTATGTATTACCTATGTATATTTATTTTGTAAGTACATGTTTCTTTCAAAATCATATCATACTTCACAAACCATTTGAAGCTTATGTCCATGAATGAATAAATTTGGCTATATGATCAATTAGGTGAAATGACAAATCTAATTCTTTGCCAAACATCATTTGGTTCAAATTAATATTATCTAGCATATTAAACTAGTTTGGAAGTTTTTTTTTTCTTTTATCCCTTTTTGTATTTTTATTTCTTATAGTATTTAGTCAAATCCAAATTTTATTCATTATATGTTTGTAGGTGTGTAATATTTTTTTTTTAAATTCAAAGTGTCTTTTGGGTTATTAAATATAATCTTTAATTGAATTTAGATTAAATCATAATAGTATATGAATTTCATAAAATGTGTTAGATTTGTGAGTCTTGTTTAGGTGAATACTATAATTCTTTGAGTCACTCATATTTATTTGTATGAACACATTTTTACATAAAAATTGACTTCCTATGTATTTATTTTGTTAGGTTCTTAAGACATACATTTCATTAGAAAATTCTAGTGCTTTCAATTTTCACATTTGGAAAGTCAAATTTTAGATGCAACTAATGAACAAGAATTTATGGGGAATATTAAGTGGTAAAGATAAATCACAAAGAGATACTAATAATTTATTGGAATGTCAAAGCATAACTGATAAATCCAAATCAATCATTGGCCTTGCACTCTCATATTTTGAATTACACTACATACATTTGGATAAAACATCTACATAAATATGGAAAAATATGAATAAAACATTTGGTGCTAAAACACTTAATGCTAAATTTTATCTGAAGTTACAATTATTTAGGTTTGAAATGGGTGATTTAGTTATAATGTCTAGTCACATTAATATTTGATATCTCTCATGAGATAGCTAGAGGAAGTCAAAGCTCCAATTGAGGATGAAGATGTGAAATTCATAATTTCAAATAGCTTTTGTTCCAAATATAATAATGTTTTTTTCATTCTTAGTCAAATGTCATCTAAATCTTTGTAAGATATTATCTCAGGTCTCCTAGCTAAAGAAAAAGAATGATGTCAAAAGATACAAATAAGGAAATTGTGTTGTATTCAAAAAATAATCATAAAAAATCAAATAAAAATAAGGAGGATATTGAATTGTTTTACAACAAGAAAAAAGGACACACGTCCTGAAAATGCAAAATTTAAGCTATTAATATTCTTAAAAGAAATCTAAGATAAAAATAAAATGAAGTTAATATGGTTATTGACAAAGAACCAATAATTTAGGAATATCCAATGAGTGTTAATGGTGGTGATGAATAATACTTATAATAAGTAAACAATAATAAATATTGGATGATGGAGGAAATGGAGTAAGGAAGGAACAGTGACCTCTTGTCAGTCACTAGTGATAAGGCTACACTATGATGTAGTGGAATTTATGTTTGCATTTTTTTTTGTATGGTGTGTTGAATAATTCTCTATTGTGTTAATACTTATGAAAAATTATATTGTAAAAATAATCTCACTTTTTGAAGGTAGAATAAATGAGGTAAACTCAACAAGGAATTTTTTCCATATGGTTTGGGATTAGGAGTTTGGCAAGATGGGGTTCCAAGAACTCGGGAATTCAATTTAGGAACCACAACTTCATGATGGTTACAAGACAGCTTGGTGTATTTATACCTATTTTGATAGTTACTTTCAGATAAAATAGTTTTCAAAATATTATTTCTTTCTCATGTGCACACTAAGGGGGAATGTTATAAATTAGTTCTCCACATTGGAATATTTGTGTAACCAAAGTGTTAAAATATAGATATAAGTGTATTATATAAAATAATAATATTATTAAGAGTCAGTTTTTAAAACTACTCAATATAGAAAGATTGAGATAAAAATAAGGGTGTGAGATAATAATGTAATGGATTTTTTTATTAGGTGATATGGTTGGTTGAGAGATTGTAGGGATTTTTAAATCATATATATTTTTGTGTTATGTTTATGAATGTTGTTGGTTTTTATCAAATCTCTACCAAAAATATTACCTACTTCCCTTCATATTTATCATAATCCTTAGTGTGAAAACTTTTTGTAAATCTCATACAAATGTTCTTATAATGGTGTATGACTCTTCAAAATCAAAAGTTTTTCTAGGGAGAACAATTTTTTTAAATTGTTATTTTTTCCCCTAATTATGTGTCAAAAAAATTATGATAAATTATTCACATGGTCAAATTTGCATAACCATATCTCCCTTGATATTACCCAAAATCCTCACCATGACCACTTTCTATAAATATATCAAAAATATCCTTCCAATCATGTAAAACCCACCTCAATTAGACACTTTTATGAGGAAAACAATCTTCCAAAAGATAAAATTATTATTTTTTAAACAAAATAAACCCAAAAGAACCCCACTTTGATAAAATCATAACAGTGATACCATTTGGTAACATCCACACATAATAATATAAATATGTTGAATAATAACACCAATATGATAGAGATCACACAAAATGAAAGATGTTTGTGGGCCAATATGAAATATACACCTCAATTAGACACTTTTATGAGAATAATCTTCCAAAAGATAAACTTATTCTTTTTTAAATAAAATCTACCCAAAAGAACCCCACTTTGTTAAAATCATAACACTGATACCATTTGGTAACATCTACACATAATAATATAAGTATGTTGAATAATAACACTAATATGATAGAGATCACACAACATGAAAGATGTTTGTGGGCAACCTAATATGAAATATACTCAAATATTTAATAATTGTCCTTAATTTAAGGTAACACCATAAGACATTCTTTAAGGAAGGAATAACTTCACAAGATCTCCCAATATGGGAATGCCATTTTGAGGAGGGTAACATAAAAAATGATTTTACCAAATAAAATAATTTCAACTTACTTTAAATCCATCATAATTATAGTCATCTCCTTTATATAGACATTTATTACTAATGATTTAAGGGTAAACCATCAATCCCAACATATGCTAATTCATTGTCTTATCTAACTAATTCCATAAGTTGCACAACAATGAATATATTTTACCCAATATAACTGAGGGGGATATGTGCCACATGTATACATCTCCATAAAACCATATGAATCATAAATTACATCCTTATATGCATAAAAATAAACATTTTTTGTGTTGTTAAAACTACTATGGAGGCTTGTTTCCTAGATCTATAGATTGTGCCTACTTCCTCTTACTTTGACATTGAAGTTGATGATAACCTTGATTTTATAGATGATGTCTCAAAAAAACTAATTACTACATTGATGAAGAATTTTCATTACATGATAGTGATTTTACTTATTTATGGGTTCATATTGTATGAGGCTATTGAGATATTATTTTTAATTGATTTGGATGGGAAATTTTGTCCCATATTTATACTTAAATTATAAGTTGAAAACCTGAAAGGGAGGCTTAAAATATCTTTCCAATAAGTTGAAAACTTGAGATTAATTTTAATAGATACTCATGATTAAAACCCAAAAGGATGTAATTGAGTTGTGCACATATATATATATATATATAGGTACCAATATGATGTGTTTTTGAGTCAAACTGCTTCCTTTTCAACAGGTTATATGCAACATTTATTCACTTTCATCTAACAATGGGAAACATCAAAGGTTAACTTTTGAGTTTTGATTTTTTGATTTGATTATTTTGGATCCTAAATTTGTGGACATTTCAATTTTATTGTATGTTGATATGGATTGTGGTGATACCCCAAGGATTTATAGATTGTGAGTGAGTACCTGATTTAATGGATGTGTTAGAAATATTTATTAGTACCTAATTTTATGGATGAATGATTATGGATTTGAATCAGTCTTTTATGCTTGATTAAGTATTCAAATATTTTCTCAGATGTTAATATTTATACTTGATCACCTAAGGGATTATTTTGGACTTGATTTTTTTTATGAGTACCTATTTTTTTGATAATTAGAGCCCCTATTTGTGTATCTTATTGCTCTTTATTTTATTGTTTTTAGTGTGACTAAATGTTTAATTAGAGACATTTGATAGATGTGTATGTCAAATTTTAATTTTGGTATTTGTACATGTTTTCATATTATTGATGTTGTATATTACAATTTGAGTTGTAGATATCCCATATGATGTACTAGATATATCATAGTATATTGAATTCGAGTGACTAGATTTATTTTAGGATTTGTCTTAGATATGTTACCTAGATATATTATTATATATTGGTCTTGAGTGATTACATTTTTTTAAGGATTTTTCCCAGATGTGTTACTTGGATACTATTAATTTAGGACATTATGGATTGATCACTGCATCATATCAAACAATGTTTGGTCCTAAAATTTTTAGCATAAAATGTGGGGAATATAATAGATCTCAATATTTTTGATATCCATTTTTTGTAATGATTGATATTTAGGCCAAACAATAACATATAAAAAATAAAAAATTGCAAAGTTTAGCATTATAGATTTAAGAGTTTAATTATGGGGTATCCTATGGCTATGCATGGAGCTAATTCATAAGATATTATTTGTTTTGTCATAGTTTATTTGCCAAAGGGGAAATTTGTATGTGTTGACATGTGTCTATATTATTTGAGTTTTAGATTTTTTTAGACAAGGATTAGTTATCGTTTTTAGCTTTATAGAGTTGAGATAGTCAAGTGTTATAGTGTAGTTGTAACACTTTATTGTGATTTTTGGATGACTCATAAGATGAGTCAACTTCAATTATCAAGTTTTTTCTCTCTTTTGGCATATGGTTCATTGAAACATACTATATTTTTTCAAGGATATGTCCCACATGTGTTATGTGGAAACTATTCATATAAGTCATTGAGGATTGGTCATTGCATCTTATTATATATTGTAACATATTGGACAGTGTTTAGTCCTAATTTCTAGAACATTGTGGATGAGGCATATCACAGGTCATGAGATTTTAATAATCATTTTTTTTAGTGATTAATTTTTTAACCATTATAGATTGCATATAATAAAGTTTGGTATTGTAAATATGGGAAATTTTAGTATGGGTTTTCAATGATTATGAATGGATCTAGTTCATCATTTATTATGAGTTTTATTGCAATTTTTGTACCAAAGAGGTAGTTTTTTATGTTTCAACATGTGCATATATTATTTGAGTTTGAGATATTTTTGGATAGGGATTGGTTCACATTTTTAGTTTTACATAAATTGAAGTAGTGATGTGTTATAGTATAGCTAAATCACTTTATTAGGGTTTTTATATTTATTCATGAGATGAGTCAGCTTAAGTTATCTATTTTTTCTCTCATTTGGCACATGGTTCATCAAGACACACTATGATTGGGTGTGATCCCTTAAAATTTTGGATATGGATCACATGCATTGATTTAATTATAACTTCCAATTTTTATGGTTTTGAGCACACCATTTAAATTTCCTTAGTATCAAAGACTTGGAACTCATTTAACCTATGATTACAAGGGTGTTTGTTAGAAATAAAAAATAATATATTCCTAAGTCCTAATTAACTATTACACTAAATTTTATTAGTTGATAGTTATGTGGTTAGTGGTTGTATTAACTCTATAGCCTATATATTTTTTGAGGTTTAATAATTCATTGCACATTGATGCATGTTGTTTGGTAATTATCCTATTTATAATATGTGTTTACTTTAAGTGTAAAAAATTATATTGATTGACTATTTTTTGCTAAGTGTGATACTTTGTTCTACTTTTTTTCTATGCCATATTTATTACTTCATTTTGAACCTTGTCATTTATTATCAAGCTTAACCCTATGACTTGGAACTAGGATACATGATGTCTTCACTAAGTTGATACCAATGGATGGGGTGGCATGGGGAACTAATGAATGGGATCATCTAACCCACTCCTACATCATGGATTGACTCATACTTTAGACTCTAGTTGTGTTATTTGTGGAATTTAATGTTGGTTTATGTTGAAAATAAATAGTGAACAAAGTACCTTGTTGTTACTATAAAAATTATTAATTGAATGTTAAAGAGAATTTTGGTTTTAGTTGTATAAATGATTTCAATACTATGTTATAAATATAATTTTATTGTTGAGTAGATCATTGAAAATAATGTATATTTATTTTAACTTGTGACATGGTTATAATATTAAATTATTAATTAGATTTTAAATATAAATGAATCTTTGATAAATTTAAATTTCAAATCATTATGTTATACATCATTTAATTATATTCTGAATGATGTATCCTTATGGGAATCTGATGAAATTCTAAGTATACAAGATAATAGATTTTATTGAATACTTTATGTTACTTATATATGGTATTCAATTAGACCTTTATTTTCATAAATTATTACAATAAGAATTACATTTATTCAATTGGAACTTGATTTTAACACTTTATTATAAGGACATTATACGTAGCATATAAAGTTTGGTCTTTTGGATTATTTAATTATGCTTTAAAATCTATGTTAAAGACTATGAAAATTTTAATGCTTGATTATTTTATTAAAAATATATTGTTTAAAAATTAAATAATTGAATTTGTTTTTTATTCTTAAGGTAAAATACTTTAGCCCAGGACATTAGGGCTCACAACTTAAGAATAAAATTTAAAAAAGAGTTTTAAGTATGTTTAGCATTTTAATATGTTATCCATTCTTCAATATATGTGCCTAGAAGAATCCACAAAGATTTTTATAATATTTAAAATTCCCCTTTGTCTATAAATCACCATTTTTTATTACATAACATGTTTAGAGCTTCTATGATATATGAGAACACTTATCTAACTTTAATGAAGAGTCTTACCAATATTAACAATCCCTAGTGACTTTTAATATCATAATTAATCCATGTTATGTAATTTTAAATTTATTCAATCAAGTTAAATAAGTTACTAGTCACTTTTAAGAGTTCACCAAGCCTCACAAACTAAATCAAGCTCCAAACCAAGGGAAAGTATTTGTCTCAAATTATACATATTTAAGGATGTGTAACTTTGCACTGTTACACTTTGTAGTCATATTTAGACTATTTTCCAATTAATTGTTATAAAAAAACTTCCATATATTAGATTTTTCAAAGTGGTGATTGACAAAATCAAATCAAAATGATAAATCTAATTAATAATTACATTTTAATATCTCATAATCCTTTGAAAATGTATGTTGGACTTTATGGTGATTATATGAATTTGGTGCCCTCCCTATTTAGACTTGTTCTCAAAGAAAAATTATGTAAATTTCATGTCTATGTTCTTATCCCTTTCTTATAACATACATTTACGAGAGGAAATGATCTCATTTATTAATCTCATCACCCAACATTTGAGTGATTGGATGTCCAAAATATTTAAGTGACATAATAAAATAAATAATACAGTTACATCCTTTATGTGAGGGATTTTCCTTGACAAAAAATTTCCTTTCCAACTCAAAACATTTACCTATTAGAATAAAAAAATGAGAAATATTACAACTTTTAAAAATGAAAAATGAACAAGAAATGTTTACTCACAATATACTTGAAGCATGTTGAAAAAATCATGGTGTTCCATTTCCATATCTAAATTGCATCCTTCCTTAACAAAAATTCTCAACTAATTGTGTCATATAATATGTTTAAGCCCACATTTTCATCACAAATATTTTTGCCTTCAAAATTATAAAAAAATCTATAACATGCCATGCATTTTTATTTCTTTCCTAAGGGATCTTGCATAATTTTTCACATGTAAAAGAGTTAAAAGGAACAAGGGCTATTGAAAATAAAATGATAATTGAACAACTTCAAGTTTTTTTCAATATCATTATTTCCTTCCTAAAAATTTAGATGGGTTGCAAGCTCAAGCTAAATCGCTCCACAACCTACATAAAAAGGCAGATTTTTATACCATAGAACTATATAAAAATATAGATTTTGCCAACTTAGAGTTGGCACAACCTTCGTGCTTCTATCCATATCCCTTATTCATGTTGTCTATAAATAAATTATCTCTAAACTAATTACTTTTTTAAAAATATTTAAAAAAAAATTATATCAAAAGTGACAATCCACCTTAATTTTTATAAAAATAAATAAATTAAATTTACCTCATTTGTGTGAGGGGCCCTGCAGTAGTTAATTTCAACAATTTAAGTGATCCATCTCAAGTTTCCACATATGATCAAACTTCTTGAATTACATAAGTCCTACACTTGGATCTATAAATCTAAATGGATTAAGGGGACCCTATATGTTGGTTGGTAGTATCAACAAAATAGATTTAGCAAAAAAAACAGACCTCTTTTTCTATAATGTGGTTATCAATTCCTATTAAATAAAATTAATATTGAAATCAATTCCTATCGAACCTCAATTTCAACCAAAAAATCTAGGTTTGCATCACTTTCTATTAAAAATAGATTATTTGTAATAATTTCTATAAAAAAAAAGCTTTGCAACAATTCATACTAAACAATTTCTCAAGTTTGAATACATATGCCTAAAACATAATTAGTTATAAATTGCTCAAATTTGATTATATATAGTTTTACAACCATATCCATGCCCTAATAATAGCCATCAAAGTTATTTTCATGAAAAAATGTGAACCTCACTCATTAAAAAAAATTAGAATTCCCAAAATAAAAAAATCCCTAGAGATGATCAAATGGGCCAACTCAAATAAGTCGCATTGAATATCATATTAATTTCTTCCATGAATATTGGAATGAGCCAAGAAAACAAAGAATGCACTTAAAGTATTTTCAATTTTTAATTATACCAAATAAATAAAAGTAGCAAGAATAATGGTTTATATGACAAGGTCTTGCCCAACATTATAAATTCATAGTGCTGGTTAAATAATATGAATGGCACAAATTTAGGTCAAAGGTCACACAATTTTTTGACTCTATTTTTCCCTACAACTTTTTTGTTTAGTTAAATAGTGATAGAATTTTTTCCAATTAATAATGGTATCAATTATGCTATTTAATTTAATTGGTTTGGTCAAAGTTCACACCAAACTTTCTTGTCTATTGTATGAGAGAGAAATTTTATAAAACAACCTAATGATGCTACATATTATTTTAATAGAAATTGGATTATACATCAAATGCAATACATTAATCATATAATTTCAGTTAAGTCTAATAATGTCTAAAATATTAAATAGACCTAATTACTTATTTCTATTTCAAAATCAATAAATGACAAATGTCTCAAATATTTATATTTTTTTGACATTTGATCTCCATGGTAGATTGATGATTTTATCCTAAATATTTATCTTCATGCCCTAGCTAAACCTTGTAAAATGGTCAAAATAAAGGTTGGTTTCAGGGATCTACCTCAATAGAACCCCCTTTGGGAAGCAAGTCTTGAAAATAACATATGCATCATATAATTAAGAGAGTGGTTAGTGCAATATCCAACCCTACAAATTCTTATGAAAAATAATAGATTCTCTCTAGAGGTTATTATATATTATATTCCCTTAAATATGATCTATAAGATATAAGTTTTATAATATATATTTTAAACTAAATTAGACACTATGCATGCCTAGTCTGACTTCCATAAGCTAGGAACCTAAAAGGAGTGGAAGGGGAAATGTAAGGGCACTTTTATTAGAAGAGGGATACATCATAAGATAAAATGAGGATAGAATTTGACTTTTAAAATAATATATTATGAACTATAGGATATCAAATAAAATGGGAATTTTTAAAATATGTAGGTGTGAACTAGAGGATTCACAAAATAAGGGGGATTTCACCCAAAGAAAGTTACCAAGATGACCCATGATGTCCAATTTAAATCCAAACATTAAACATATGCTAAATATTTTAAATCAATATAACTTAACACTAAATAATATTATAAGATCATTTTAAGGTGTCTACATAATGTCCCACTTGGATGTGTGTAGGCATACATATCAAAGTAAAATAGATAAGTGTACCTAGGAGGCTCAGATGAAAGGTTATAGATGAATTTCATAAGAGTTGTCAAATTCAATGTATGAAATGATAATGATCTTAAAGTAAAATGGAGGATAGAGGTTATCACATCACAAATTCCATCTTTTGTGACCTATAAAATAAAAGAAACCTTGTCTCTTTTTAACTTCCATAAGCATCTTGATTCCACTATGAACCACCATGTTGAAATATGAAGTCTTATATAAGTATCAATGCTAGGATATTAGAAACTAGAGTACCTGCAAAGATAAGGAAAACTTTTTCAAATAAATTAGTGTCTATACAAATTGATAATCAAAAACTATTGAAATCACTGAATAAAATAAAAAGTATGAATGAATACACCTAGAACTATGTGAAAAATGATGTCATATATTTATCATTTATAAATATGTGAAGTGTCTTATAAATCTCTAGTGTGTAAATCCAAATGTATAAGTTTCTTGTAACTCTCTGGTGTATACCTCTAATATATGATTGGCATGTAATTGTTTTTAGTTTACCTTATAACAATTTGAATTGGTATGTATCATCATGTAACTAAAGATAGAATAATTAGATCATATGCCTCACTTTTGAGGTGTGGGATGTATCTACATATCACTCATCTCAAAATAAATTGATTACGCATATAATATGTAACTAAAAATGATAAAATTGATCATGTATAATTATAAGATGACATTATTGTTAAAGAACATTTATAACACATTTTGGTATAGTCATAGAAATATTGTATAATCATTAAAACACATTTAGTACATATTTTGATTTAATCATAGAAAGATGGTATTTATCATTGAAACATGTATGACTCAAGGGATTCTAACCTATGGAGGTGTCAATAAAGTGATAAATATATCATCATGAAAGGATGTCTATGACTCAAGGGAGTCTAACCCATGGAGACTAAAATCATGTAAGATATAATTGTGAAATCATATCTATAGTAAATAACTAAACTTGTATATTCCAGAGTGGGAGCAATATAAATCACTGCATGGGTGCACCTATAGGAGGGAAATATTATAGTATTATATCAAAATGAGTGGCCCCCTCAATGGGAAAATATGATTAATGTGATCATACGAGGGATAAGCTATATAGGTAAAGTGTAATCCATATAAACACAAGAGTAGTGTATTTCCCTTGAGAGGAGAGTACAATCAATGATAGCATAAGTAATAATTTTCCCCAGTGTAGACCAAATATCAATAATTAATCATGGTAAAGTCATGCCCCAATATAAATAATGTACTATCTAAGCATAAAAAAATTTATGGCCCAATGTGAATAACATGTAAGGAAGGGCACACAACAAGGGTATGCCCTAGTATAATAAATGTATAATATATAGAGACATAAGTGTATCATACCCCCAATGACTAATATATTAAAAATGAATCACAAAAATAATATTCTCTTGTATAGGTACTAACAAAATGAGATAGGTATACTAATATCTTACCCCCTATATAGGAAATGCATAATTGATGAAGCACAAGACATGGTAGGCTAAAATTTGCATAAGATGTAATCAATGAAGCATGAAAAATGCATACCATAAGTGGAAAATACATAGAGAATGAGGCATGACAAGGGAATTCCTCATATGGACAAGATATATTAAATGTGACATGACAAGGGCATTCCCCATTATGACCAAGGCATGTAAATTGTAAGTGAGCACACAAGGTTCTATGCCCCAAATATCCATCTAATATAAATTATACCCATGTAAGTAGAAATATCTAAAAGAGATGAATCATGAAAAATAAGGAATCTTAGGACACGTGGCAACCAAAATGATAAAGTGATGAGTAAATAATAAAATCAAGTATATGTATTCAAATAAAGTATGTGAAAAAAATGTCAACAAATAAATTCCCAAGAAAGATATTCACAATCCAAAATTTAGTGACTAGAGCCAAATGGCAAAGGAAATATGCAAAAACTACGTAAAGAAAGATAAGTGATTAGTCAATCAAAAGGAAAAAAATTAAGAAAAGATCAAATAGATACAAAAAAAATAGAAATAGTTTACCCCATAATGCCCATAGATCCAACTATGAATCCATGATCATATTAATTTAGTGTATATGGCACATCAAAATTAATAACACTAGGTAAATCATTAAAATGTGTGTGTGAGGAAACATTTATGCACATAGTTTGTTATCAAATTAAAATAAAGGGATCTGAAGAATCATGGTATGTTAAAAAAGTGTAACAAGGAGTCTAAAAATTAAGTTACGCTATCAAAGTGTACTAAGGAGTCCCAAAGAATCATGGTAGGATATGTGTTTGTTCATGTAAATCAATGAGTATAAAATAGGAGTGATATAAGGGAATGAGAAATAATTATGTGATGAGGCACACATTGATATGCTCTTCTGAGAAATGAATTACTCTTTCAATTCATCAAGATTGATTGATTTTATACTTCATAATATAGGCATCAAAGGTTTGTTTCATCTTGTGATTGGTATTAGAAATAATTTTTACCATCAACAACATTGTGAGCATCAAATATTTATCATGTTTATCATAAGGTATATTGCTAATTTTAGCATATATTAGATCATTCATATGTTTACATCTATAATTTTATGTGTCTTATCATCAGTGCTATAACCAATTCCTTATATCTATATGAGCATTTGGAATAATATGCTCTGCAATATCTTACTCAGTTTTTTCAATCCATTTAACATTATATCCCATTTTTTGTGCCCACTTAAGTCTAAATCCATGTGTTTTCAAAAAAAATTAAATATAAATAGAATAGTTTCATGTCTTATGTGTGTTACAACAAGCATCTACTATGGGCCATCTACCCTTATCAACTTTAGATGGAGTTTCGATTTTTTTTAATGATTAAATAGGTCTTCTATAGTCTGTCAGGGATAAAGTTGTCTAAGATAAAATGCATTCATCTTACCTCTATATTACCTAAGGCTGATTGATTTAAATTTTAGCTTTGATAACTATTCATCTATATTATCAACTTCATAATCCTTAGTTTCATTATTGACTTAAGTATTATTACAATTACCAAATTAGAATTTATATACTTGGTCTATCATAATAACTTGTCTAAGTGCCACTATAGTTATTTGAGTTTGATTCTATTTAACCCTAAAATATAGATCTAAGTTGATCTTATCATTAACCCTAGATTTTATTAAAGGGGTATATAGAGATTAAATGGCACAAGGGTGATAATCAGATCTATATTAGACTAATTAAATATTAAACTCAAATATAAGCATATATTGACTTTAGTATGTTGAGATAGTCTAAATATGGAAAGTAAAACTATGATAGATATATAAATGACAAATAAGTGATGTATTTAGCTTGTTATGATGTTAATGCAATTATTAATCTAGAATAGGTATAAATTAAGATGGAAGGAGATTCTATAATAGTCATTAGATTATTGATCTGACACTTATGGCACTCTAGACACTAACATCAGCCTAGGATGGTTACATCAATGTTATTATCTAGGTTCAACATAAGTGTCCTATATGAAATACATGTTGGAAAAGGATGTGACCACCTAGATGCTTATAGGTTTTGTTTTTCCTTCACCTTGGTGCATTTATATCTAGGTCATAGACTATCATGCTTTATAAAATGGAAAATCCCTAGTTTTCCACATTTATAGTGACCTTGAAAAAAATGGTTTAGTGGGCACACAATGTCGAGATGACCCCAAAGACTACCACTATTATAGGTTACTACCTATATAACCAATAATATAAAAGAGGGCCATGAACTCATGTAGTTATCTCCTATGTGTTATCTTGTGTGTGAATCATGCAATATTGTGCAAAGTAAGTACAATAATGACCTCACTTGTAACTTAAAAAATCAAGATCTTGAGCTAATCCTTTAGTAATTTAGACTTGTAGATGTTTTTTTACCTATAAATGGTATTGAAATAGGGAATCTTTGTTCAATTGAATGCTTGATAAAGTGATTTTAATAAGATGTCTTGGTCTCTTTGGTCTTTTGCTAGGTTTAGTTATGAATAAGAGTTGATCTTGTATTTATATCAATCCCTTTGGATAAGTAACTCACATTAAATAAATTAAGTCAACCATTAGGATACATTTCATTTGAAAAATGGATGACTGTAGGGTACTAGACACTTGCATCGGGTCAAGACACTAACACTGGTGTTAGTGTCTATCTAAGACATTAGTGTTTAGGGAGCAAAAAAATAGGTATAGGCTTAGAAATTATAGAGATGGAAGATAATTATATTTTAATCATTCTAGGAAAGATATAATTCCTAATTCATAAATGTAAGATTGATTATACTAAGAAATATAGGCCAATGGGCATAAGATAGAGTAGATGTGAGACTTGTATAAGTAGGAAAGGTATAGAACTAAGAGGAATAGCCAAGGTCTAAGTTTGACAAGTATATAAGATTGAGGTATTATATAATCATAAAATATTATCTACATTCCCCCCTCCCACATTTAATATACTAATGAAATTGATAATTTAAAGGAAAGGGATGTGTACCTAGGTGTGTATACACACCTTGTCTTTGTGTGTGCCCAACTTGAGCACTTTGATGGTCACTGGACTATAACCAAAAGCATGTTACAGTATAAAATTAGTGTATATAATCTAGGACTTAAATTAATTGAAATTTATTTAAATTGAAAGATCAACTTTTAGGATGAGTACACATGTGTGTCGATGTAACCACCTTGCCTATTGGTAAGTTGTTTTATAAAATATGTATCATTATAAGGCTCTAAAATTGATATTAGGATAAATATAGATAAATATTGTAAGTGTTTATATCCAATGAGATAGATATAAAGAGAGATATTTAAAGGACATGCCCCCAAATTTGGAACAAAGTGTGAGTTGCCACCTAATAGTTGAGATTAGCTCAATTGTGCAACCCAATAAAAATTATAACCTAGTAAGGTTGGATGATCAATTCCAACCTAAAAACTTAAAAATATTGAGTGATTGGATCACCTCGACCATAACAAAAATTAAACCAATTAATATATTATATTGGATCAATAAATTTCATAAAAGTCCATGGGGTATTAGTATGAAATTTTATATGATGTGGTAATAGTCCATAAAAGAGTTTTGGAATATGAAACTGATTTGGATTTTGTAATATTATACACATGTTGCATGTCATATTCACCTTAGATATGTCTCATGCTGAAATTATGTATAAAAATGGTATCAATGTATAAAATTGTGTAACAACTATGAAATTGAATCATATAATTGTGTTCTTTGGCCAATTCAAAAAATTGTGTAAGTGTGAAGAACATGCTTCCAAAGTATGCCCCCACTATATATGAAAAAATCAGAAATTTGATATAAGTACCAATATGGAGAACATGTTTCCAAAACATGCCCCCACTATAAATTAGAGATGTTGAATACTAAATAGGTGTGGAGAACATGCTTCCAAAGCATGTCCCCATTGAATTTTGGAATTGTGAATGTGTAGAAGCCATGCCCATATGACATGCCCCCACTAAAGCTAAAAAATGATATAAGTACCATATATTGAATAAGTGCAGATAACATGCTTCCAAATCATGCCCCCAATAAATATAAAAATTATTTTAAGTGTGGATAATATGCCTCTATGACATGCTCCCACAAATATGTCCTCCTTTGATGTGAGGGAATTTTATGAACTAGTAGGTACCTCACCTCAAATGGATAAGATAACGGTATACTATGTGAATGTAATCATGTAGCATATAGAAGGAAAATGTCTAGGTAGATATAACATTCAAGTGGATAGGACTATTATGATCACATGTATGCCTAAGATGCATGATAAATATCATGGAAATGACTAGATAATAATAGTACAAGCTCAACAAGCAAAGAATCACACACACAAGAGCACTCAAAAATAATTCAAAAGATAATGATTCAAGGAGGTTGTAAACAAGAGTCATGTTCAAATGTCAAACAATAAAAGGAACATGACTTAGTCAAATGTCCATAAAATAAAAAATGACACATTCAAATGTCTATGTAACAAACTATGACATATGAAATGTCAAATAAATCATATATAGGCATAAGTAACATAATAAAAAGATCATATTCAAATGTTTGAACAAGCAATACAATATCAAGACAAGACACTCAAGGAAGTGCATAACGTAAAGTATAAGTAACTAGCATAAACATGTCATAGAAACCCATAGATCAAGTGTGTTATAAAATATTGTCAAGTGTATAGCATATCAAGTACCCTATGTAAGATATACTCATGAATAATAGCATTTGTAAGTACATATGAGCTCAAACATGATAATGTAGAGTTATCATGGAATCATATAACCTATGTATATCAAGATCAAATAAGTGGATACCCCTAAAGTCCATATGACATGAGTAGAGGGAAAACCCAACATATGAAATAAGAATATATCATGTATTTGTGTATGCATGTATCACACTCAAGTAGAAGTGTGACACATATGTGTATGTATAAGTAATAGAATATGTCATCCATCAACATGGAACTAACGCATAGGTGATAAGGAGCCAGTATAATATGTAGGTGACAAAATTATTTTTGAAATTTTGAATGTTTTTGATTTGTTTGGTCAAAAAAGTGCAAAGTAGCTTTCTAAGAATTGAAAAGAATACATAATTTAGCACTAGTGTTAAGATTTATTGACCCCAATGGTCAATTTATGTGGTCACAAATGCATCAAGAGATGTACTAGGAGGAGTCCTTATGTAGGATGGTACATTAGTGGATTATGAATCAAGGAATTTGAAGCCTTATAAGGTCAACTATGCCCCTCATGACCTAGAACTTGTAGCAATTGTGCATATTTTACAAGTGTGGTGACATTACTTGTTGGAAAATTTATTTGACCTCAAGATGGATAACTTGGGACTCAATTACATCTTCACCCAACCAAATTTGAATGCTTGTCTAAGATGTTGGTTAGATTTCTTATTTGATTATGATTTCAATATCAACTATATCAAAGGTAAGGAAAATAGAGTAGATGATGCCCTAAGTCATATAAGGCACATAACAACCATAGTTACTATCAAGAGTACTTTCAAGGATCGAGTGATAGAATTTTCACCAAGTGATGAATTTTATGATTAGGTCAAAAAATCATTGTCTGAGAATGTTCAAAATCCTTGGTATAAATGATTTAGATTAAAGAGTGATGGTATTTTGTATTATAATGGAAGGATGTATGTGCTAGATCAAAAGAATTTGAAGGGCATAGTTCTTAAATAACTACACAATGCCCCATATTTAGTACATCTAAGAGTAACCATGTTCATGGTAGAGCTTAGACTACTATATTTTTGGAAGGCAATCAAGAAAGATGTAGTAGACTATGTGTCACATTATCTAGAATGTTAGTGAGTGAAATCTGAACATGTACATCCAACAAGGTTATTATATCCACATGATATACTATAATAGAAGTGGTAGGTGATTAGTATGGACTTTGTCTAAGGTTTAGCGATGTCATGAAATAGGCATGATATGATCTTGGTAGTAGTGGATAAACTAACCAAGGTGGGTCATTTTATACTAGGTAATTTTATAGATGATGTACCTACTCCTATGAAGAGTTCATAAAAGAAGTGTATAGGTTGCATGGATTTCTAAAAAAAAAAAAAAAAATGGATCATGATATAAAGATGACTTTTAGATTTTGGGTAACTCTAAATTTATATTTGGGTACACAACTAAATTTTAGCATTGCATATCACCCAAAGACTTATGGTCAGACTAGGAGAGTTAATTAGATGTTAAAGGATCTTCTTCATATATATTGCATAGATCAGAAATAAAAGTTGGAATATTATATTATATTGGTTGATTTTTCAAACAATAACTCATATCAATTAGCTTTGAATATGGCATTGTTTGGGGCATTATACGAAAGAAGGTGCAAGACACCAATCAGTTGGGATAGGTTGGAGGACAGGGTAGTCTTTGGACCTAAGATGCTTTCATAAATGAAAGAACAAGTTAGATTAATTAGGTAAATATTGGTCAAGGCCAATAATAGATAGAAGATTTATGTTGATCTAAAGAGGATAGATAGATATTTTTTATTAAGTGATAAATTGTTCTTGTGGGTTAAGCCGTAAAAGAGATTAATTAAATATAGGAAGTGGTCAATATTGTAGTGTATAGGCTTGTATTGTCACTAGCCCTAGCTCTATTACATAATGTCTTACATGTTTCTTATCTTAAAAATTATATAAATAATCTTATACATGTGTTGGATTAGAATGCTTTATAGGTTTTGGATCCTAAAGTGGTCCTAGTATAACCAATCAGAGTAATTAATACTTGCAAACTTTATTTACATAATAAAGATATGTCATAATGCAAAGTCCTATAGTACAAATATTTTGAGGATAGTGCTAATTGAGAAGATTATGATGAGTTTTAAAGGTGATTTCCACATTTATTTGTTTGATTAGATACTTTATATTATGTTATTTTTCTACTGAACAATATTTTAATTCAGAACTTATGTTTGAATAAGTCATCTAGGATGATGACTATCTTTATGAGGGGAGGATGTTACATCTTGATTCCTTACTAAGCAAACTTACGTGACTATCCATGGATGTTTATAATTAATAATTTGATTTGGTATCTAGTAACTAAGATTTGAGATATATGTTTTTATGTTTAATTCATAATTTATGTTTTAATAAGAGTCATCTGGGATAATGACTATCTTTAGAGGGGAAGGATGTTACATCCTGATTCTTTGATAAACAAACTTACATGATTATCTATGGATATTTATAATTAATAATTTAATTTTTTATATATTAACTAAGTTTTGAGATATATGTTATTATGTTATAATTAGATATTGTTTAGGTTACATAATTACATTGTTATGATTTAATTATAGTGTATATGTTTACATTATGATCACGTTGATTTATTAATTTAGTTATATTTTATGATGAATATATGTCATGATTTTATGATATAACTACCTAATTTTTGTGAGGTTGACATAGGATAACTCATCCCTTAGAGCATGATGGATGGAGATCATCATCAAAGAGGATGATGTAGATGGAGTTACTAAGAGATGATAGAAAAACTAGCTAGAACCTTGTACATACCACATTAGCTGGTACATGTTGGTTGCATGATGAAATGGTTAGCATAGTGTGTTTAATGTTTCTTTCATTTATAATTGTTTGTTCATGGTTGATATCATAGTTTAAATGGTTATATATAATTCATCTTGCATGATTTGTGTGTATGACCATTAATGTTTGTGATTTTCATAATTAGATTAAATTTGAGTTTATTGATTTAAGAATTTATCCTTAAGTCATTGAAGGTGATAATTTAATTAGTGAATATATATATTAATTATTACAATTAGAGATAAATAAATAAAATATGATAATTAATATCAGGAGGAAAAAATAATAAAAAGAGGAAAATCAAAAAAATAATAGTAAATAAAGAGGAAATGGGAAGGTTTAAATTAGGAAAAACAAAAAAGAAAGATATTAATAAAAAAAACTCAAATGGAAAGCTACGCCATTTTTCATGGGAATAGAATAAGAAATAATAAGGAGAAGAGAGGTGCATGATACTAATAAGGAGAGAAGCATAAGGAAAGGGGTGTAGTGAGAAGGAAGCCAAGGAATCAGACTATCAAGTAGGAAATTTAATTACTTTCTGAATATGTATGTTGAATATTTATAGTGAACAGGCTAAATATATATAGATGTATGTAGTATACTAGATAAATACATGTGTAAAATGAACTGCTATATAATCAGCAAATTTATTTAAAAAATCATGACATTGATGAAACCCTGTGTGTATATTCTAGATAATATATTATATATATATATATATATAACCCACTATTATACTATTAAATTATTATTATATATTCATTGTAAAATAAGAATATATATTCCTATATATATTTTATTATATATAAAAATTACAATAAAATAATTTACCTATGTAATATATGTAGCATATTGTTGTTGCATGTAATATTTTTTGATCATTCTATATGTAGCGAACTAGATATTGTTGAATCCATATAAATACCTATAGTGATTTAGGTAGTTTATAACAGTATATACTTAACTATATATATATATATATATATATATATATATATATATATATAACTGATTTATTTGAGACTTGAATAGCCTAGGTATGAAGGATACACAGTGACTAAAATCATAAGCATATATATATATAATGTTAAGATCATTGGTAACCAACATAATAATCCTTATAATACTATTTTGGATGGCGTATGGATAGAGATAAACTATATATATTCTATTTAAAATTCTATTTATATTATGATATTAACTGCATAATGAATTTTGTACATATATTATGATTTCTCCTTAAAAAATATATGGGAGATATTCCACCATAATTCACTATCATAGTTAATACCACTAATGCATTAATACAAACTAATATTCTATTAATATATATATATATATAGTGCTCCATATATCCCCATTAAGGAGAATAGAATAGTTCTTAGATGACATTTTATGGAAATTAACATGTTTCCATGCTTTTAATAATGCTTTACTAAAAGCAATTAAACATTCAGGAATATTATACTAGTTGATCTTGTTCCCTTAACGCTTCATAAAAGTGTGAAATCTGTAACTTAGACATAAGGATTATTATAAAATTACTATATGTCTCTACCTTTTTTCGTTCATACCTACCAAGGCATTGAAAATTAAAACATCTATAAAATATGTGGGTGAAAATTAGTGAACTTTTTACCAATTAGGTGTGGTCTTGGAATACCATTTAAGTGTGAATGGGGAAACTAAAGATATTATGAGTATTAAGAAATTACTGATACAATATAGAAAAATCTTAAATGTTGAGTTATATTAGTTATACTAGCACAGGTCTTTTGTTCGTTTATTACTACCAAACTCTTAATAACATTATACTAGTTATACTAGTCATATGTGATACCAATTACACATTTCATATTATTTGATTGTAATACTATTAAATGTAGTATTTTAATTTTATAAATCCTCTGAATTTTAAGATGCAAACTACACTAGTATGATGTAGGACATGATATGATTATCTAATGAAATCCATAATGTTAAATGTAAGAGTATTTAAGATACTATGGGTTGTCATTATTTTAGAATAATCTTATGGATAATTATTTGATATTAAAAATTATATGAAAGGATAAGAGTATGAAAACCTAGTATAATCTTATGCATCTATGATAAGAAAATTGATGGTTATGTAGTAATAAAATGCTAAACCATGATAAATAGGATATCTACTGATGATGTAAAAATATACACATGAAGGACATGAGGAATATTTTGTGTGTGTATGCATTATATTCATAGATGGGGATATCAATAATTTTCTCATATATCCATAATATCAAACTAATAATGTGGTTTATTCCTGACTAAGTGTGATCTATAGTATTTGTGGACATTTTTCATAATATATAATGGATATCTATGAACTAAACTAATTTAATCATAACATAACATCTCACCAATTCAATCTACCCATATGTGAGATACCCTGCTAATTAGGTTAATTACATCCTAAAGTACAAATATTATTGTATAGGATCTTGTTCATGTGATTTTGACATGGGTTATTAATAAATATTATGTTCATACAATATATAACTAAGATTATGAAATGATTGGTTCTCAACCTTATTTTGATTAATTATGGTATTAGTAGTTGTGTTTAAGAACACTATACTATGATAATATAAGTTATCATAGGGTGCATTATGTTTTAAAATTACTTACAATAATTAAAAAGTGTAGTTAGATGTATATTCTATCTGAATGGTATAAATTGTAGTTATTATTTCTATTATTTAAGAGATAGATAATATTGTGAGATTCATTCATATGTTTGATGGAATAAATGTATGTTTTATATTGATCTTATTTTTAACATGTTTTTATGATTTATAGTATGATGTAATCTATATGAATCTATTGGTTATATTATATTAATCAAATCTTGCATTATTGATATTGAGTAAGTGGTGAGATGGACTTCACTAGCTTACTAGCATCACAATACGAGATGAAGGTAATATGATCAAGTGGTGTGTATGAATTTGACTGATCCTTAGATCATTATTTATTGAAAATTTTGGTCAAAATAATGTTTAGTGAGGCATTGTCATTTTATGAGTATGATTTACATGTGTGTGGAGATATCTTGAGTAGAATGGGGTTTTATGATACACCACATGTTTAGTTTTATAAATCATATAGCACATAGGTACTAGCTTGTCTCTCTAGATTATCATGCCATCACTATCTACTCATCTATGAAGGGAGGTCCATTTTCTAATGGGATTAGTGTGGGTAATAATTAGTCTATGGTTGGTTTGTAAAAGTGATCTAATTATGCTTTCCCTCCCCTTAGCAGTATTAATTTTGAGATGACACTTGATATTGCCATAGATACTAGAGTCCAGGGAACTTACACTCCAAGGAGTTATGTATCTTATATATGTACATTATATTGTATTATATTTATTAATAAAACATTATCATGATGAACTATAATTATTTACTTATTTTACATTGACAATAGTGGTTGTATGCTTGTAACGGTCATGGCTAGATATTTGTAATTACTTTCTATAATCAATTATGATGTGTTTCTTATGATGATAGTGATTAGTGACGTATAATGTAATATGCTTCATTTATAGTTATCACACTTACATTATTTTATATGATCATCAATTAGATTCTTATGGTGTGATATATTTAAAGAATATGTTGTTTAAATTAGAAAAAAATCATGTATTTATAGGTAGATCCCAGTGGGGATGTTATAGTGGTGGTTGTTTTATTTTTAGGTTCAAGAGGTTTTATCTTATAACTGGGTTTAATTTTCAATTTTGTACTAGATGTAGATTCAACTAGTGTGTTTTATACATACTTTAGTTTATTTGATGACATAATCTTCATTTCACTGTTCTGTATAACATGGCATAAGTCTAAAATATTTGAACTTCTTAAAAATAATAGATTCATGTAAAAGAACAAGCAAACTTTTCTTGAATATATTTTCAACTCTCTATCTTCCATAAGATTGGTCATTTTGGCTAGTGTTGTCTTGTATCTCAAGGCATATTCATTGATAGGTTCATTGGTGACTTTTTTATTTTGGCAATTTAAGCATAAGAAACCTTTTTGGAAATATTAATATGAAAGTGTGCTAAAAATTGGTCTACAAGGGGTTTGAATGATTTCATGGATTGGAGAGGTAAATCATAGAACCACCTCAAGGCATAGTTCTTGAGGATTCTTTTAAATAATTTGGTTAAAATTTTATCATTGGAAGTATAGTCAAGGCATGTTGCATAAAATGTTCAAAGATGCTATTTAGGATCACCCTTGATATCATAAAATAAGATCTTAGGTGCAATAAATCTAGTTGGTAAAGGGTACAAAGATATATCAAGTGAAATAGGGTTATGAATCACATCTTACGAATCTATAGTATAAGGTTATTTTAAATAATTTTATTCAATGTTTTTAACTTTGTCCTTCAAGTTAATTATAACTTGAAGGAGTGATTAAACTGTAGGCCCAGTGGGATTTAGATTATCAAGTTAATTATTCACCAAAAGGGAAGAAAAAAAGTTTTGAGTAGTAATAGGCATTGAAAATAGTATTTGTGTTGAAATAATTGGTAATTCCATGATAGATGTAGCAATGGTAGTTTCAATTAATAAAGGTTTAAACACATGCCCTGACTAGATGTATTAGGTTATAATGTGTTTAGGGGGAGGGATGTATCCTCTATAGTTTTAAAATTTTTTGATTCAATTATAGTTTTTAAGATATAATTAATATCTTCAATAATTTTTAGAATATGCTCATGAAACAATGCAATTGCATGCAATCTATCATTTTTTATTTGTTCATTTTCATTTATTTCATGGTTTTCATTATCAAAATCTTTTTTTATGATAATCCTATCAATATATTTTTCATTGTCAACATGGGTATCATCATGATCTAAAGTATGAGATCCCTCATTGGTTTGAGACATCTTAGATGGTGAGAGGGGAAGCTCAATATGTTTTTTATAATCACACCTCATAATCTATGGATATGCCTAGGTTGAATATAAAATAGTAAAACTAGGAAATGAAAAGGTATAGCAATCTAAAACCCTAGTTAGTTTAAAACCCTATGAATCAAAAAAAATTACATTCAAATAAATCAAGTTCACCAAATGTTAACCTTAAAATATATATCTAAGGTGATCTTATCATTAACCCTAGATTTGATTAAAAGTTTATATATAAATGAAATGTAACAGGGATGATAGTTAGATATAGAGTATGCTAATTAAATGTTAAACTCATATATAAGCATACATTGAATTTATTATGTTGAGATAGTCTAAATATAGAAAGTACAACTATGTTAGATATATAAATGATAAATAAGTGATGTACTTAGCTTGTTTTAATGCTAATGTATTTTTATATTTAGAATAGGAAGAAATTAGGCTAGAAGGATATTCTATGAGTCTTCAGATTCTATATTTGACACCTATGGCACTCTAAGTCAGGCTAAAATGGTTGTTTCAATGTTAATGTCAGATTTTAATGTGTCTTATATGTAATACTTATTGGAAAATGATGTGACCACCTGGATGTTTCTAGGTTTTACTTTGCCTTCACCCTGGTGCATTTAGATATGTGTCATGGATTATCATTCCTTATGAAATGGTAAAACCCTGATATTTCATCTTCATAGTGACCTTGGGGAAAATGGTTTAGTGGGCACATGAAGTTGATCTGACCCTAAAGACCCAATTATTATAGGGCACTACCTACATTTCCATTATTTAAAAAGAGGACCTCTAACTCATGTAGTTCTCCCCTATGTGTTGGCTTGTGTGTGAATCATGTAATATTATGCAAAGTAAGTACAATAGTGACCTAGATTATAAATTGATAAATTGAGATCTTAGGTTACTCCTTTAGTACTTGAGACCTGTAAATGTGTTTTACATATGATTGGTATAGTAATAGAGAAACTCTATTCAATTAAATTATTGATAACGTGCTTTTGATAATTTTCCTTAGTCTCTTTGGTCTTTTGCTAGGGGTAGCTATGAATGAGGGTTGATCTTATATTTATATCGATCCCTTTAGAAAAGTAACTCATTAAATCACTTGGGCCAACCATTAGGATATGTTTCATTTATAAATTAGATGAATTTAGGGCATTAGACACTTATGTTAGGTATGGACACTAACATCAATGTTAATGTCTATCTGAGGTGTTAGTATCCATGGAGCACAAAATCATGTATAGGCTCAAAATTTATAGAGATGGAAGATAAGTACATTTTAAACATTTTGGGCAAGATATAAGACCTAGGTTACCAACATAAGACTAGTCAAACTAAGATATATAGGCTAAGGTCCAAAATATAAAGTAGATATGAGACTTACAAAATTTAGAATGATATACCTCTAAGAGGAATAACCAAGGTTTGAGTTTGCTAAGTGTATAAGATTGAGATGTTATATAATCACACAAAATTGTCTACGTATTCAAATAAAAAACTAACATTTTTAGGTGTAATCACTTTACTATATCAAAATGAGACATCATTAATAAGTACATACATTTCCTTATATAAACACATAAATGAACATTTATTTCTAAAACAATGCACTTGTGACCATACTCTTATACACAATGCATGACAATTCCATGGTCTTTGACTACCATTCCTTCATTTCTATGTGGATGACTTACACCTCCAAGCAACTAATGATTACTAAAAGTTCATATTCCTCATTTTAAATAACTTGAGCTCATCTTTAAACTAATCCACACTTCCAACTTGGCTATATTTTCTCCTGAGATAAGGTTGTTCCTTTAGGACTATCTCATTCATCAATAGTGTTTGAATACTCTAGATGCATCCTCCATCCAAATAATAGCTAGTTTCTCAAATTTAAATTCATTTATTGAGTCATCTGACATGTTTCTCAAGTCTCATTTGAACTAATTCAAAAATTATCACTATAAATCCACATTTTCTAGCCATTTACTCACTATAAGATCATATAATTGAAAATCACTAACTACACATTGAGAAGAAATCACTTATTCTTCCCAATTTTGAGTCCACACAACCTAAGCAACCCTAATTTAAGTCTTAATACACTTCCATGGTAATAATTCATTATTGAAGCACTTTATCACACTATATTTACACCAACATATAATATTTCACCAATATTTCATGCACACCACCATAGCATAATATAACTACATGGAATTTTATCCCTCTTTAGAGTATTAGTATATAGGTAATGATCAACACAGGGGATGTTGAGGTCAAACAACTTCATCCAGTAACCCATTTTTCCCATTTATTTTATTTATCCCTCATTATCTATTGATCTAGGGTTCTAAGTGAAGTATAAGGCATATAGTGGCTTATGTAAAAAATTGCATAGATCTAGTCATACACATAGGACTTACAGGTGAAGTACCACCTATCTATTTTTACATAAAAATTAAAAACCATACCAAACACTAACATATTTTGGCCTCATATTAATAGTGTAGCCTTGTCCTAGGTATATATGAGTACCTATTCCTAATTCACAATGACCTCAAATATCAATATAGTCAGTTTTATAGTCGTAGTTGCAATCCTACATATTCAATTTCCAATTAAGTTATTCTTCTTTGGTATTTCCCCTTTTATAATATTTTTATATTTATAAATTTGTAAATTAGTTTATGTGATTTATTGCATATTTTATTCATTTTAATTATATATTATATTAGGGTTTTCAGATTTGATAATTTATTTGTTAGCAACAATATTCCAAGTGTCAATTTCATATTTAATGTAATCTAATAAATATGTTTGTACCTCTCTTATAAAAATGACTAAGCTAAGTGATATTCAATTTGAGCATACTCAAATTTATTTTGATAAGGCATATAAGATGGATAAGAATAAGGTTATATCATAACCTTTAGATATTAATGAACAAACTAAATATGTATAAGTGCATGACAATACATTATAAAATGAACGGTATAATCAATATAACATTGACTCTCAAGATGAACATCAAAATGTGCTTCCACCTATAGGTGATGAAAAACTAGAGCTTAATAAAGTAAAAATTATTAATAAATCTTGAGAATTAATTCTTATAAAACCTCAAGATTATCATATGATTTTGAAAACTCGTTTGGAAATCAAAGGTGCAAGCATAGTTAATACATATGAAACTTAAACTGTTATGGGTTCCTTCTCTTTATATACACCCTTCAATACAACTTTGGTACCATCTACTATGGGGGAAACCCAAAAGTTTTATAAAATCAATGTGTTAATTCTTACTCAATTATTTGTGACACCACCTTTGGTTAGCACACATTATATTCTTGATGTACAATCCCTTATGCAAGAGGTTATAGACCTATAAACTAAGGTGTTACATTTAGAACAATCTTATTAAAAACCTAATCATGAAATTTATTCACATGTTTTATTTCATACTTTTTTGGCTTAGCATATTTTAACAACGGGTTTTGTGACAGCTAAACTTACATTATATTATGGAAAAGGTGACATCGAGAAATGTTTGAGATCATTTCACACAATGTGTTTGGGCTATGCGTTCAATAGTCTATTTTTTACCAAGTTATTTCCTACAAGCTTAAAATAATATGCATTAATATGGTTTTATGATTTACTATATTAGTTAGTTCATGTATTTAATCCTTTGGTAGATTTGTTTTATACACATTTCTCCATAAACATCAATAAAAAGATTTCATCTGCTCAGAATGCTCAGCTTAAATAATAATCCAACAATCCTATCATAAATTATGTCTTACGGTATAATACCATGTTATTTAAAATGAAAACTCTTATGTTAAATAATAAATTTCAAGACATCTTCAAATAAATCTTATTTTTACCTCTACATGAATCTATTATGTTTAATAATTTTTTATCATTCATAGATTTATACCATACATTTAAGCAAAGAGAATTCAAGTTATTAGCAATGAATAATATAAATTATGCAACCAACCTAGTTTCTACTTCTCATGCAAATAATCCAAGTAAGACACCATACAAGGTGAGACCAACTTAAAATAACAGTGATTAAAATATAATAGTGAATGCAGTTTTAGATCCTACTTTACATATTATATTATCAGCTCCACCAAGGAGACAATTTACCAACTTACTAGAAGCTCCCTATAAGGTGTTACAAAAGTTGTTAGAATGTCATATCATATTACTCCCTCTCATTAAATAGGTTGATCTAACTAAACCACTTCCAAAATGATTTAATCAAAATGATTTTTCAAAGTTTCATAAAGCAATAGGGCATACTATAAATAGATAATCAATTTGAAACATAATATTCAAGATTTGATAGATGAGAATATCATTGATATGAGTACATATACTGATAGTAAAAAGACACAACCAAGTGAGAATATAATAACTAAGATATTTAGTGATTCATTCCCTAAGCATATAGGTCAAGAGGCAATGGATAAATTAGAAGTGAATTACACATATAATGCACATCCTCCACCATCTTATTATCATTATCATATAGAGGCACAACCTCTTTTGAATGGAATTATTGATATATATCATGTTTCAATGCCACCTAGACCACTTATCACATTCATAGATCAATATATATTTGAGGATGATTTTGACATGCAATATTTTATCATTCAAGCTTACATTGATCATCAACCTATACAAATTGTCATGGTTGATAATAGTTCAAGTGTGAATATGTGTAATATCACACTTCTCTCACATTTTAGATACATAGAATAGGATATCCTTCCTACAAAAAAAGTAATTAAAAGATTTAATGGCCATGTTTAGATTTTTATTTGTGATATCACATTACCACTATAGGTTGGCCTTACACATGTGGTCACCAAGTGTATGCTAAAAATAATGTCAACAAGATCATTCCAAGCCCAAGATCTGAAGCACTAATATTAAAATCACCACAAGAAGAGCTGAAAGAGTTGTAAAGATGATAACAAAAAAAAAATTCAATATCATATAATATTCATAAAATAAATTTTATATGTTACAAATGAGAATCATTATATATATAGACAATGGCAAATAATAAGTAAGTTAAACTAACCAATGTGGGATAAATTCATAAAAGAAAAAATAAGGAAAAAATATAAAAACTATCTATAAGACTTACAAAACATGTGAACTAACTCTAACACCCCCCTCAAGTGAAGATAGGGGCTAAAAATATCCAAAAACTAAAGTGGCATATCTATAGTATGAGTCCTGACAACAAGCCCTGATTAGGTACTTATGTACAATATATATCCATGAAGTAGATAAAGGAAGAAAACCTATAGGAATAAAATCCCCCCCCCCCCAAAAAAATGATGTAAAATAGAGAAAATAAGGAAATTAAGGAAGGAAATACTTCATGTGGAATCCCCCTAAGGAAACTCCCTTCACCCCACACAAATATCAATACTATATATCTTGTGTGGATGGAAAGGATGTAAGGAACCATCTACATAAGTGGTGAGCTAGTCCCAAAATTAACATGTTCATTCCATTAATGTTCTTTCCTCCTGAGTGCTATAGACAAGATGTCCCAAAGACACATCACCTATAGAAAGATTGATGCCAATAGGAGATACAATACCCTATAAGAGTCTACCAAGATATCCATGAGTGTAGCCCATATAGTAAAGTGTGCAAGATCCAAATCCAAGAGTAATTTTATCAAATAAACCAAGTACATAAATAGGTGGATCCAAAGTGAGACAAGTAATAAATGTACTAGTAGGAGTAGAAACAAGATCAAAAATAAGATGTGCAACAATAATAGGCTCCTCATGGAAATCACTATCTAAATACATATCCTTAAAAACAAGAGTAGGTGATGAAGGAACAATAATTGTGGAACAATAAAAGTCATCCTCAAGAATTCATGATGGTGTCTTATCTATGATCTCCAAAACTGATGGTGAAGGTGACACATCCTCAAGAATCATGTACTCTCGATCAATGAAATGAATATGAGTATAAACTATATGAGGAGTAATAGGTGCCTCAAGAAAAGCATCATCAAAAGATATGTCCTCACTAACAATTGAATAAGGAAGAATAGTGAGAGGTGTAGGAGGTAAGAATGCCTCATCTAGATAACCATCAAGAAGTACGTCCTGAAAAAATGAAGAGGAATCCCAATTCATGTCACTAGTAAAGAGTGAATCCTCACTAGGAAGAGAAGAAGAAAGTGTCAATAGTGCCTCACCCATGTCACTACCAAGACTCAAATCTTGAACAACATCAGTGTTATTATCAAAATATAAATCCTCACTAATAAGAGGAGAGGGAAGTGGAACAGAAGGAGGTGGAGTAAAAGAGGGTGTCAAAGATGCAGAAAACTCAATATCCTTCTTAAATAAGGCTACAAAAGAATCCCAATATTCTTTTAGTAATGTAGAACATGTGAACTAGCAAATAAATTTATCTGAAACATATATTCAAATCAAAAAAATAGCCTCATCCTTCATGGGTGCAATCTAGGGAAGATCATCCTCATCTATAAAATGGGGAATGTCTCCAAGAACCATTATCCACATGCCTTTTAGCTATAAGTGTGTCCACATTTTGATCTTCCAAATAATGTATTTGGATGTATTGAGGGGATCAAATAATCAAGAATACATTGTCAAAAATTAAGGATAAATTCAAGAAGAATAAGAACCCTCTTGAAAAAACAAATCCCCACTTCACAAATTAACATCTCTTGATGAAATTGATGAACACCCCCTAAAAAAGTGTAAGACCCTCCCAAATTTTTCACTTTATGATTGAGTTATTTTTATATTATAAATGAACCCAATGAATGGATTATCAAAAAACATACAATTTTGAAAAAAATAGTACTCGATTTTGAGTCACAGTTCAAAAGTTAGTCTTTACAAATTTTCCATCATTAAAATGGGTCAAATAAGTAAATAATGCACAAAATAAAATTCAATAAGAACCAAAAAATTATTTACCACTTCATTAATCTAGATAAAACCTTCAAAAAGAGTATTTCTATCAATTTATTTTAGCAGTATCCAAGCACAAGTTCTCAAAAATTGGTGAAAGCCAACTTCAAGAAGATTCTTTGTAAGATCCAAAAAAATTAGTTGAATGGGTTCTATTGTGACATATAAAAATGTGGTATAGCCTGATGCACAGGGTAATTCCTATTATAGTCTAAAATTATACCTAAAATACTATCCTTTATAATAATTAGATCTAAAATTATGATCGTATGGACTCAAACCAAAGAAAACCAACCATCCAAATGATAAAGACAAATTGCTACAATAATTTTCAAAATACCAAAAAATCTATACAATTAGCTCCAAAATTCCTCTAAATGGTATGATAGGAAATCTATAACTGTTAGCTAACCAAAACAGGTTTCATATCTAAAAAATTATATTTGTATCGCTTGTGGTGGGAGAAAATTGAATTCATGGTAGGTATTTGCCAATAGACCAGCGAGCAAGTTTTTGAGAAGAAGGATTGTAAAAATTGATATCTAGAGATTCTAAAAAAATTTAGAAGTCATAAAACTTAGAGTGATTTGACCCTATGTTTTATATTTGTAATTTGATGCATGTATGGCCTAAAATCATACATTAAAATGCACAAATTGGCTAAAAATATTTTAAAACAAATTTAAACATGGGTTTAGAAAAATAAACACCTAATGGTAAAGCCTAGGATCTGCATGACCTAATCAGTGACAAAAAATTAGATCTTAGATATATATAAAATACCTCCACTCCAATGAAAATAAATTTTGATAAATAGACAAACCCTTTCAATGCAAATTTAAAAATGGATGGTTGCAACACCTCCAACTTTGATACCATAAAAATAATGTCAACAAGATCATTCTAAGCCTAAGATTTGAAGCATTAATTAAAAAAACATCACAATAATAGTTGTAAGAGATGCAAAGTTGATATGTAAAGACAAATTCAATATCATATAATATCCATAAAAATAAATTCTATATGTTATAAATGAGAAGATTTACATATATAGGCAAGGACAAACAATAAGTAAATCAAACTAATTAGTGTGGGATAAATCCACAAAAAGAAAAACTAGGAAAAATATTAAAAAATATATCTATAGAACCTAGAAAACATGAGAACCAACTCTAATATATGAAATAAATTAAGATAGATCTACAGCATATCCAACTTAGTAAATCCAATCTCGGAGAAGGTAATCAATGAACATATATTGAAATACTATGTATATCTGGAGCATGACCAAATTGGATCCACTAAATCTAAGGGAGAATTTATCACATAAAACTAAAGAATAGGGTTCCAAATCCTCTAGGAAAATAATATCCTTTAATAACTCTAACTAGGTCTTCTAATGCATAACATGAAATCTAATCTAGTGTTATCAAATCATATAACACAAAGGGGGTGATTCAAAACAAATAAAATAATCAAGGGATCATGGTAAGTAAATGGGGGCCTAAATCACCTAAGTTTTAAGATGGAAACCAAATAAAATGTTATAACCATACTTAGTTCAAGTATATATGTAATCTAAATAAGGAGTTATAGATTCAAAACCTATTACTTTGTGTAATATATATCTATCAAATGAAATATAAAAAGTTAGAGATACTTACCTTTGAGAGAACCTATAAAATCTCAATATCCACCTTTGGCCAAAAGTTTTTTTTAAAGATATTTGTTTGGATTTGTAAGGATCACACTATATAAATTAGCTCTAGGCTAAAATGTTCCTACTTACATCCAATACTTCCCAAAAGATAAGTTATCTTCCCTCCAAAGAAAACCCTAATTAATAGCTCCTTCAAATATTAATATATATAAATTAAAATCTATAATAATGAAAAAATTGAATGTTCCTCTCTATTGGATTGAAGTGAAGGTGGTATTTATAGCATTGGATAAATCTGAACCCTTTCAAAAAAATTAAGGTCATCCCACTTGATCCATTTTATAAAAAGTTATCATTAGGCCTAAAACTAGGTCAACTAAGTCAAATTAGTTTTGTTAGGTGTGCCATAACTTTTGCAATAGGGTCAACCAAGTTGACTTAGTAATAAAAATAGGTGTTTATTTAGTTAGGGGATATCTAAAAGGAGAATTTCTTAGGGAGTTGTATAAATGGGGTTTATTTGCTTGGGTAGTTAGATAAGTGGATTTTTTAATGGGTTTAGGTATGATAGAATTAACCAACAATATTTAGAAGTACCAATGGTCTACCCACCCCTTTCCAAGTACATCCTTTAAGGCATACAATCAAAGAGATTGGAACTGATAAATTTTAAAAATATTATGTGTATACACCAGGTTCATAGTAGTACCCAATGCAAGAGTCTTTGAATTATTATTAGGACATCCTTGGATTTAGTAGATTTAAGTAGTTCCTTATATAGTAAACATATGGTTGAAATACATATTTTCAAAGGAGGTTGTCACATTTCATCTTATTCCATATGAATACCATCTCCAACTAAAGGCTATTGTCCCTAGACAATAGATTTCATTCAAATAACCTAAACAGGTTCAATGTACTCAAATAATTTAGAATCAAGTGGTTAACTTTCCAAGGAGGCCTATCCTTAAAAATCCACTAAATTGGTGATTTACCACAAATTCTATAGATCCACTCTCTACTCAAGCATGCCTTATATTTATGTTACAAAACATTAAGAGTTTTCCATAAATAAAACCATTATAGAGTTCATACACTCCATGATGGGTTCTAAAAAGTCCCAGAGTTTAACATGTTAAACAACATATGTAGCATGTTAGATTATCATCATGATATTGTCACTTATTTTATAGAGTCATATCAATATTCATATTTTGAGTTGAGAGCAGTTGTTTCATAGTGGCATGATACTTACCATTCATGAGAGTTCATTCTTCTTATTTTTACTTGCAAAACATACCCTAATTCCTCTAGAATCATGGAACCCCTTTTTTTATTTTTGCTTCTATCAATTTATTTTATCATAAACCAAGCACAAGTTGTCAAAAATGGGTGAAAGACAACTTCAAGAATATTCTCTACAACATCCAAAAAAATTAGTTGAATGGGTTCTATTCTGACATATTAAAATGTAGTGCATCCTAATGCATAGAGTAATTCATAATATAGTCTAAAATTAGACCTAAAATACTATCCTTTCCGAGAATTATATCTAAAATTACAATCGTATGGACTCAAACCAAAAGAAAACCAACCAACTTTCTAGATGATAAAGACAAATTGCTAGAATAATTTTTAAACTACCAAAAAAGTTATACGACTAGCTCCAAAATGATTCTAAATGGTATGATAGGAAGTATATGACTATTATCTAACCAAAACAAGTTTCATATCTAAAAAATTAGATTTGTATTTCCTATAGTGGGAGAAAACTAACTTGGTGGTAGGTATCTTCCAATAGACTAGTGAGTAGGTTTTTGAGCAGAAGGGTTGTACTACTAGATATCTAAAGATTATAAAAAATTAGAGGTCATACACTTGGATTTATATGAACCTATGTTTTATATTTGTATTTTGATGCATGTATGCACAAATTTCCTAAAAATCTTCCAAAATAAATTTAAACATGGATCTATAAAAATAAGCACCTAATGGTAAAGCCAAGGATCTGCATGGCCTAATCAATGTCAAAATATTTGATCTTAGATATATAAAAAATACCTCCACTCCAAAAATAAATTTTGATAAATGGACAAACCCTTGGAGTGAAAACTTTTAAATGGATGGTTGCAATACCTCCAACTCTGATACCATGAAAAAAACATCAACAAGATCGTTCTAAGCCTAAGATTTGAAGCATTAATAAAAAATATATCACAATAATAATTGTAAGAGTTGTAAAGCTAATATGCAAAGACAAATTCAATATCATATAATATACATAAAATAAATTTTATATGTTACAAATGAGAAGCTTTACATATATATGCAAGGACAAACAAGAAGTAAGTCAAACTAACTAATGTGGGATAAATCCATAAAACAACAAACTAAAAAAAAGATTAAAAAAATATATAGAACCTAGCAAACATGAGAACCAAATCTAACATATGTGACAAATTAAGATAGATGTACAGTATATCAAACTTAGTAAATCTAATCTTAGAGAAGGTAATCAATGAACATTTATTGAAATACTTTGTATATCTGGAGCATGATCAAATTGGATTCACTAAACCTAACTAAGGGAGAATTTATCACATAAAACTAAAGGAGAGGGTTCCAAATCCTCTAGGAAAATAATATCCTTCAATAACCCTAACTAGTTCTTCTAATGCATAAAATGAAATCTAATCTAGTGTTATCAAATCATATAACACAAATGGGTGGTTTGAAACAAATAAAACAATCAAGGGATCATGGTAAGTAAATGGGGGCCTAGATCACCTAAGGTGTAAGATGGAAACCAAATAAAATGTTATAACTATACTAAGTTCAAGTATATAGGCAATCTAAATAAAGAGTTATATATTCAAAACCTATTACTTTATGTAATATATCAATCAAATAAAATATAAAAAGTTAGAGATACTTACCTTTGAGAGAATCTATCAAATCTCAATATCCCCTTTGGCCAATAATGTTTTGAAAGAGATTTGTTTGGATTTGTAAGGATCACACTATATAAATTAGCTCTACGCTAAAATACTCCTACTTGTATCTAATACTTGCCAAAATACAATTTATCTTCCCTCTAAATAAAACCCTAAGCAATGGCTCCTTCAAATATAAACGTATCAAAATTGTAAGTTGTAATCTTGAAATGGATTTATATAGATTTTTTTCAATTTAATTCCTTTCGATGTTCCACAAAGAAAGCTAGATGCTTTCTAGGAAGCAAGATCAAATCGCATTTGACTTCAAAAAGTTTTATTTATGATCAATAATTTGTTCATTCTCCTTGTAAAAAATTAGGGTGCTTATTTTTAAAGTGAATACTCATGTGAGTTGGCAGAGAGGTCATCTGCTACTAAAAAACATGAAAGACCCACTTTTATGTTATAATGCTAAAAATTGAATGTTCCTCTCTATTGGATTGAAGTGAATGTGGTATTTATAGTATTGGATAAATTTGAACCCTTCCAAAAATTTTAAGATCATCCCAATTGATCCCTTTTATAAAAATTTATCATTAGACCTAGAACTAGGTCAACTAAATTGAATTAGTTTCATAACGTGTGCCATAACTTTTGCAATAGGTTCAACCAAGTTGACTTAGTAATAAAAATAGGTGTTTTTTTAGTTAGGGGCTATTGAAAAGGATAATTACTTATTGAGCTGTATAAATGGGTTTTATTTACTTGGGGAGTTAGATAAGTGGTATTTTTAATGGGTTTAGGTATGATAGATTTAACCAACAATATTTAGAAGTACCAAAGGTCTACCCACCCCTCTACTAGTGTATCTTTTAAGGCATACACTCAAAGAGATTTAAACTGATAAATTTTAAAAATATTGTATGTATACACTAAATTCATATTAGTACCCAATGCAGGAGTCTTCAAAATGTTATTGGAATGTCCTTGGATTTAGTAGCTTTATGCAATTATTTCTATAGTACACATATGGTTGAAATACATATTTTCAAATGAGGTTATTACATTTCATCATATTCCATATGAATACCATCTCCAACCAAAGGCTATTATCCCTGAATAATAGATTTCATTTAAATAATCTAAAAAGGTTCAATCTACTCAAATAATTTAGAAACAAGTGGTTAAATTTCCAAGGAGACCTATCCTTAAAAATCCACTAAATTGGTGATTTATCACAAATTCTGTAGAGCCACTCTCTACTTAAGCTTGTCTTATATTTATATTAAAAAACACTAAGAGTATTCCATAAATAACATCAGTATAGAGTTCATATTTTCCATGATGGGTTCTGAAGAGTCTTACTATTTAACATGCTAAACAACATTTGCAACATGTTAAAGATTATCATCCTGATATTGGCACTTATTTTATAGATTCACATCAATCTTAAGGTTCTGAGTTGAGACCATTTGATTCATAGTGGCATGATACTTTCCATTAATGAGATTTCATCCTTCTTATTTTTACTTGCACAATACACCCTAATTCTTCCAGAATCATGGAACTCCTTTTTTGCTTTTTACTTATATCCTACTTTCACTCGTGGGTTAATTAGTCTCATCACTCTCAAGGTTATTTGATGGATCATCTTAGTTTTCATACTAAACTAGGCCCTATAACCATCACCATTAGAAATACCATATCCATGCAAGAAAACTTCATATAAAATACTTAGTGTGAATTTTGAGTCTTGATGCCTCAGTTCCCTTTAAATATCTTGCTTTCTCAACTCTCTCAAGCCTCTTATAAAGTTAATCTCAGTTTATGTGTTAAATCATCCCCTAAAACCTATCTTTTTATGATGACCAAGTTCACATGATAAAGTTTCATATTTTTTAAAAGACATAAAAATAAGTTTTTGGAGTACTTATTACACTTGGAAAATATTAAAAAAACTTGCTTGCAGCCCTGAATAGGTTTGTTGTAGGTGCATGTCAAAAATCTTAACTTCCAATTCTAATTGCATCTTCAATTCCTAAAATTGGCAAGTCCTTTTCTAATCAGGCCTTTTAGTATAAGTATACTTAAGTGTTCGAATGATAGTTTTATAGTTCTAATCAGGCTATACAAACTTGATTAGGTCAGTGAAATTTGAGTAGGAAACCTTCAGTTGTAGTCAGACTTGTAAGTCTGATTAGGTCATTTATAGTCCTTTGGTGGCATTTTAGTGTTAATTATAACTTTTGGTCCAAATAAGTCTTATAATTTTGGGGGTTTTCATGTTAGTTATGGCAGGGTTTCTTATCATGATTAGGTATAAGAGTCTAATAGTTGTTTTTGTAGTTTTAGTCATAGTTTTGAACCCAACTAGGTCGACATACCTTTTAGAAAGAATTTGTAGTGGTATGTAGGGTTTTCCCAAGAATAAATCTTAGATCCTTGAGCTCCCCCTTGTATATTTCTATTTGGGCCTATATATATGAGTAGGCCTACAACCCCATCCCTATTCAAATCTTGTATTGTGTGGGACTTGGTCCCTAATTACAAAGTGAAGCATTCAACATATTTGATGCAATTCTAAGTAATGGTCTAGAACCCAATTGATTCTACAACCCCTCCCAAACTTAAAGCAATAAAGATTATACCTAATAGGGACATTATACCCTGATTAGGTCTACCTAGTCATATGTAATATCTTCAGTTATAATCAAGGGTTGAAAACCTTATTAGAACCAAAATTTAATTTTTTTAATTTTGAAAAGTCCATGTTTTTTCATGTTTCCCTCCCAAACCTAATTAGGTATGGGGGGATTTTTGAGACCATGGTAGTTTTTTCTCATAACTTATCACTCAGGTGTTGGATTTTTCAATCTACCAATGGCATCAAAAAAAAAAATTAGCCCAAACATCTCAATCTTTTCAATATTGGAAAATAATTCTTAGCATAAAATTTGTTTGCATTCTCCTTATGTGTTTTGGTAAATTTCTTTCAATTTCCAATTCTAACTTTTTTTCGTCTTTTTTAGGCAAAAAGGGAGAATGGGGTGCAAATTTTTGGAGGCAAATTTGGTTAGTGAGTGTATTTAATGTCTTCAAAAACATTTTGGATGGAAAACACCTTCCCTTTAGAGTGTTTTCTATATATGGATAGCTTTGGGTCATTCCAAGGGTTGGCTCTTTATTGATCTTAGTAAATGCATTAGACCAGATAGTTTTTTATTTAATAGTGTAATTTTCTCACTCTTTTTCTCCCTTAGCATTACGATGCTATATTTTGTACCCAAATGATTAATGTAAACATAAACATGTGATTCATACATATTGTAATTCATTATAAAGTTGTGAAAGTTTATTTTCATGATATGTGCATGTAAATAGTGGTCCTGATCTTATTTTCATAGCTCAAGTTTCTTTAAACACTAGCATCATATCTATTTATGGTTATGCATACATTTCCTAGGTGAGAGATTTATTTAATGGATGCATTCAATCAAATGTATCCATTTCAACTAACTTTTCTTTCCTTTCCCATTTTATTTTATTCTTTTTTATTAAATTGGTTAGTCTAGGGTTAGTTTAATTTCTCTTATAATCTTATTTGAATGATAAATCTTGATTGTATGTGTCATTTATTGTCAATTCCACATTTTTTATGTATGCAATAAACTTTTTAAATTCAGTCATAATCTCATCATTCAAGAACTTGTAAGCACTAATTTTTAATCTAGGAAAATCTAAAAATACATGTTTATAGTTGTTTCCTAAAGTAGGCATAAATCCCCTATAAAAAAAACAACAAACTTGCACTACCCTCTAATCTATTAAGACTAAAATAATATTTGAAATCAAGTCCAATATTTCAAACTAGTAGGCCCCTTGTATTAGAATAGTTTCACATTGATCAACTAGGTTATCCAATACATCATGACCTAGCAATAATAGACCTTGGGGATACCTTTGGGCCTCCTTTTAGGAGAGGCTAGAAGGGTGACCATCCCATTTGTTTTTGGTGTTCCAAATTACCCATCAACATTATTGGCACTATAAGGAGGGTTGAACTAGAGTATTTTAACAAAAATAAATAAACTTTGACTTTTAGAGGCATTGCCCAAAATGACATTCTAAGCGTTAAAACTAGAAAACTAATCCTTTTAAACACACTAGTGGAATTTACTTGGCTTGGTGGAGGTGGCTACCCTATGAACATTCCAGGGATAACTCGTGACTTACCTTAGAATCCCAATAAATTTTGCCCTAAATACACACATGGTTGGATTCACACAATTGAAGAACAAATCTAAGCATTCAAAGATGCCATTATCTAAACTCAAATCTATCATGAATATGTTTCCTATATTCTATTTCCTTAATCTTTGGATGAGGTTAATTTTGAATAGTACCTTGATTTGTTGAATGGATGTATTACCTTACAAGCTACCTTTGAAAATGCATTTTTTAACCATTTTAATGTGTCCACCATGTTAGAGGTACAATCACTGAGAGGGGGGTGAATCAATGATGCTAAATATTATATCTAATTCCAAACCCTTAATAATTCAACAAATACAATTATGAAGCATACACATCAGTCATAACAATGACCATGGAAGATAAAACAAGATCAAACACATAACACATGATACATGTGAGAAACCCTCTTGGGGAATAAAACCCATCAAACCCTAAAATATGGAATATAGTCCTATAAATACAATATTCAACATGTATACCATCACCAACTAATCAAAGAGCACCCAACCCTTAATTTAGTTAAGCACCCACTTGACCTTTAACTAGATCCAACTAGTAAAGAGGCTACAACCTTCTAGGTAACCAAGCACCAACTTATCTACCTTTGAACTAATATTCACCTCTGATATTATTTATTCTACACATAATGATAAAATTTTCTATCTTTCACTCTTCACACCTCAATCTCTCATTAATAGCCTCTAGGGCTTACTTGCTCAAACTACCTCTTCTAGGTTCATTAGGTTCAATGACCTATGTATCCACCTACATCAGCTTAATTAGATAAACATGACTAATCCTCTTTAAAATTTTATGTTCCTAACTAACATGTAACTTATCTTTCAAATTTCTCTCCTTCACTTGAATTCGCACTTTCACAACTGCTCAACTCTACACACCCAAGTCTAGAAACCATCACCTTTGCTTTCACTCTTTATAGAGTCTTCATGAACATTATCTTCTTGGTCAGACAAAAGAATTTATTTAAAACTTAAGACTTATATAATTCTAATACATATTTAAAATCCATTCTCATAGGTTTGTCATTACCGCATTAGCCCCAAACCACCATTAGGTCTTGGCGAGATCTAAAATAATTAGGCCTTCTTACTCACACTACTCACACATTACATGTGAGACTACTTAGACCACCTTCATCCTTTGCTAATGATTCAAACACATTAAACCTATTTCTAATACCCATTTATTACTCTCATATGGTTCCTCTCCACATATAACACCAACTCACACCTTGAACCTATCATTTAGGTATCCTTACTCTTTAGGTCTTCATACACAAAAAACATAATCTCAAACTTCTAAAGAAAAGACTCAAGTATTTCACACAGCTATATGATTAGATAAAAAAATTATCCCTTTAAGACATTTTCAAAACCTCCATGTGCTTTAGACACTTCAGCACAATCTCTAAGCACTTAAATCAACTCTCTTAAAATGGCCACTCAAACTAATCATATATAGTCAAAATACAATCTAGCTATTTTAACTCTTCATATCTGATCAGGGGCATATTATGACAATAAATACTTTATCATAATTCTTAGATACTTATTTAACATCTCCATGCTCATTTTCTTCTTTAATTCTGCTCAAAAACCTTCAACTTACCTCTACAAGATGGTCACTCAATCTACCTGTGCATTCAATAAACACAATCAAATTCTAAGCCTTGTTCACACTGAATATGGATTATTAAAACCTAAAAAATCCATAAAAATATTATTAATGGAGTCTAAAACACACTCCAATATTTATTTTATCTTTAAACATCAAAACACTATCAAGAATTCTTCAATTATCCTTCACATGTCACTTTTAGAACATGGTCAAACACAGTCAGATTTGGATCTCAATATCTGAAACTATACAAACATTAAAACCTTATAAATAGAGTCTATATATGTTCCTTGGAGTCATATTCAACTTTTATTTTTACATCATCCTTAAATTCATCCTAGATCAAAAGATATAGCTCAAAAACTACATATTGGTTTTCCCTCATTAATTTGAATATTCAAATTCCAACAGTCACTATGTAAATGTTAAACATCAGAAACTTTGACATCATCTCATTTTCCATATAAAATTTTAAAAAATGCACTTCGTTTATCTCCTTGGGAGTAGCCTGGTCCTTAGCTTTCAATTCTCACCATTGATCTTAGATTTGTGCATCTGTGATCGTGTCACTTGATAGCTCTACGTACCTTTTGTGCACCCTATACCATTTAGTCAATGCATTTGTGCCACTTGGAATTTTTTCATGAATTATAATAATCCTTTAACTTATTGACTTAATTCACATTTTTTATCTCTAATTGAAACATTATACACTCATTTTTGATCTCTATCTAATAGGTTTCACACTCACCGTTAGATCTACCGCTCAATCTCCATGATGTGACACATGTCACTAACACATGTAATATTGACAATTTGAATTTGAACCACACCATTGGATCCTTATCTATCATATTTAGTTCTCACCATTATATCTATGATCCAATTAAACACTCATCATATATCTTTGATATCACAAATTTGGCTAAGTATAGGAACTTAATGAATTCTATCTAAGAAGCCAACATTGCACCTTAATAACTTTTGCTACACTCCATGTCCAGACCTAAAATTTGAACCATATGATCACCTCAGATAGGATAATCTATCCTTGTATCAATATACTCTTTAAACCTTCACATGTGTGAAATATGGCATCATCAATCTACTCACTCAACTTTATTTATCAAGATGACTACTTGAGCTTAGACATTCATATGACTATTCTAATGAATTTTGATCACTTTCATAAGCACTCATAACATCCCATAGGGTCTCTGTAACATGAACATATCATAAATATCATCCATCAATTACCTTAATAAGTCAAACACTCTCTAAACCATTAATCTAATCACTTTTTAATTAATACACTATGATCTCATGCTCTCTTTGGCATTAATGACAACCTAACATCAATGACCATGGTCAACAATATCCCTCATTGTCATTTATATAAAAACACCCTTAGAATGACTTTATTTAAATAATTACCTCATTTGAACTCCTTCATTTTGATCTTTCTCACCCTTTGACATTAATGACCAAGGGTCTCTTCCTCAACATGCCAACAATCATTCCTTAACATCATGTATGCATTCAAATAATTTTTAAGATTCTCAAGATACATACTTACTTTCAAGTGTATGAATAAATTTCTCTCATTTTGACATGCACCAATCTAAACTTGGACTTCTTTGATCCTTGGACCTGATAAACTACTTATAGAGCTTATAAGGTCCCCCCTATCATCAAGATCTATCTTAGGTCATATGTTTTTTAACATATGTCAATCTAAACTTGGGCTTCCCTGATCCTTGCACCTATCTATCTATAGAACTCACAAGCTCTCTTTGTTCATACATGAAGATTCAATACCTTGTCAAAATAAATGACTTGGTTTGATTAATTCATCATGTCAATATTCTTGAATTCACAATTGTAGCAGACTTCTTCATATCTCAACCATGACTAAAACATCTCACTTATGTTCCCCCTCACATTATGCATAGCTTCTTCAAGCCACTCAAGCTAAATAAGTTAACTTCCCCTTAGTCACACACATATTTAAATGATATTATTGTCCTAAAATATCAACCAAATCTCAACTGACATCTACCATGCTTCCTCTTACTTATCAAGTACCTCCTTGAAGCCTGGATAAAGACACCCTGACCCACAATGTACTAGAACAATGTGAAACCAAGAGTTACCTATAACTCCTCATATTCCTTCTCCTCATTGATCATCTAATACTAATGGTTCTTCATCTTATTATTCTTAGTCTTAATAGAAGTAACATGCTCATCCACTCTAATATTCTCCTTTTCTTCTAAGATTGGATTGATAATATATGGAGATAACAAAGATTCATGACATACCTTTTCAACTGAAGAAATAACCACATCAATGGGAATTGACAAATATTTTTCTTTGCTTGAAACTTGATCAAAAATAGAAGGATATTCTTTTAGATACATACATACCTCAAAAATAGCCTCAATTTTCACTTTGGTATTTTCTTTGCACTTGACTTGAACTAGCTTTTTATTATCCTTTTCTATCTCAACAGATGACACATTCTCTTGGCATTCCTAAACCTTCATCATATATGATTCCTATTTTATCATATCATGTAATCCACCTTGATCTTTTATCTCAATTGAATTAGTTTTCTTGGTCTTCACTTCTTTAGGATTCTATACCAAGGATTAACTTTTCTTGAGCACACTAGGATGCCCACGCACCTTCTTATGACTTGAGAGCTTACTTATACAAAATCTTGCAATGTGACCAACTTGATGACACTTGAAATAAATAGCATCATTCTTACCTTCTTCTTGATGAATATTATGAATCTCAACAAACATACCATCTTGTCTCTTAGGTTCATTAAGCTCAAGCTTAATTGTCTTAGGTCTCCATACATGGGTTAGTCTTTTCCCATACATTATGGGGTAGGATATATCAATATGTCCCATTTCATGACAATTATAGTAGACTACATTATCCATACCTCTAGCTAACCAGCTACTCTTCCTTCTATAGTTTCTTGCCTTACGACCAAACCTATGATAAGCATAATAATGGCCATTAAAAAATATTTCATACCTCATGGCACTTGGTTGCCTGATGGATCTTTTCTTATTGATCTTAGTTTTTGCATCCTTCTTGTCTTGATCTAGCCTCTCTTTTTCTTTCTCAGCTTGTTTACCTTGACAATAAATTGCTAATGTTCATCCTTCAATTAATCTAGCTTGGTCTTCAATTGAACACTCTCATCCTCTTTAGCTCTCATACTTGAACTTACAGCCTCTAACTAAATTCTAATATCTTGGATGGTCTCTTTATCCCTCTTAGCTTCTTTAGCCATGGCATCCTTCAATCTACATGATTTATCTTCCATAATCTCTATAGAATAAAGATTAGACTTCAAATCATCATGCTCACCTTGCTTTGAACTCAACTTGGCATTTGCCTCTTCTAATTGAGTCTTGAGATGTCTGCATTCTTCTTCTTTTGAACTTAGATTTGTCTTTGTAAACCTTAATTGATCCTCAGGAATTTTGATCTTATATTTATCATCTTTTGATCTTGAGATTGCTTTCAATGATTTTAGCTGCTTATTGAGCTTGATGTACTCATCTGTAATAGCCTTAAAGTTTAAGGCCATGATCTTATTCTAATATTCTTCTTGATCATACTCTCTCATCTTACCTCTATACTTCTCAAAAAGTGCCTTGAGATAATTTCACTTTTAATCACTTTATTTTATACATGCATAAGTAACCTCCACTTGAGCCTTCAATTATTTATTCTCTTTCTTTAATTTCGTATCCATATTGTACCTTGGATCACCTTCAAGTGGTTAAACTTGTAAATAAAGTCCTGATCTGATACCAATTATTAAACTAGTGATGCTAGATATTCAATCCAATTCCAAACCCTTAAAACCCTTAATCATTAAACACATATAATCACGAAGTATACACATCATTCATAACAATGAACATGGAAGATAAAACAAGATTAAGCACATAAAAAATGATATATGTGGGAAACCCTCTTGGGGAATAAAACCCACTAAACCTTGAAAGTTAGACTATAGTCCTATAAATACATGATTCAACATTTATACCAACACCAACTGATCAAGTAGTATCCACCCCTTAATTTAGTCAAGCACCCACTTGACCTTTAGCCAGCTCCAATTAGCAAGGAGGCTACAACTCCTAGGCAACCAAGTACCAACTTAACTAACTCTAAATTTATCTTCACCTATAATATGATGTATTCAACACCTGATGATGAACTTATCTAGATTTAAATATTCACACCTCAATCTCTCTCAAATAGCCTCTACGGCTTACTTGCTCAAACTACCTCTTCTAGGCTCATTAGGTCGAATGACTTATGTATCCACATGCATCAGCTTGATCAGATAAATATGACTAATATTATTCACACTATTATGGCTCTAACTTACATGTACCTTATCTTTCAAAGGTTCCCTCCTTCGCTTGAATTCACACTTTCATAACTGGTCAACTCTACACACCCAAGTCTGGAAACTATCACCTTTGCTTTCACTCTTTATAGAGTCTTCATGAACATTATCTTCTTGGTCAACCAAAATAACTTCCTTAAACCTTAATACTTATATTACACTTATGCATAGCTCAAGTCCATTCTCATAGGTTGACCATTACCTCATTATCTCCAAACCACCATTAGGTCTTGGTGAGACCTGAAATAATTAGGCCTTCATACTCACACGTTACATCTGAGACTACTTGGACCACCTTCATCCTTTACCAATGCTTCAAACACATCAAAAATATTTCCAATATCCCTTTTATTACTCCAATATGGGTCTATGCCATCTATAACACCAACTCACACCTTTAACCTATCAATTAGGTATCCTTACTCTTTAGGTCTTCATATATAGAAAATATAGTCTCAAACTTCTGAAGCATATACTCAAGTATTTCACATATCCATATGTTTATATCACATGGGTTAACCCTTAAAGACCTTTTTAACACTTCCATGTTAGTTAAACACTTTAACACAATCTCTAAGCACTTAAATCAACTCTCTTAAAATGACCACTCAGATTGGTCATATACTGTCAAGCTATTTTGACTCTCCATATCTGATTAGGGGCATATCATGACAATAAATAATTTATCATAAGCCTTAGATACTTATATAACATATCCATTCGCATTTTCTTCTTTAATTATACTTATAACACCTTCAACTTACCTCTACAAGATGGTCACTCAATCTGCCAGTGTATTCAACAAATAGAGTTAACTTTTAAGCCTTGTTCACACTGAAGATGGATTGGTTAAACCTCAAAAATCCATATGTATAGTATTCACAGACTATAAAATACTCTCAAATTGTTATTTCGTCTTTAAACATCAAAACACTATCAAGAACTCTTCAATTATCCTTCATGGGTCACTTGTTAAACATGGTCAAACACATAATTAACTTTGGAGCTCAATATTTGTAACTATACAAACATTCAAACCTTATAAATAGATTATATAGATGTACCTTTGATTATTCTTAAAAAAAACTCACCATCATAAAACTCATCTTCGATCAAAATATATATCTTAAAAACTACTGACTGGTTTTCCATCATTAATTTGAATATTCAAATTCCAACGGTCACTATGTAAATGTTAAACTCAGACACTTTGACATCATCTCATGCTCCCTAAAAAATTTTAAAAAATTCACTCCATGAACTCTTTGGTCGTATCCTATTATTTACCTTAAAACACTCACCATTGATCTTAGATCTGTATATCCATGATTGTACCAATTGGTAGCTCTGTGTGCCTTCTACACAACCTATACCATTCAGTCAATGCATTTGCACCACTTAACAATTTAATGTGAAATATGAGCATCCTTTGACTTATTGACTTATTATACACCATTTATCTCTAACTACATAATCATATGCTCATGTTTGATCTCTATCTAATAGGTTTCATGCTCATTGTTAGATTTGTTGCTCAAGCTTCGTGATTGTGACACATGTCACTAGTGCATGAATTCTTGACTTTTTGAATTGAACCACAACATTGGATCCTTATCTAATTAGATTAAATTCTAAACATTAGAGCTGTGATCCCATTAAACTCACATTGTAGATATTTGATATCATAGATTTAACTAAGTATAGGAACTTAGTGAATTATGTCCGAGAAACCAACTTTGTCCCTTAATAAATTTTTCTATGATCCATATCAAGACCTAAAATATGAATCATATGATCACATAACATAGGAGAATCCATCCATCTATCAATATTCTCTTGAAACCTTCACACATAAAATATGATGGCATCAATCTACTCACTTAGCTTTATCTGTCAAGATGACTACTTGAGCTTAGACATTCATATGACTATTATAATGAATTTTGCTCACTTCCATAAGTATTCTAAGCACTCATAAAATCCCATAGGGTCTATGTAACATGACCATACCATCAATATCATCCATAAATTCCTCACTAAGTTAAACACTCTCCAAACCATCAATCTAATCACTTTATCATTAATTCACTATGATCTCATGCTCTCTTTGACATCAATGACAACCTAACATCAATAACCATGCTCAACACATCAATTTTCTTTCCATATAATATCAGTTTGCTACAGTATATATGGATCCAAATTAACCCTTGATCACATTTAACATTCACTTTCACTACTTATAGAAGAGGTTTAAGGATCCATTCTTATAAATACAAGTGGTTGCCATCAAAATATATCTAAAAATTTTGGACCCATTAACTACCATGCTTATCTAAAGGACTCCATCTGATCTCACATTTTTGTCATTAACTTGCCAAGAATCCTTAATCATTGAGTAAAAATCAATGCAATATGGATATAGTGTTAAGCCATTTTATTCACTTTGACAACAGGGTGTTTACACCCAAAATCATTTGAGTTACTCACCTGTAATTGAACCCATGGACCAAATATGCCTTATAATAAAGCATTGCCTCAAGCTTATAACCAACTAAACCTCCCCATCATAAATGAAAGCATTGCTGGTACACTTAACTCATGCATTTTTTATAATTCAATATATAATCAATAAAATGTTTTACCTTATTTTATCGATCAAGCATATTTCAGTATTACTATTAATCAAGTGTCATTTATTATAGGATATTCCCAACAAATAATGCATAGATTGACCTATGAGGCTGCATTCTTAAGTTCATAATTTGGGGTCTACAGATGTGGAAATGAGACAAGTGTTACAGCAGTCATGTTAACTAAGAATGTTCCATTCAGTAGGAAAGAACTGATCAAGGAGAGTAGTAATGAGGATGAGTCTAATTATGAAATTGTATTTGATTCTTTAGGTTAATTCATGAGTAAAATTATGATTAGCAATGATTTTTCCATATAGGAGGGTAAATTAAAAGTTCTATGTAAATAATTTGAATAAGAAGTGGAAGAATTGGAGTAGTCTGATGAAGAGGATACATTCTTTGCATTTGAAACATTCCAGTCATATATTTTTTGTTCCTATATTTATAGAGTTGATTTAGGAAGACCAACATTTTTATTGCAGCATTTTATTCTCTTACCATCATTGGAGATAGCTAAGTATAAGATCACAATGTTGAAATTGGTTGTCCTTGTGAGGAATATTAATTAAATGAGCTCAAATTAGAAGATGTCCCACTCTAATGCAACC